>CANUEZ040000116.1:11742500-12207500 GCA_948099385.1 Fasciola hepatica | reverse complement strand
CCTTTCTGAATAGTGAAAGCACTTTCCAGTATAGTGATAGTGATGAACTTGTGTGAGTGTGTGTGAAAGCAGCTGTTATACATCTACAATGTAGTGACTGCATCTGAGAGGAGCTTGAATTTACCCACTATCATTGATGTCGTGTATAATAAACTTTCGAACTATGTGTATAATATGACGGCATAAATTCATCAGAAGTGCAAAAAGCTGTTCTGTTCGCACAACCAAGAGTTTTAGGAGGATGGAATGAAAACATATTTCATCCCCCACTGATTAGCTCATGCCCAACCGTTGTACCTAAGTCACCATTTCTTCGAACCGCAACTACGGCTTTTAGCAGGAAATGATAGTATTCATCAAAAATAATGGCTTTCTCAGAAAAGATTTTATTCCTGAAAAGCCATTTCGCTAAACCAACTCCATTTTCTCTCACCAAAGTTATAGAAAAGCAAGAGTTTTCGGTCACCAGTATATTGGTATCAACTTCATTTTTTGCATTTCAACAGTTTGAGCACAGAATCTCAACTTCCTTACAGCGAGCTTTAAACTTCCAATTTAGTTCTTCTGGTAGCCGTTGTTTTCTTCACCGGTGTTGAATTGCGACTGGAACCACGAGACTGCCATACATGCAGATTTCTGTAACACTTCTTCACCATGTAACCGCTCAGTTTCGATTGAATAAAACTGTCCCACAGCTCAATGAGGGGTAGCACAATAAACTGGATGAAATCTGCCAAGAGATGGTAAGAGTTACTTTCGCTTATTAGGCACACGTTTGTAAAAACCATTCTGCTAAATCTGATGAACCTTTAGAGCCACAGTATCCAAAATGATTGTTTGAGCATCAAGTTTATATCATAAGGTAGCACAAGATTAGGAAACAGTCCCACTAAACTTAACAATCGCAAAACCCGGAGAGTTTGCTAGTTTTCCGGTACCTGATATAGCTTAAGGTAGACCAAAATAGCAATAAGCCCTATTGTTAATTTCTTCAGTGTGTTCATTCTTATTCCATTTATATTTACCACGTCCGATGAACTGTGTTGCCTTATGAACCGCCGAATGGAGATCAGTCCCTGACCTGGGCTTCTAGAACGTTTCCGACTTCTTATGTGTGTATAACAGGGAATATCTTAGGCCCTTGAAACCCACTAAATCGTCAAATTATTTCCCCCCACTTTATTATACATTGTTTCATATCCTTATTTTACACAGGTTGTTCACCAACCAGAGAAATTTAAAGATCCTTATTCTTCCCCGGTACTTATGGGATATTATAATGCAAATGTATACTGTGAGATTAAATATATATTTTTGGGGTAGAGCTGTTTTCTTTTCTTGAGAGCCATTAACTATCCGCAATAAACTGGCTCAGAAGGATTGCTGATACATTCCGAATGACTACCTTCTCTAACGACAGAACTATTTTACTGCGAAAATTGGGATTCACCGCGATAGTATCGTCCCATATTCTTTCAGTAGTCATCAGTTTTATAGTGTCCAGTGATTGACTTCCATCTTTAAGTTTCAAAAACAGTGCGGTGCACTGAATATGTTCACAGTAACTATTATGCGATTAAAATGATGAGAGTTAGAATATTTCTGAGAGGGCTGTCTACGACAGCGGAGCCTATGAATTACGGCTTTACTAAGTAAAAACCCAAAAGAAGCCCTAATGAATTAACAGAGTACAATGTTTCGAAGACTATGATGCACAAATAATTCTTTCCATTCACTCATTTCCAGGCTTTTACTTCAAAGTAGGCTGACCTTAACCTCGAAGTGCATCTCTACACACGTCCGTGACTCTTTTCAGGAGATCTACTTACACAGAGTGAGATCCACAAGGTGGTCCTTGCCAAAGGACATCATAAAGTGCATGACTCCGATTACTTTCCCCTAGCCTCTGTTTAAAGATAGTGAAGTATATCTTGTTAGAGAATTTCACGTTTTTTCCTCAAAGTCTTGAATTCTGAGCAGATCCCATTCTTCTGGGGTGAATGGATCTGTGCTCAAGTCTTCAGGAACCGCTGAAGCAGTGACTTCGCCAACCAAATGGACATAAGCCTGGTTCCAATAGCATTGAAGCTCCTAGTGTCTGTCATGCCTGGGAAAGGCAGACTCGCTAGTAGCAGGTTGTGTTTCGCACCGGTCATGGGTATCGGTTAAACCTAGACCCTCTGATATCTGCTAGAGCACAGTCTCACATTCCAAAGATCGACGACAGTTGTGTTTTGGACATTAGGGCTGTCTTTGACTCTCGATTAAACTGCGCTGTCCATCAGTTCGTAGATAAATGGATTACCAGAGATATAAGTGTCGACCCTTAAAAATTTGCACCGTAATACCTCAGGTCGAGTCAGATCCTGCAGCAATATTTTGTCAGATATTTCCTTATCCAGTGGAGTACAACTAAGTTGTCCGGATTCCCTATTTCTCTTCGGTGTTTCTGTAGAGGATGTTCTGCAGAATGCCAAGTCTGGTCTACTAAACGGTAAATAATTTTCGACTGGGTGATAACGCACTGGCAGAACAACATTTCTGGTTCGCATGACGATGGACAGAAACACTGATGAATGTGGCTCAGAAATGAAGTCAGCGACCGGAATGCTGTGGAGCTTGTTCAGAAAACCCTCAGGTCCCATGAATATCGAATAGAAATTTCGAAAGCTACAAACGCATATGCAATGAAACAACCAAGAGAAACGATTTGATTGGATCCTTATTTCTCTCTTTGTTATCCCTTTTTGTATTCGTAATGTAAACGTGATAACTGACCTGAGACCCGATGTAATAAATTTATACAAACAGAAAGAAACATTTGTGAAAACCAGTTTTATCCGCAAAATACATCCTGTAATTATTTGAAGTCGTGAGATTTGTCTTATGACTAAGATTACTAAAGATATTTATCTCAAGTTTAGAAAATTACCGGCATTAAAGTAGTTCGTCATTCTGAAGTTTGTTTCTCTTGATAGCATTCGCTAACTTCTCTTTACTCCTTTGCCAATAGTTAGGAAAAATTTATCCAATAATTGATCAAAGCTTACCACCGAAACCTGAACCTACTTGTTTGAATTTTCTGCTTTGTTGTCAAAAGTCGATCCATAGTGGGGAACACATGTAATCCCCGCTCCTTCTCTTGGTCGCCCTGCCTGAAAAATTCCTCCGTGACTAAGTTGGCCCAAGTGACGTAACTCTCCCAGTTCCTGCAGGGATTTGAAACATCCGCACATTTGAGAACCATCTAATTATGTAGAAGAGGTCAAGTTCAGCTTTACTTGTTGAACCAGTACAATTTCTTGCTTCACAGTATCATTCCATCGTCCCGAGTTCTCAATCGTATTTAGGAATGTCTATCAGCATAGGGTCATATAATTCAGACTTCAAAGAGTCTCACCTTGAAATGTTCCACGTAGTGTTGCTGTCTGGTTATATCCGTTGAAAGAATCAGTAGTTTCAAACGACGCACGAATTCTTGCCTGTGTTATGAATGAAACATTATTAATTAACCGTAGTCTGTTTTTTTAAACAACCGTGCATTGAATTTGTTTTAAATATCGATTTGCCGTGAAAATTCAAGGCTCACAAATAGGCTTTAATAAGGGCACTTTGTGTGGGTGCTCCATCCTTTTTAGAAACGATATGTAGTGCACGTTCTATAAGTACACAAAACTACGCTCTTGGAGGTATCAGATCGCCACTTTAACATTAGCCCTTCTTAGTTTGTTACCAAAAAATACTTTTCTATAAGTTTTATGAACGGTGCCCGCCTTCTGCAGATAATCTCTGGAAGTGGCTTAATCCGCATTGTATATCCATTCAAAAACCGAGATATCGCAAGGGTTACGTGCAATGGGTAGCATCTGTACTTTCAGGCACATTAGCAATACAGTCTCTTCTAACTCATATTCAGAAAAAGTTTAACCGAGTAGAGCGTATTGAGCTTCCGGGTTGGAATCCATGAGACCCGTCCACTGGATAACTGGCGTTGTTGGGCGCCACAATCAGTGACATATTTGGATTCAATCCCTTTCTTCGTTTCCGTGGTTTCTACTGATAACTTTGCTTCATTATTTTTTTGCTTCAATCGATCTTTGTCTTGACCTGCTCATGCTGCAAGTTAGTAACTAAAATCAAATTAAAAGGTGAAAGAGATGCCCTGGACTAAATTAGCAATGTGATGAAAGCGACGATTATTCATGCAAAGAAAAACGTAAGAGAAAAACATTTCCATTTCCCTCGTGTCTGTAAGGCTAATATTATGTGTTACTCTCCATTCAATTTCTAAATTCTTGTTTCTTTTGTTCGATGTCATTGCTCAGTTACGCAGATCATGATCAGTAAATGGCTCTAGTATTTTCACATATTTTAAATCATCCAGCATTCACTGCCTCGTACTGAACCTATAAATCAAATAATGCACACTTTTGATTCTTAGTGGCAAAGGCAAAAGGATCCAAAAATACCAAAACCTAACCGCGATAGATAATACGCTGCCTATTTTACGAAAAATCGTATTGGTACGGCATACCGTAGCTGACAACAGACTGCAGTATACCGTATTACGTTGAGGACTTTGATAAGTTAAACTCACATTTCAGCCAGGAGTAATATAGCATAGAATACAGTGCTTGCTTCACTGATCAAACCCATGGAATCGTAGTACAGCTGATAGAAAGCATTATGGGGCAGCTGGATTTTCAATGAGGAGTTTGGCGCTATTCAATACAGCTGTTCAACCCGCAAATAGCTTTAGTTTCGTTCTACTTAAAGCAATCAAGTAGGTACTTCCTGTACCTAGCAAAAACTAGTTCTAATTTGGAACTTGGTTGTCGTCACGTACGGAGACGAACAGAATACCTATTGTACTTTACAAGCGCAGTGCTCCAATGAGATAGATCGAATGCCTTGTAATGAGTTATCAGAGCTCAATTACAATTAATTGTTTTATTCATAAATAAAAATTCTACTAACCGAAGGTTCAATCTTTTTCGACCTGTTCGGACTGGCATTATGTCTGAACTAACAGTCGATCGGGCATCAACGCACTCTAATACGATTCTTAAAGTTCTGAATAAACAATCTGAATGCGCTCAGATTATCAGCACCACAACTTAAGAACACGGATGTCCTCTGGATACTGTCTTTATAATGATCCACTGAACACCCTAAACACAGCCGATGAAATTAAGAGGTTTTGGCAGTTCAGTTCTGTTCAAATAATCATCATTCAAGTTCTAGGTATAAAGGTCTAGTATTCAGTTTCGTAGCAGCAACCACAATCAGCCACTTCCAGCACCGAAAACCAAAGACATCTAGACAGAGTTCCATACAACATTTTATCTAAAAATATATAGTCACTTTTTACCATTCTTTCTTCTAGAGGAATAAACAAGTGGGAAATCATATACCCTTTTCGTTTTTGTGCCCAACTGTAGTACGGCCCCCTCCGGTTTAGCTTTATTAAGTACCTGGTTCGCGTATGCGAGCTACACCTTGAACTAATTTCAATGCAGTTCTATCAAAAATGACAGGATAGCACAATAGTAGACGAGTACTTAAGTAGAACATATACCGGAAACGTTTTCTCCGCACAACTGCTCTAGTTACAAAAATACGTGATCTATTGGCATTTCTTCCAGCGACTATATCCTTGGTTTAGTGGATTCCAACGGGGAAGCTTACCAAGCCACTCATAAAACTTTACTTGTCAAGGACTTACAAAATTTCAAGCCATTACTGAAACTGATTAGTACTGTTTAACTACTAAACTCGACAAATCATTCATTTCGGAACTGTTGTGTCCATGATTTTTCTACAAAAATACAACCCAGGATATTTTGAAGGAATCAAGAGTAACTGAAATAAAGGACTATATATATATATATATATATATATATATATATATATATATATATATATATATATGTAGGCAACATGTCAGATACCTTGGTATAGGAAGAAAACAACGTACACAAATGACAGGAAAGTTGAAAGGGTTTTTCTGTCTCAAGGTCTCCCACGTGCCATATTTTGAGTATTCTTGTTTTTATTTTTGTGGTTTTATATGTAGAAAAGGAAGGACGGGTAACCAGCACAGCTGTCCATACAGCACTGAAGCCAATGACTTCGGTTTCGGGCCATATCCGTCGGCTTCTATATGCAAATGTTTTCGGTGTCATTCCTTCCCTAACTAGTAGGCGATGGGCCCCACTGCGACTAAAACGGAAGTTAATTTTTTCAACTGCTTCTCCAGATAATCGGTTTTTATCCAAGCGGCTATTTTCAGTCCTTTCCAGCGAGTGCAAATTGAGCGCTGCGACACAGACGCTGGGCAAACATCTGTAAGATGTGACCAAGCCACCGTAACCGATGAAAATAAAAAGCTACTCTGAGTGATGAACAGTCTATTACTTATACTTCATTTCGCATTTCGTCATTACCGATGTGATGCGCTTGGTCGTTGACACCAGCGGTCGGACACCGCCATTTGGCGCAGATCTTCTCGATTTGACCAGGTTTTACATTCTGAAATGAGAACCGAGCTAAGTGCGGGGTTATAAACTCTACCCTTAAGGGAAAGCCCGATGTCCTGAAGACGCCACAGATGCCTTAGACTTGCATAATCCTAAAATGTTTTAGAGATGCTAGAGAAATCTTATCACCAATACCCCCACCAAGGGGAATGTAACTTCCCAGGTACACAAAGCTGCTGAGAGTTTCCAGATGTTTCCCATAAAGAGCTAGTGCAAGAGAATCTCTATGCCAGCCTTAGAGAAGTATTTTAAAACTTGGGAGGAGCAAAATGCACTCCGTAGTCGGTGAATTCGGCGGCCAAGTGGTTTAGGGCATGTTGAAGAACTTGAGGGTCTCTCCAAACAAGATGAAGTGGTAAGCATAATCTAAGTCAGCACCTGTGGCGCCCGGTAGAAGTTCCACACCACCGTTTGCAACACCGTCACATGCCCTTTGTGACAGACCGTCCTTACAAAGATTGAAAAGGAACGGAAAAATAGAGCATTCTCGCCGAAAGCCACCTGGGACGAAAAAGGACTGCAATAGTTGTCAATAGACCCCTACCATGCCCGAGGTCTGGCGATAGGGAGCTTTCAGGATGAAAATTTACTTCTCGGGCACGCTTCTCCTCAATAGAAAGTTCCGTAGAGCCGACCTATCCACAGAGTTAAAGGCAGTTGAAGGGTTCAGGATCAAGATGATGGTTGGCTTTTGATAATTGTGACGGTGCCCAAGCAGAACGTGAAGGGTTAGCACTTGGTCCATGCAGCCAAGGCCGGGGTGGAACCCAGTTTTTTCTTCACGACACTGGAGCTCACGCAAGGAGGAAAGTTGGTGCAGGATAATGGACACCAAGAGTTTCGCAGCAACAGAGATGAGGCTAATTCCTCGATGATTAAAAAACAACGCACGGAGACCTTTTTAAGGAGAGGTGCAATCGTCGACTTGCCCCATGAGGCAGGGACCGTTTTTCTTCCAATCCCTTGAGAACAGTATTTTCAATCCTTTCAATAGAGCCGGCCCGTCGTTTTTGGGAAGCGCAGGAAGATTACCATCTGATTTGTGTGCCTGGTGAAGCTTGAGAGTTCTGTAGTTTCTTCTGAATTTCCATTTTTATCGAGGGTTGCCCAGAAACAGAGGCTGCTTCCATCTCGAGGGCAACTACTGACCACCACATTTCGCGATCATTAGCAGAATGTTCTTCGAGGCGTGCTTTGCTGTGCCCCGCACCAGCAGATATTTGTCGATGGTTACCAAGCAAAAACAAGGAGGTTGAAGAAATCCAAATGCTCTGAATATGACAGACCGTACCACAACTGGCCGGGGCAGCAGTAAACAGGGTTTCCTTCAGCAGGTCACAAAGCTGGTCGACATCGGGTAGCGGTGGATTCCGGTATTCTATCCAGCATAATTTAGAAGAATTCTGAAGGTAGAGGGTCGTTTGCATATGGAAATTCAGGTAGGCAAGATTTGAATTCTTCGTGCCCCAACATTGTAAGTGAGTCGTAGATCAGATTAATGAGTGATCGGCATCAAGACAGGGTAACTAATTAGAGAAAAATCCATCGCGCCGCTGCGCCAAAAGTAGCTGATTACTAAGTAATCCATTTGAGATTATTTCTGTGTTGAGGAAGAGGGAAGCCAGGTATTGGCATCTTATTTGGATTTGCAAACTTTCGTACTTGCTAGAAAAAGCTGAAGATTAGGAAGTCCTGTCAGCAATATGTCCCCATTGCCCGAATTGTTGAAGTCAAGGCTGAATTATGCTCCTGAATGAAGCTTATTTGCTTTCAGGCGGCCGCCGCGCGTGCCAAGATCTCCTGGGAGGACCACGATATCTGTCCTGTGCAGCGCGCAGGAGCACATGAAGCTGTTGGCAGAAATCATCTTCGACCTCCTCCGGACTGCAGTTTGTCGTGGCATGGGCGCAAATGACGAATAATCCACATATGCGACTTCGATATCTGGTCACTTAGCAAGCGCCTCGGAGCCGGACTATGTGAAATAGGCTACTGACAGGAATCCAGTCTGACATGGTCTCTTCAGCTCTACGGCTTAGTGCGATTCCAACACCAGCTTGGCCAGCTGCTGTAGCCTCCATTTCACCAAGAGGAGTAGATGGAACTTGGTTTTAGGATAGGCTGAGGACGTTAGGCTGATCGTGGGGCTTGCTTACTGCAGTCTTGTCTCCGACAGGCAGTAGGTATCAGTTGAAAGCTATTCCAGTGTACAAGCTAGACTCGCCCGTTGTCCGATTTGCAGAAGTTTACGTACGCTTAAAGCATCCACTTTAAAGCATAGGTAAGTTTTAAGAAAGTTGGTCTCCGTGGTTTAATTTGCTGTGGCACTCGTTGAGGAGACCGTTCTAACGGAAGTCTGGTCATAACCGGCACCGGTATTGAGCCGGTTTCGCCGAACTGCAGTAACCTTATTGGTAAACAGAACAACTGAAGAGACGAGGAGAGGAGAAATAGGTTTCCAGTATGGTTGTAGACGAGTATATGGTCTTCCGATAGCAAAGGAGTGCGAGAGATCATCAAATGGAAGGGAGTTTATGTGATAGTCCAAGGTTACTTTTGCGGGCGCAGTAGTTCAAGGTTTTCTAAGCCACAGCAAGTGGTTTTGTTAGGGGTCTACGACCGCAGTCTTTAGCTATTCGAAGCTCAACCTGAAAGTCAGCTGGACGGAGCAAAGGGTCTGAAACCCACTGGGGGCTGATGACTGATTACTCAGTTAATGAGCCCTTTGGGTGAGGCCAAACATCCTGGGTGCTTAGTAAAACCCTCTACCACAAGTGTTGATGAGCACGCAGTCTGTGATTGGTTTGGGATAATGGTTTGGCCAACTCTCCTTGACTGAATATCAGTCAAACCGGTGGAAAGCACACGGCATTTTCACCTTTATCCTTACACTTCGGTGAAAATACCTCCACCATAAAAAGGCAATGTAAAAAATTTCCTCAGCAGAGACCATTTGGGATGCGTGGTCAGCTGGGAGCATTTAGAGAGACTTTCAAGACAAGTAGCCGTCTCGAAACTTGAGATACCCACTCCCAACCGTACTGAGGCATTTGGAGCCAAGTTCAAGGGCTAAATGCTGAGAAACCAACCTCGATATTGTCGATCAGGGCTACACCACTGAACCTGAGATTTTCGAAAGCGTCTATGCTAGGGGACATCAGTTGTCTCCATGCATGGTGCATCTATAGAACCCCTTTTGTTATGACTTACTTATTCTTTTGTCTCTTACAGTATTCTGTGCCTCTTCTCTGACCATGGCGTATTACTTACTAATACAAATTTCAGGCACTTATTTGAAGTTTATTGTAGCTTTACAGTAGCTTACTGAATAAAAGCTGTCCTTCCTCTTTGATAAAATCTGAGATCTAGATTTATCACCCTGTCATTAGACACTCAGAATGCTGATCGTACTGAAACCGCATTGCCTGATCCATTTTTCGATCAAACCGAATGCAAATGTTTATTTTACTTGTACGACATGCAAGCTAAAATTTTCAGAGAAACTTCATAGATGGCGGCGATTGACTAAGAAGAAGTAGGTTTCTAGGGTCTCTTAGGTTACGCCCTAGAAATTTGTAATGTTTATAATTTTCTCCGTCTTTTAGCTATGTTCTGATTGATTAGGGATGGTAAAAGGCATAAAAATGTCTAAGGTGTAGGCTATATCAGCGTACGCAACGTAAGTACCTACCGCATTCTCCAAAATGACTTGCGTGTAAGGAGCAGATCCCCGAGTAGCAGACTAACTCCTACGATGTTTGATGTTGCACATCCCAACAGGTTTTTCAGCATTTGCTCTTGAATATATTGTTAACTTTAAGTACTTTATAAAGACTTAAGTGGACTAAAATAACGCCACTTCATACTCTTCTTCGTTTCAAATTTGTCAGAATAGACATGTCTCAGGGGCGTTATTGGGTTCATTAAGTGAAAAAGCTAAACTCTTCCTTACTACAAAACTTTTGACTTCATCTCTCTGTTAAAATGCTTTTCATATTTATAAGACATGGAAAGTGGAATACCACTTAAACAGCATGATAGTAGAAGTGTAGCTTTTTGTAGATCACTGATCTTGGAAGTGTAAATTTACCGACGAAATTTACTATAAATAAACATTACAAAATGCACTTAGATTAAGACAGTTTGTATCATGTTTGATGCCACAGGAATGTTCTTTGTTTGTCTTACTGTAAAGACCACTGTTTTCTGCTAATAAAAAGCACATTTGACTGTTTTAACTGTGATCGGTTGAATCTCCTTTCCCCTATCTGGCATCTTGTCCGGTGTTGCTCTGTTAGGTAAACCTAATCGACATCGTTTCAATAAAAACCGTTTCTCACCCACCCCACTGATTTTACCGTCTTTCGGCAATCGCTGGAAACTTTGGCTTGTTGACCATCCCTAAGTCGTCCTCAAGACCTGGTTAGTACATGGCAATCCGCAGTATTAAAGAAGAATTGCGTAGATGAGCCTAGTGATCCCACTCACAACAATGCGGCATGTCTTTCCGTACCTTTAATTTCAACTAATTATCTTGAAAGTCGCTAATGTAGAAAATGCCAAATGTTTGAGAGTTTAAAGAGGGAAGAAGTTATTTTTGCCAAACAGTAACTCATTTGGCACTCTCTAGTAACAGCAGCAGCTCTCTTCTCTACGGTTTTGAAAACTTGTGGCCACCATTTTGGATGTTTTGACTTTTTCTATTATGAACAACAGGATTATCCAATCACTTAATGCGCTCCTTTGTAATAAACAACTAGCAGGGATACGGTTTTTGTTTGTCGTAGATGGAGCTTTTTAATAAATGTGACGTAGTTGTTCTACAGTCAGCTTATTTTTACTGGTACTCAGGTTTTTCAAGTTTTTGTAACATCCATGGAAAGAAAAATGGTGGCCAAAATCATATTCCGCGAATAAGCAAGGTGAACTACCGACATGCCTTTCACTGGCTACTCGTTGTAGACAGAAATAATGACAAACATGACTCAGAATCAATTTTACTCACATAAACACCTCGCGGATCACTGGGGAACCTGGTGATTACATCAGTGTCCAGAAAGTTCCGAGAGTACAAAACAAAGATTTAAATCCCGTAGAGTAAAAAATCCTTTCATAACTAGTTCCCTGGTCGTACCATTCCATCGTTTGTCAGTTTCTTGATCCCGTCAACCTGACTTATCAGCACTCACAGTCGTGGACCAACCGTTTGAGTAAATTAGTACACGCATGTCTATCGACTGTTGGCAACAACTTGCAAAATAATCATCTTTTTCCATGAAACACGTATTCTGTTCATGTTACTTCAGTCTCCTTTGAGATTTTTGCACTCCGTAAAAATAATTTACTTATGTTTGCTTTTTTGCCAGTGGTTTGTGTTAGACTTTAATGCACAAAGCGGGATTAGAGTGAAAAAGAAACAGATTTTCAATATTATTTAAATATATAGTATTATTTATATTTAAATTATCTTAACAAAACCCAGCCAGCAGAGAGGTGCATATTTGGTCTCAAAATGGTCCCAAGAGGAATCATTTTGATCATTTGATTTGAGACAAGTTTTCTCTCTATCTTGAGATTCAAACAGACTTAAAGCATAGAAGAATTTTCTCTACTGAAAAAACACTATAACTTATGGGTCCAGTCAGCCGAAGGAAAGAGTAGTTAGTCCCAGAAATGCCCTCAAGAGACTATTTCAAAGGTGAGGTGCAAGTTGGATAACTCTTCGGTCACTTTACGAGTGGTTAACAACACGGAAGTGCTACCTGATTTCTTTGTAAAATGCTTCATTTCATGGGGATATGGGTCGCCAAAAAGTACTCGGGTCATGCCAGATAATTTTTGAGGACTTTTAAAGACCATTTCCTCGTCTCAAAATGAAAATTAATTGGAATTCAATAACTACCATCCCAAAATGAAGTAGTGCAGTATATTCTTTATTCCTCTCATTAGAGACAGTGGAAAAGTTTTGCATAAGCCCTGTCACAATCCACTCGTTGGCGCAAACTCAAGATTGAGTAGAACGCCATAACCCCAACAAAGACCGGTCAAGTTTCCCTTTAGATGCTCCGTCGTTTACCTCTTCCACCACGTCATCGGGTAAAAAACTCCAAAGGTTTATGGCCCTACAGGACAAGCGGTAGACTAACAGCAAACCAGTGGCAAGTATCTTCACCAGTGTCATTAAGCGCTAGCGCACATGACGTGGCTCACGGAGCGGGAAGTCCGCTTGCAACTCTGGTCCGAGATCACCCCGAATGATGCGACGGAGACAGATGAGATCACCACGCATCCGCCGACAGGCTACTGGAAACAAACTAGTTGCTTCAAGACGGCCGTTGCAGTTAACCCCGCGTAGTCCAGAGTTGAGACGGGTAGCAGACTTCTGCACTCTCTATAGCTTGATTGGTTCCGCAGCTGTACATGGATAAGCAACCGCGCCACCATATTTGAGTTTGGAAAGTACATGGAGGTATACTACATATGGAAAACATTGCACGATAAGTTCCCAAAAGATCAATGAATGGAGCCAAGGATAATCTAGGAGAAAGCATACACTTTGTCCTTGTGACCTTAGGTTTTCAGCAAAGACACCAAAACTCCGAAACCATGTTCGCAATCTATTCTTCGCAGCAGGCTCCCAGAGAAGTGGTAACTCGCTGGTAGCTAGGAGCGACCCACATGCATATGACCATACATTGAAAGACTTAGGGGCAGCATCCACTTGGATGGCCAGCGCAAAAGCACCTTCGGATCTTTCTGTACAATATAGATATTTTTATCCGAAGGAAGTGTGCGCCAAAGTTTCAAATTATCTGCATACAGGGAACAAGAAGATGAAAAAACCGACGGAAGGTCGTTTATGTAAATAAGAAACCATAGCTGCCCAAGAACAGACCCCTGAGCTACATCGCTGGTCGCTGAGTATCATCTGGAGATGGTTGTTGAGACCCTGACAGCGAAAAGCCCTCTTCTTAGGAAACCTCAAGTCTGTCTTACCAAGGGAGCAGCTATTTCCAATAGTCGTAGCTTCCGAAGTAGAGGGTCATGTGGAACCTTATCAAAGGCTTTGCTGAAGTCCTACAAGAAGACGACAGTGTAATATCCCCCGGCCTTCGCTTCACCCCAGCTCTCAAAATTAAGCGGAAGATTCGACAAGCAGGAACGGGATTTGTGGAAACCGTGTTGTTGGAAACTGATTAGGTGATAATTTCCATGTGTTCCTGCACCTGCTTGACTATGAGACGTTCCATGGTCTTGCATACCACACAAGTTAGACTCACAGGACGGTAATTAATAGCAGTTTTGTCACCACCTTTGAACAGCGGAACAATAATATCAGCTCTCCAGTCACCAGATAGTTGCTCCTCTGTCAGCGAGGTGCTGAACAACCTTGAGGCTGGTGAGGCAATGATGTCCGTGAGTTCACTTAACAGGAGAGGGTGAATTCCACCAGGGCCGGCTAATTGGTGGGACTTGAGAGATCGTAGTTGTGCCGCAATTTCGTCCACATGAAAGAAACAATGCGCGCTGAAGGGTTCCAAAAATGGTGAACCAAGCAAAATGGCTCTTGTAGGATCCGTTGTATACACTGACGCGTAATGCCATGCCAGGACGTCAGCCTTCGCCTCGTCAGAGTCAGCGATGATCCCAGCTTGAACAAAGGTTGGCATACCCGGCGTCGCTCTCGTGCGGCTTTTGAGAAATGCATACAACCGTCTGGGTGCCTCGACACAGTCAGCTACCAGCCTCTACTCAAACCTGCTTCGATTAACTGCCTTCATAGATGAACAATGATTCCGTATTTGTCTCTACACGTTATGGCCTTCACCGGTCTCTGGATGCATTCGCCATGCTCGATTTCTCTTTTGAAGTAGGCATCAAAGTTTTCCATCAAAAGATGGAGAACGATGTGCATGAGAACGCTGGCGGTGGGTTGCAGCAAAGCAATTAACCAGCTGAAGGATCCCGTCACGTATACGACTCCATCCTGTGTTCACGTCGTCAGGATCATCGTGCTCCCATACCATGGTTTGCGCCACCTCTCTCATGTCTTCAAAGTTTGTACGCCAAGCAGTTGGTACGCAGTGTGGACTAGTCGATGTTTGGACGCCATGTCTTCAGTGTATGTACAGAACAGCTTGGTCACTTGAATCGAAAGGAGACGTTCGACATCCGTGGAGTGAGAATAAGATCCAGAATAGATGATTTCTGACCTTGGAAGTGGGTTGGTTGAGACACGTTTCGGCACAGCGCCAGATCACATACCGTGGTAAGCAGATTTCTGGAGAAATAGTCAGCTGCTGCAGTAAAACAAGATGCAGCCCAGTCAATGTGGGGCAGATTGAAGTCGCCTAGGGTGGGATTTAAAATTAAAGCACATAAGCCGTTGCAACCTCGGTATGTTCACAAATAATCCAAAACATTTCCTTGGAGAGTTTAAACGGGACTAAACTGAGATTAGTTGGGTCCGTTTTGTTGACTGGAAACATTTGGATTTTTATTCTGTTAAGACTTGTACCCTAAGTGAGAAATGGACTTTGTGCGGACAATAGGGATGAAAATTTCGCAATGAAACAAAGAAAAAAGACGTGCATTGAAAGCAAAGTTGATTAATGAAGAGAGGTGCCCAGATTTAAGGAGAACGTCAATTAAAATTTTGTACGACGAAACTTACCACTTCTCACTAGACAAGGAGTTTAAAAGTTTTGTCTTTTGGAGGACTGAAACGGTGGATCGAAAATGATGGTTTTCCAGAACCGATGAATGCTGTAGAGCTATATTTAGTTATTATTGATGGCATGCACAGTTTACTTGATAAAATTCGGCTAAAAAGTCGTCAGTTTTTTCTAAATAAGACTGATTGACCCCAGGGTGGTCCAAATCGTGGCCAAATGCAGCCAAAGTTGAACACGCAAAATCAAAGTTGCTGATAACCTTCCTGTTCTATTGAACTTCATTAATTCAAAAGAACAAAACAAACCCTAAGGTCTCTCAGCAAGCACAGGGAAGCTTGAACAACGTCGGCCGCGTGTATAGCATTGTGAAAGACATTGTCCTGGTGATAGCTGTTTTCCAAAATCCCTGAGGTTTTAAAGTTGAAAAATAAAAAAACTTACTAAATGTGTTAACAAGTACAAGGGTGTCGATTTTAAACTTTTCGATAAGTTTATATCTTTCAAATATATACAACCCTAACCCTAATATGGGGTGACCTTCAGAAACAATCATGAATGACTCGAAAATGGTGGGTAGGCAAACCATTAGTGAGCCTCTCAATAGAGAATATATTAAAATTCCAGTGCTTGCAAGCCTTGAGGTAATTCTTTCGGTGGTGAGAACTGAGATGCGTGTTATTCGATCGTGCTTACAATAGAACATAATGTGTAGCTACAATCAGTCAGCCCTCTGTTGAAGGACGATCCGTGAAAGCTGAATGATTGACTGATTTTTGTCCTGTTTGAATCTCTGCAATCAGAACATTACAAAGGGGTTTCGTTGTACTTCTTTTTCTGTACATCAGCGATTGTCAACTCCATCGATATCTCATGATGAAACTCGAAAATAAACTCTTCGAAGGAGGGCCGTTAAAACAAATAAACTCCGGATCAAGGGATTAAGGCCTGGACCAATAGACCATTTCAGATTATCGCTCTAGTGGTCACCGGGAATATTCCAATAATGCTGCGGTTTCTGTTTCCTCCTACCCTTTCGACTTTTCCATTTCGGTGGAGAGACAGTGTTACGACTCTTCCAATTGTCAGAAGCACAGCAAACCCACTGTGACGGAACTGGAGAAGCCCTGCTCCATTCATAAACATCCATATTACAAACAACATTATTTCGTTGTATGAACTATCCTCACCAGAATTCCGATCATTCGTCTTATCGCTCTAAACCCTTGTCACAAATCGGGCCCTCAAAGTTGTCTAGAGAGTGAGTCGCTCAGCTTGAACTTCGTTGTGACTGTATTCCGTAATTTCATCTTCTGTTTCTAACCCTTTGCTGTGATTCGCCTGCAGTTGTCGATTTGTTTGTGCAATTCCAAGCGTAAGAGCCCAGAAGCAACTCAATAGAGGTTTGGATAATGTAAAATTGTTTAATTTGTTGTGTATGATACCGTAGCTGCTTCGGGTCGACTTTGTTTTGAAATGCTTCGAAATTGGTTGCTACGCGTCCCTCGGAAGTTCCTTTGGCTGGACTTTACGCCCATAGTTACTGTTGGCGTACTTGCCCAGGTCCATTGCTCAACCAAAAGAGCTGTTCATACTAGCAGTGCTTGGAGAATCTTGCTTTTGGTGGGAGGTCGGGTGTACGAGGCTGTAATTGAGAGCAGGGCTGGCGAGACGAATGGCTCACGGTTGCGGTAGATAACTGCCGTCGCGAGTCGGGCGAAGCTTCGCTGGAGGTCAGAAGAACCGAAGTCAGCCGCAGAGAAGTATACTAGAACCCTCAGAGCGGAGAATGCAGAGCGGAAAACGATCGGACAGGATTCACAAGGAGGCGTTCCGTGCAGTTCATGAATCTCCCTGTGTGATGTTGAACGGTTTTTCCACGATGGAATCTTTTGTGCCACCCAGGCTGAAAGGAATGCCGCAAAGCTGAACCTTCTCCCACCTTCCAACGACCTATCCTCCAGATCACCGGTAAACAAGGTGCTAGATGCAGCTAGGACCAGTATCCTGACCCCTTCCGTATTGTCCAGCGGTCTATCTTCCAGTTCCCCGGGAAGACCAGATGCAAAATACTGTCAGGATTTGTATTTTGAAAGCCTTCCCCTATTCTCACTTCTCCTTTATCCAGAGAACTATCTTCCAGCTCACTGGTGATATTCAGACAACAAGACAATCAGAAGATCCGGAAGTATTTGGGTTTCATCTTCGTACCCGTGTGCCACTTCAAGGCCCCAAGACTTCAAGTCCGTGTCATCTTGGTGGTTGAACCAAGAGCAGCTTGGTTTGGAGGGATGATGATTGCAGGAAACAAATGCAGTGTTACTATACTATCCTACGAGATCACGTTAGCTAGAACCGCAAAAGCGCTTAAAAGCTAACCACAACTACATACAGTCAGTACCGGCCATGCGAGTAGCTATGGGTTTCGTTAGGGAGAGGGAGGTCAACCATGCCCTCGACAATAGCTCCAAGGGCCGAATCCTGATGAATAATCGGCGCTTGCCCCTCTGCCGTGCCTGGTTTCCGCGGCTAAGGATATACGGGCACCACACCAAATATTTTGCACCGTAACTTCCGAAACAGCTTCCGTGTTTTTGCATTTCTACACAGCGGTAGAGAGGCCATACCTGGGATATTGTGTCTAAGATCGGGCCCCGGTTCCTGTGTGTGACACTGCTGCCCTTGAGAAAGTTCAGTTCAGTTCAGTTCGGTTCAGTTGGCACAGGACAGGTAATGGCCACGGCCAATCGGGCGTCCAGAATTCCTTCGATGGTATGCACACCAGTTATGCACCCACCACTGTCGAGTGTATTTCGTCGAATCCCCGCTAAAAATGAGAGAGAAACGGAAAACCCCATCGCACATCAACTGCGAGAGATATTATGCATCATGAGCGTTCACTGATACAGTATGCAGTGAGGGAAAAAGTCTGTTAAAACATTCTCCAGAAGGACCACAGCGCTACCCGTCATCCATCTAGTTCATATACTCAAGGCTCACTACAAGGAAGGATCTCGTACCACTTGCGATCTAGGGCACCTTTGAAGGATTGGACTGTCCGAAGATCTACCATTCCACCAGACAGACCGTTCCAACTGTTCACAACCCTGTTGCTGAAGAAGTGCGATCTAGCTATCAACCTAGCCTCTATGGTGAACAGCCCTTGATCATGAGCGACAGTTAGGCTCTCTGTTGCCCTTGGCAACAAATGGCTTTTTCGGCGTTCTGAGGTAAGTCCCACTTGTATGTCCAGTTCAGAACGATACATATTTCCCTGCCCAGGTCCGCCTTACCCTCAGATCCAAAAACCTTCACATCATCCGCAAAAATAAAGCTGGGGCGATTGAGGAGTGTGTAACAGCCGGTCGTGGAAAATCCCCCTTTTCCCTCGCGATTCAGTGTTTTTTCCAACATCACTCATTTCCATACACTATTGACTTGTCTTTACGAACTGGTTGTTTTTCTGGACCAATTGTTGTTTGTTCGCGCCCAGAGCGCTATTTTGGCACATCCTTGTTCAGGACCTGCGTGACGCACGTGCTGCCTGCTCACACGCTGCTATTCGGTTTCTCGTTGTTGAGTCTTTGTGATCGTATTATTTAGGTTTGTATATTGTTTATGTCATTGTTTATTTTAATAATCTAGCATCGTAGAATTATCACGGATCATCGCCTTCTGATTTCGGGATCCGTTGCGAATTTGGCTACGCATTGCTCAAACGTTCGTAACAGAGTGGATGCTAGGTCATTAATAAATAACAAGACTAGGACCGGGCCTAGGACGGATCCCTGGGGTACACCACTGGTGACGTTCACCAAACTGGAGCACCTGTCTCCCACTTTGACGTAAAACATCCTGTGGGGGAGGAAGTCCTCCAGCCACCTAAATACTGGCCCACCTATGCCGAATGAACCTGTCTTTCTTTTGCAATATTGTAAAACGTACATCTTGCAATTCAGCCCCCCAGGTCAAAACTCCCTCCAACTATTCTTTACGACATAGGGACTCTATGGTCTTGATTCCAGTATCCAGGACTGCGATGCGGTCAAACTTCTTTATTGTTAAATATTCTTCCCTCTGGAACAAACTCCCACCTCAACTTAGGTCAATGTCTTCGGCCTCTTTATTATTCAAAAAAGAAATAAATAAACATCTAACTGTCCAAAAACTGATCCGTATGCATGATCCCTACATGTCTATTACCCGAGCCTACGAACTGGGCCTGGGATACTAACCAAAAGCTTAACAACTTTGTTCAGTACCAACGGATGGTAAGGAGCATTCTGTATTATAGTTAGCAAATAAAAGCGGTCCAACCTATACTCCATGACTGTCAACAGCACACTCCACGTGTTTGTCTAGCCACTTCCTATTTTCAACGCTTCTGACCACGACCCCCTACTGGCCACCGTTACTCCAGTGATTCTTTTTTCATGCTGTCAGATTTTGCCCTAGTCGGTTAGGTTCTTCTTTTTTTATCAGCTGCCGCCAGGTATAAGAGCATTTATAATGCTAGAAAATACATAGCAGCATATATAATATGGTCCTCAAGGTACCAGTCTCATCCACGCTTCAACTACTTACTCATTGAGACCCTATTTCAACACAAGATTCCAGGCCTCGTTCTGATGAACGAATCGCCACAATCGATGTGGTCTTCCATAAACCATTCGTCGAACTACACATAAGTATTTGCCCCCAGTGTCGCCTATTCTCGCTTCCTTGCTTTTTTGGTAACTCTCACTAAGCCTCACAAGAATTAGTCGCTAGTACCGGTCTTCTCCGCTTTCCGTATGTTGTTTAATCCAAAAAACAAGACCTCAACGTCGCGACCACCCATTTCTGTTACTGGCATGATATTGGTGTTCTGTCTTTCTCCCCTAACCCACAGCTGGTAGAATTGCCAGACTGCAGCCCTCTCCGTTTTGTTTTCAGAACCTGTACCCTAAGGACGATTGTCGCCGTCCACTTCCCAGGAATAACGTGGACCCTCTCTTGCTGGACAGGACAAACGAGATTTACACACAACTTCATTTTCGCCCGTCTCACGATCGCTTTCCCCAAGATTCCCGCCATCGGACTTCTTGAACCTGGACTACTCGATCTCACTGCATTCATACAACTCATTTTAATCCCATATGTCATTATGCCCGTCCCGTGTTAGAACTCGCTAATACTGTTCACACACTGGCACCTTTATTGTCACTGTTCATTGCTTCATCGGTCACCAAAAAAAAACGTCTGGCGCTGACATATCTTTCAGTAGTCCTCCAGTGGGCAGCGAAGTAATTAGTAACTACCTGCACTCTTCATCGGTCCATCCGATCGCATCCGCAATGCTGTTGCATCGAGTGTTCAGGCTCTGTAGATCACTGCGTTCCCTCCACGATTGAACGTCTTCGATACACTTCCCATGCTGCATCGCCGCTCCGTTCCCATCATTTGTTACACCTGTCAAATTGGTCATTAGAAATGTGACACTCACCGTCTACTTGCTATACCATCACCGTTATCGAGACCTTTGATTTTCCAGATGTTGCATTCGTGTTATATTACCGAAACTGACCCCGTATGCAGCCTCTAAATCACACCACTATCTGCACCGGCCGATACATTTTATTTCTATATTCGTTGATCCACGGCCGCTTCCCGCGATATACCTGTGCAGTTTTATTGATCTGTCATTTTTGCATGGTACATACCACACAGCATTCATCTATTGACGTAAACTTATCTGTGGATTACTTTACCTTTCCTCTCGCAGAACTGAACACCTGTATAATGGATGTAACCACACGGTCAATATTGATTAGTCTTCCACTTCCGCTTTGACATTTCATACCAACCCTACATAAAGTTTATAACTTGCCGCACGCTCACCTGTTTTACTCCGGCCGTTCCCTGCCACCATCACTCTGGTAGTATCCCTCCCAAGAAATACGCAATTGTTTGCAACATATATGATTCCTCCAGTATACAGCCACCACTTTATATACTACCATCTTTTCAGACCGAAATATTTCCATGTTAATACTTCTTGACATGCCTGTAGTAAAGTGAATAATTCACCGAACGCTTCGACGAGATTTTTATCCATATGCCTCTCATATTCTGTAGTGCACCAAAAACATTTCCTTTCAATATGTTCGAATTTCCACTAGTGTAATTATTTCATATACCACGTATGCATGTACTCCAGACCAACTGACATCATTCGACCTTGACCTTCAAATTTGCCGGGCATTACTACAGTTTTAGTTCACTGTAACACTCTCTCTGATACTCTGCATGCACTTGTTGTACCCTTTTGTGAATTGTCATTCCGGCATCACTATAATCATCTGATCATGCATTCTAGCAGGCTTCGGGCGCATCCGAAATATACAATTATTATTATTATTATTATAACATCTCCATCCTGCATAGCAAAAGACGATGATTACCGGAGTCCAATGCCTAGCCAACGTCCAGGTAGCATACCTCAACTTCCTTACCTTCGTCCAGTCGTCGAGTTACTTCAGCTAAGAAACACAAGAGATTGATCAGACAAGATCTCTTTTTCAGGAATCCATGCTGCGCCGGACTTAGCATGGAGGGCTGCAGTAAGTGCTGGCAGATGTGGGCGCGGATGATCTTCTCCAGGACTTTACATAGGATGCTAGTTAGACTTACCGGCCTGTAGTTCTGCACAGCCGACTTGGGCCCACTCTTATGTATTGTCACGACTGCCGCGACCTTCAAGTCCTGAGGCGGCTTACTCTGGTCCAACGTGGACCTGTACAGTCTGCATACCGATGGAGCTATGATATCCGCCAACGGCTCAATGACAGCTGGATGAATGCCATCTGGGCCCGCTGACTTGTGACTGTGTAATTCCTGCAGGTACTTACGTACGCTTTCCTCCGAGAGATCTAGCTCGTTTAACTGAGGAGGATGCACCAGAGCCATATCTACTCGTACCCCACTATCTATCCTATGTACACTAACAAAGTATCCCCACAGGGCGTCTGCTTTGCCCTGGTCATCAGTGACAATACAATAGTCTCTAGTGGATAGCGGACCTACGGCATTTCTTGTTGAGCCTCCAGACTGTACATAGCTGCAGAACTTCTTCGGCGGTTGTCTTACAGACTGGGCCAATTTGAGCTCAAATTCCTGCTTGGAAGCCCTCAAAAGGCTTACAGTCTCGATTCACAGCTTCGTATAGCGGTTCCAGGCTAGCTGACTGCCGGAAGCTTTGTACTGGTTCCAAGAGCGGTTTCTACGTCTGATGGCCTTGGCTATTGCAGCCTTCCACCACAATGGTTTGCCCTCCCCACTCCTTCGTTTCAAGGGTGCGAACTCTTCCTGTAGGGCAGTCAGAAATCCCTTTATGGTCTGCCAGCGCTCCTCGGCAGTAGCCCCTTCTGTCGTGTCCCAGGTCAAACCCATCGCCCTATTACGAAGCCTATCTATGTCCATACTACCGAAATATCTGACCAGGCTTGAGGGTACCTTGAGTTGCCGCATGCATAAGACGATTTTGACACACACGTGGTAACTCTTGCCCAGCGGTGCACAATAATGCAGTCCAGACACATCGTTAGGGAATTTCTTTATTGCTAGATCCAACAAGCATGCAACGCATCCAGTCCTATATCTGGTATTCTCCCTAATATGCTGATGCAACGCATTATCATGCAGCCATTCTAAGTAGGTTTGCTCCTCCGATCCCGGCACGCAGACCTCAGCCACCCAGTCGATGTGCGGGAGATTGCAGTCACCCACTATGAGGGTCTTTTGTACGTCCTTAACTGGTTCAGTCAAAGTCCGCAGCAAACAAACGTCCTCTTCGTGGTTTGTGCTTGGTGCCCTGTAGACACAGAGGACGTTAACCCTTCTGCCTGGAAGGATGATCGTAAAGGCGCATAGCTGGATATTGCGAGTGTACATCTTGGTCTGGGACTCAAGGTGGTTTGCACCTGACCTAACGAGGATGGCTACTCCACCACCAGGGCGATCCTGTTCTCGATCCTGCCTATAGACTGCAAAACCGTTACTTATTAGGCCTGGCACATGGTCTTCCTCAGAAAGCCACTTTTCCGTGATGACAACTATTGACGCTTTCTGCTCGTCAGCGGTTTTGGCTAGTTCCGCCCATTTGTTTCTAATGCTACACGCGTTAGAATATAACACCACCGCGTTTGCTCCGGCCCCTAGGTGTCTCTCGTTATTCACTCCTGTCTGTTTCTCAGGCGCAACGCCTGAGATGATGACACATTTTTTGCTTCGAATGTCCCCACTGGTGTGCATGAAGCCGGCTGACAATCCAGAGTTTCCGACGACTCCCAATCTATCTCTTTGGAAGTTGCCACAAGATCCAGACTAGCAGGGGTAGCGCTGTCATCTATCTTCGGACAATAATGCCAATTCTCGTCTTCCAGCCCGTCTTCAATTACAACTATTTGCGACCCCGCACGTGGCTTCTTTACTATTGTCGGGGTCGGGGCCTGAGAGCCGAGTACGGCATTTCGCTGAACTTTTAGGTTTCTCACCAGAGCCCTGGCTGGTCGAGCAAGGTTGCCTCCCTGGGCTAGACCACCAGGCCTTACTCCATGCTCGTCCGGCATAATCTGGTATCTGCCCTTGGTAATCTGAGCCACTATTGCTGCCCTCGCCAGCAGTTTATCCCGGGTAGCTTCATCAGCGAACTCCACTAGGATTGGTCTCGCACGAAGTTCGTCTTTGTTCCCAAGTGGTGACTTCCATGTCCCCACCCTGTGCACCCTTCTTAGAGTAGCAGTGTACTGAACACCTGCGATTAGCAGTATGTCGCAGACCCTCCTCCTGTCTCTGTCCATCCTGGCTTTCGATTCCCTTATAAAGGGTTCTTCCTGGTTTATGATCAGGAGCCTGTGGCTTGAGACCCTGTCCATCGACAAGATCTGCCTCTACAGATCCCTCACCTTGTTTTCCAATATCAGAAGAGCAGGGTCATCCACCCTAGCCAACCCATCCTTCGCTCTACTACAGTCGTCCTTCTTTTTGACCTGCCTTGCCCTTCTCGGCTTCTGCTCAGTCCACTGGCACTCGTCGGTCTGCTTCAAAGGAGTTGAGGCAACGACCGCCTTGCAAGCTCTCAAAAGTGCTCCATTTGCTCTGATGATTGTCCTCTTGCATATTGATACTACTTCCGCAAACGACTTCCTGCAACCTGCTTGCGGTGGTTTGGGGCTTACAACTGAGGCACTACTTGGTGGTCGTTGGTACTGCCCTTCGGGCCTGCAGTTTAAATGCCAGACTGGCCGCCTCCTTGCAAGGGGCACAGACCAATTCAGCCCATGGGTTCTGTTTATAAAATACTTGGATGTTCTTTGCTATCCCGGAACACCTTGGGTGAGGCCATCCCTTGCGTATCTCGCACTCTGTACCATTTACCACACTTTTTCCGCACTTGGGTGCGAGACACGGGTCGGAAACGCGTGTCATATCGAAAACCCCAAAAACGATGGCGAAAACAACTCAAGTGCTCTTTACCCGAACACAAAAACACACTCGACACTAGCAGGTAAATCCCGCCAACACAAAAAACAAGAACAAATAGAAAGACTAGAAGCGAAGAAAGATCGCCTTTAAAAACACCGAACAGTACTCGGCTATACTACAAGGAAAATAAAAATATTCTCCGGATAAAGTGCACCCTAAATGCAATTATGATACGCTCAGTATTGTGAAATAAACTAGGTTAATTCACAAAACTATTCAAAAACTCAATTCAAAGACGAGAGCTGTATGAATTCAAACCGCGCGGCACTTACACCAAGGTCAGAGATACTTCGGTGTAATGTCACCGGAACTCAGGCACAAGAGGTACCCGGAGAGACTGGTGGGGCTAAAGCTCTTTCCCACGGAAAGTAAAAGAATCGGGGGGATCTAATAGGGACCTTCAACAAATTAAGGGGCTACCCGTCTCAACGGAGCCCTTGTTAGTGTTCATACGGGATTCCATACCTAGGGGACATGAGTCTAATCCGGTCAAACCGAAGGTGTTAAAGAAAAACAAAGAGAAATTCCTTTGTATGCTCATTGTCAACTCATGGAAAGCACTGTCAAATGAGATAGTGTGTGCCACCTCGATGATGGGTTTTAGGACAAGTTTGAATCTTTGTCGCTTGGATGTGTTTCCTATATCATTCCTTGGCAGGGCTGGATGCTGCCCCCTTCCCTTCCTTGTCAGCATTATCCACCAGTATTATATCCACCTCCTTTACTTTCGCCACCATCCCTCCCCAACTATCCCCCTCCCATTCTCCCGAATCCCCGACTTACTACTGCTAATACTAGCTGAGCAGTGCTTGTATTTGTGACACTCTTGGACGGAAGCCAGTCTTGGAGGACCGCCCGTGAATAACGTTGGGACTGCTGCACTCTCCCGATGGCGAAGTGAAGTCGAACCCCGTTTAATCTACAGGATAAACAAGAAGGCACGTAGAAAGCAAGGAAGTCGCAGCCCGATGAGATCCACCTCGGACCTAATTTGTGCAAGAATCCGAAATTCTTTGCTGGCTCAAGCCTCAAGTCCTGTGGCCTGACCTGACCTGCCGAAGGGTCACAGAGGGTTCTGGATGGAGTGGCGCGGAGAAGAGAATGCAGTGAAAGAGTGAGGGTTATAAGAACAACGATGGACGAAAGAACTGGAAGTGCGCTGCGCCCAACTCAGAGGTCTCTATTTAAGTTTGGTTGCTTGCAGCCAACGCTTTCTACCAGTGAAGATCAAGGTTGGCCGAAAATGGTGCCACTGACCTTGCAGCCAGCAGTTTAACCCGGCTTATTTTCTGCATAACAGGCGGTGAACGCAGACAATCGAAGGTCCAACATTTTTTCGGCGATATCTTCACAATTAGGGTAGCTGCAATGGCGCGGTGGAGTTCATCGATTCCCGGCAAAGAACGAGGTGTTCTGCATTGTCCACGAGCGCTGCCGCTCGACTGCAAGCCTGAAAGGAGGGGTGTAAATTCCAAGTCCATATGCTGTCTCGGACAGAGCAGTCGTAAACAAATAGGTGTATGTGAAAACCACAGTGGTGAGCACATACACAATTATGCTCATCGAGATCAATAACGAAATAGGAAATTGTGAAACAGTGTTGTCTTGGTGAGGGAATGGAGTGGAAAAGTGTTTCATGTGCGTGCTGGTGATTTGGGGGAAGTTCTGGTTGGGTATATGGTGGGTCACAGCCACTAACACACAAAACAAATGTCTTCAACAATGTCAAGGAAAAACGAGAAGCGGTGAACACTATGACACCTCTTGTTGAAGGTTACGGAGCAGAACCAAGTTGAATGCACGTGTGGGTGATTGTGAGTGTGGGCGTGTTTGGGTGTGTGCGAAAGTCATAAATACTATCACACGGGAAAAGTCTTTGACAACGTCAGTGACAGACGAAACAAGGTGAGAGTTGTGGAATTTCTTGTCGAATGTGTGGAGCGTGGATATCGAAAACAACATTCACTGTCCGTAGAACCGCCCCGTGAGTGACGCCCA
The DNA here is from genome assembly GCA_948099385.1 of Fasciola hepatica. Classification (NCBI taxonomy): domain Eukaryota; kingdom Metazoa; phylum Platyhelminthes; class Trematoda; order Plagiorchiida; family Fasciolidae; genus Fasciola; species Fasciola hepatica. The sequence goes on along the minus strand of CANUEZ040000116.1, from coordinate 12,180,766 downwards.
ATGGTCGGGCTTTCGGGGGGTTATATGGTCTACCGTGATTCGGTGGTGTCGGCTGGTCCGTCCTCACCCTCCGGGAGACCGATAATGGGCACTTTGCAGGTCAGCATTCCCTTGGCCATCCTTACCTTGACGGTTCTTATCAGATCTTTGGAGCTGCTGATAATTTCCACGACAGGGCCCAAAAGCCAGGTGCTAAAATGGTCGTGCTTCTCGGAGGTCATTACTACATCATCATCCTTGAGTGGCCTTGCTTTGGTGAGCCACTCCGGTCGAGTTTTCCGGGCCGGTGCGAATTCTCGCAGCCGCTGCCTCCAAAAACCCCGGCCAGACAACTAGCCTGCTCCCATCAGCGTAGGTAGCTGCCACGGAGGTTTGTTGGCCCCTGGAAACCAAAGTTCAATCTTAACGTCAGTTTGTCGTTCGGGGGGAGCGCCAGATTGTTGGGGTCGCTGGCAGGCACTAAAGCTATGGGGCGGTTGTTCAAGATCCATCTGACCCCGGTCATGATGACGCTCAAAGTCTCGTTTTAGGGCAGCTGTGGTTTGATTATTCACAGCAGTACTCGCCTTGCGGACCTGCTTGGGCCATCCCGCACTCCACGGCGGCTATTGACCTGCGGGGTTTGAAGTGCCACCATAAACCGAAAGCCACGGTTTGGTTCTGCAGCTAGTTATGTTTTGTTTTGGTACCAGAGCTGCAGTTCCAGTTGAGTGCCTACAAAATTTACCTACTATCGGAGCAAACATGTGCTGGCATGATTCTTCGGTTGACTGCGTTACGGCGCGTAGTTTTCTCGCTGCTATTGGTGCAGTTTTTGATAAGCTATCTAGGATAATCCACAAAACTGCAGCTCCTAGGGCTATCGTTTAACCCAGAAAAATTCCCACGACTCTTTCTGAACACTTTTCTGGGACCACCCGTTGATAAAAGATACCTGTAAAAGTGGTCTTCGAACTGCTCTTACGGTAGAAGCTAAGCAAAACATCAGTCTCAGTCAAACAACACTAGCAGATTCCATGATACCGCTCTGTGAGTCATGTTCGTAAAGTGAATAAGGCCGTCTAGGCTAAAGTATATTCCAACTGTTTAACCTTCTTCCTGACCAACAAAACTCCTCCGGCGAAGCTTGCGTTGAACTGTCTGAGGGAATCCTGAGAGTTGAATCTTCTAGAGAATTTTCATATCTCAGAAAAATTCAGTGACTTTTCGTCCGAAAACATATCCGATACGGTCCCCTCAAGATTCTGTGCTGGAAATCTTCTCCGTATCGTACGTTTCATCACAGCCGTCTACGCTAAAGCTCATCCCGACAATCCAGCCTTCTTCGGATAACTGGTCAGTTGCCTGGGCAGATATACTTGGACATGCCACTAGACAAACTATGGAAATGGGCAAAAATCCGGGCAGTCTTTCCTCTCCAAGTGTATACGCCCATCTGAATATTGGTCAACTGATGACTTTAGCGTTCTTGCTTGATCCAGCCGCACACCATACCTCAAACAAGGCACTACCGGCTAAGAAGTTTGTGGATGCAACTAACTCAGAATTCTTCAGACGGATAAAAAAACAACATTCCGGATCGAATGCCCCTTTCAGCTGCTAGGAATATTATAATAATAAAAATAATAATACTAATAATATTAATATTAATAATAATAATAATAATATTAATAATAATAATAATAATAGAGTTTATTTCGGAGACGCCCGAAGCATGCCTTAAGCATGATCAAAATTTTGCAGGCTACAAGACTGACAGACAAAATTCATGAAAAATGTAGAAGTACGCGACACAAGGGGGAGTAGCAAGAAATAGAGGGAAGATGAGAGGGAGATAAATGTATGCACACCAGCGGGTAAAGTAGAGAGTTTAAGTGAACCCGGAGAGGGATTCAAAAGTGGGCTCGATGAATTTGAAGGTAAGGTCTGGTGGACCAGCTGGCTGGGTGGCATTCTGTGGCCCAACAGCGAGTTATTCGAAAATTTGGCATCGATTTGATCGGGTGCACGACAATTGAGTTGCCATTTGGGGAAAAGTACATCCATTTGTTAAAAGATACAGCCAACGGTAACCGATAAGCAGTTCTGGGAATTGTACAGCAAAATGAGGAACTGCACAGCTAAATTTATCATATCAAGGGAGAAGCTCGAATTCCCTTTGCATGCCTGACTTATGATGTAGATAGGTGTGGTTTATGCAACTCACTCGGAGAAATACCAAGCCTGGTTAATGGATATAAATATTTGTAGTGGAACCTGTACCTATGTATGTATGTTCAGTTGGGAATTAATATAAACACATATGTATATTTATATATATGTATATTTGTATGTATACGTACTCGTAAAAATATATATATGTATATATATATATATATATATATATATATACACGTAAATACATATATGTATATCAAAGCAGATAGAAGACATAAATTGCGAGATGCAAGCATTTCTTTTAATCTTCTCAATCGCGTACGTAAAACATGCAAATTCTCAAACCACCGAACGACTAAATCTCCAAGCCCATTAAAACAGTGTCGCGAACCTGAATGCCTCTCACGTCATTTATCAGTTCACCTGCAGCTGCGGTGACACCTACATAGGCAGAACGGATCGGTGTCTCAGTCAAAGAATGGGGGAGCATGTACCGGAGTGGTTAGTGCAGTGGATGAGTCATCCTGCACCCGGACGACAGACGACGACTAGAAACCCGGCTTCATCGATCGCGAAACACCTTGTAACCTTTCGTCATCGGATTGATCTGGGTCAATCTGTCCGAGTGATTGCATGGAATGGGGACCCAAAGCTTCTAGCTCTTTGTGAGGCTGTGTTGATAAGTAGACTTAGGCCCCCACTGTGTGCACAGAAACTTTTGGCCCACAATGTGTGCCTTCCGTGGCAGTAACCAATCAGGTTTACCGAATCGTTTCCTAATTTCGCTTGACACTATCTATTCCATTTTTTTGCTCTGTGCTCCATTTGAACACGAATTCGCATGTTTTACGTACGCGATTGAGAAGATTAAAAGAAATGCTCGCATCTCGAAATTTATGTCTTCTATCTGCTTTGGTGAACTGGATCAAGGGTACCCAATGTTTCAAATGTATATATATATATATAAACATGTACACAAAGATGTATATGTATATATGTATAAATGTGAACACATACATATATGTATGCTGTGCACTTGTAAATACGTATATAACCACAAAGATAAGCACATATGTATACTTTATGTGCAAGTATTTATATGCATGTACAAGTATGTATTTGTAAATAGCTACATGTAGGTGCATACACACATGCATATCTGCACCTGCGTATGGAATACTTTTCGAGATTCAGTCCATCCTCTCAAGCCTGAACGACTTTCTGTTTCCGTGACCGCAGTATTTTAAGATTACACGCAACTAAGTCAAACTTTAGTTGCGCCAGCTGAGGTCTACGCTCATGAGGAAGCACGACGCCCATTAGGCGCACTTGTGTACACATACCCCACCCACATCGTAACACGTAATACTTTGCACCTAAAGGATGGGCCCATTCCGTAACGAAAGCAAAATGGGGGACAAAATGAACAATAAGAAACGTGCTGAAAGATGGTGGTTCAATGGTAGAAAATTATCCTTCGATACACACTTCCGTGCCGAAAACCGACGGTCATAAAGGTGGATCTAATCGCGTCAAGCGCCCTCGAAATAGTGATGTTTTGGAGTGTTCTCTCTGCGAAGTAGAAATAGAAAAAAATAATATCTGTGTTTACTTCGTAAAAGGCAAAATGGAAATCGTAATTTAAACTCACTTAACTTTTTTCAGGGCTAGCAGCCAGACAGAGGAGGCAATCGTAGTTCCCTTCGTTTCCGAAGTTTGCACAATGGTAGTGCGTTCAGAAGGAGCAACGGCTGCACCCCATCCACTGGGTTTCCTGGTCCACATCCACTTCGTGATCCTGAAGATGACAGAAGCTGCATCCGTCTTCCAAGATCGACTATAGCGGCCTTTGTAACAGCCGGTCGTGGAAAATCCCCCTTCTTCCCTCGCGATTCAGTGTTTTTCCCAACATCACTCATTTCCATACACTATTGACTTGTCTTTACGAACTGGTTGTTTTTCTGGACCAATTGTTGTTTGTTCGCGCCCAGAGCGCTAGTTTGGCACATCCTTGTTCAGGACCTGCGTGACGCACGTGCTGTCTGCTCACACGCTGCTATTCGGTTTCTCGTTGTTGAGTCCTTGTGATCGTATTATTGAGGTTTGTATATTGTTTATGTCATTGTTTGTTTTAATAATCTAGTATCGTAGAATATCACGGATAATCGTCTTCTGATTTCGGGATCCGTTGCGAATTTGGCTACGCATTGCTCAAACGTTCGTTACAGTACTCAATAGATCAATTTGGAACGAGGAAAAATCATGCAAAATGCCAAGAAAAGGATCAAAAGCAGTCGAATCCGGACAGGAAGTAATACGGCAAGTCTCTGGGGAGGTTTTGGGTACATATGATTCTTTAGTTAATGCTAGATCGCCTAGTCCTGTCAGTGCTAGCTCATGTGTTATTGAAAGCAATATTGATCGTAAGGATGTCGATTTATATAAGCTGAGAATACTAGAACTAGAGCAACAGTTACTTTCGGCTAGACTACAGGCGCATGAAGCAGAGAAGTGTACACAGAAACAGCGAGAGCATGAGACCAGTGACTTCGACACTTCCGATAGGTTAGAGTGCAATAAGGTAGGGAACCCCACGCCGGTCGCCGACTACAAACCACCATCGATCGATCTGCCTAGAGTGGAGTTAACGGTTTTCGACGGGCGAGCTGAGCAATACTGCAAGTTTGTCAAACAGTTCGAGACGTTCGTTGAAAACAAGGTAACCGACCCTGGGCAAAGGCTTCTTTACCTTACTCACTACTGCCGAGGCCGAGCAAGAGAAGCTATCGACGGGTGCACCGTGCTCGATCCAGAACAAGGCTACACAAGGGCAAGGAAGATTCTGAGGGACTTGTTTGGCCAACCTTTCAAAGTATCCCGTAACCTAATAGAGAGCGTGATGGCAGAGGCAAAGAGAACCAAGGGCGACGTCTACACCATGGCTGACCTGGTGATCAAGATGCAGAACTGCTCAATAGCCCTCGACCATTTAGGTTACAGGGCTGACTTAGACGCCATGCACACTTTGGAAGGCATAGTCCGTCACCTCACTCCCGAACTACAGGGTCGGTGGGCGGAAGAAGCTGAACGGATAAGCCGAGGCGACAGAGAAGCCAACTTCGAAGACCTGACTGAATACTTAGACAGGCAAACGAAGATAGCTGACAGCAGATTCGGCCGACTCATCCGGGACAGCAACCGAGCAAACAAGCCCGGTACTAGCCAAGTCCAAACCCCTGTACGGAAACATCCAAAGTACCAGCCTTGGACCAACACACACGTCATTTCACGAGATAATATAATATTGGTATATTTCTCGGCCATGGTCGAGAGGCACGCGCTAACGCATGATCATGGTGTAACATGTTACTCAGTATGGTGAAATATTCACAAAATTCTAAGTATGAAAGTCGAGAGTATCAGAAATGGAAAAACATAGACAGCAACAGTTTGAATGGATCATTCTGATAATGGTTTGCGCGGCAGTTTTGAACCAGTTTCGAATCCGGGCTAGGCAGTGGTGCACGGTGGAGATGTCGAAGAAATCGTTAACGCAGTGCTAAGGAGGCATTATGAACAAGAATGATGCAAGCCAAGGAAACCGGAAGCCAACTAAGGTTCTGCAGATGGAGTAAATTTTTAACAAGAAGAAGAGGGGGGGAAATCGACGCATGCGAAGAGGATAGCGATCCATGAAGACAATGCAGACCCTGAATGACGGATTTACCGGAGTTTGAGAAACGGAATGAGCTTTGAATCAAGGGGACATGAGGCCAATTTCGTGAAAGTGAACTGGTGGATGTGGGAGAAACAGCAGTCCATAAAAAGGTAAGTTTAGATTCATGGCCAATAACATGTACTATTCAGAAATAAGAAGGCGCAACTGGAAGGTTCTCGAGAAGTGGAGAGTCAATTTCCAGCCGGCTACGGTTCGGAGGAAGGATAACCTGTGGTAACGGATAATAAAGTGGGAAAATCTTCGCATGGACTTCAGCGTTATTATGCTGTTTCACTGACAAATATATGTATGTGTTGATGCATTTGCCTTCAGTGTTATTTAGTGTCATTTCTGGCAATGTACGGCTTTGAATGCGTAAGTTTCTTCTGGCAGGGCACGGTATGTGTCGGTCGATCAGCCGAGTGTGGCTGTATATTATCGGCATGCGCGTGAACTGGAATTCGGGTTCGTTGCGTTAGAAAACGCTGAACGATCTGATAAGCAATTAGGGGTATCTCCTGTTGTGGGGTTTGATTTCAGTCTCAGTTGCTATGGTAGGTTCCACTTGGGTCTCTATCCGTGCGAGTCAAAGCGGCATCCTTGGTTAGCCAATTTGGCGGCTGAGATGGTGAGAGACAACGAACCTGAAATAAAGGGAGATTTCAGTCTGGACGTGGTTCCAGCTGTGGGTTATGATAATATATGAAGACAATAAACAATGGATTGGTTAGGTCTATGTGAGTAGGGCATGGGTAAAATAGACTCGCAGTGGATTTGAGCTATACTGCTGCAGGCCGACGAAGTTGCGTACACCGGCTTGGTAACTGTATGCGTTTAAAAGGATTTGTGATTTGCCCGTGAGCATGGCATCGCTGGGATACTAATAAAATACCTAGGGCTTCACGGTTATGATTGGTTAGTAATGATAACCCTCGATACCGTTTGCTTACGCAGAACGTGGTTAGGCAACGAGGCGACAGGATAGGTTTGAAGTGACCGACTGAGCGAGTAGGACTAACGTACTGTTTGCGTGGCTCTATGCTGTTACTGTCTCTTTCAGTATAGTGGTTATTCTATACTGAGGAGTCAAAGTAGAAGGAACTATTGGGGTGATAGTAGTGATGCATTAGAGGTAATTGGTCACTTGTCTTGGAACATTGACGCGAGTTCATCTATGCTCTTCCTCGATAGTGCAATCGTACTGAGATTAAGCTCCAATGTGAGCAAGGAAATCTGATGCGGATATGATTGCATGGTTACTGTGGTATCTTTTTCGCTGTTATCGTGCTGCAAAGCAGGACTACACCGATGTGAGGACTGGTTTGGGGAACCGTGAGAGGTGGGTCCGAATTTTCGTCAGGGAAGCAAACTCTAACGGTCTACATTTGGTGCTCATGATAGGCGGCACAAGGGCCAGCTTCAGGTAGGGAGGTAGCATGATACACAACTACTGGCATCCAGCACGTGGCTCTCCAAGAATGATCCACACTTTTTAGACGTTCTTATTATTCTTTTTTTAATGGTTTTATCACAGTCAGGTATCTGGCTGTCAGAGAAGGCGGAGCTGCTTTTGGTGGGCGACCACAGCTCCCACACCCCGGCCGAAACATGGACCGCATGAAACAAGCCGCGTTGGGAATAGGTCAACCACACCAGTCGATCCGTAGCAACACTGCAACCCGGAGACATGAGTCACAAGTGACAAGGCTGGTGTGCCTGGAAGACAAAACAGTGGGGTATTTTTTCTCACTTTTTACGCCAATCTCTACTTTTTGGTGGTCATGTCTAATTGGTGGTCAACTCTGTGCAGGGAGACCATCACGGCCAGGAATGTTTGCAGAAGCGCCGCGCTAACACTCGCCTTATCCGTGAAGTCAGAACACCCAGGCCGTTTACATGGGACAAAAAATGCAGGGGGAGATAGGGTCAACCACAGCTTGTGATTATTCGATGGGGTTTATGTTCAACAAAACGCCAGTCTGCACAAAGATGGGGTACAACTTGCAGCACTGACAACGTGATTCGTCGGTACGATCCACAGATGGTTAGTAGTTTTGCTGGCTAAGTATCAAGTGTTGTACAGGCCTATCGTGGAGGATGCTAGAGTTCTGTGATAGGGACAGAATTTGAGCTGTGAATGTCTTACGGTGACTACTGGGTGGAGGTTGAGGAGTGTGACAGGTGCTGCGTCTTGGGTTAGAGACAGAGGCAAAAACCTAATAATAATCAGCACAGGAAATGTTCAAAGACTATCTTCCTTGCTTCCAGTGGTATTTCATAAATTCAAATACGACTTCTGAAGCACTGGCCTCAGTCGTGAGAGTTATTATGTTTAGGCATTGTAAACTGGTAGGTTTACGCTTAGGTGATGGCAATTACGTCGTATGGTGTGGCACATCCTAGATTATCAAGGGTTCGGGTTAGTATCCAACGCTTTCCTCATAAGCTCTGTCAAAAAACATATAAGGATTCGTAAGAGCTATCAGTTTTTGGATGTCCAGAGCTACGTGTAGTCTAGACTTAAACATATTTAGGGAATCTACGGAACGTACATCAGCTGGGAGTTTATTCCACAGAGTTGCATATTTCAGGAGGAAGAAGTTTTGCCTTAAGGATTTCCGAGAAGTAGGGATCGTTATACGGTGTTCCCTATTACGCAGCTGATGTGTCGAGTTTATACTGAACTGAACTTGGCTGGAGGATACAGTTTGTTTGTGGAGCAAAGTAAACAAAAATGCGAGGTTGAGTTTTATTCTCCTAAGCCATAGGGGATCAAGCCGCAGGAGTGTACACCGCTGTCTGTAGGTCAGGGTCGTAGAAGGCCCAAACAGTTTTTTGGTAAATCGACGCTGTACATTCTCAATGTCGATAATGTCACGTTTATGCATATTTGAGAACACAAGTGTACAGTAATCTAGGGTTGGGCGAATATAGTTATAGTTATAGTTACAGTATATTTCTTGACCGTGGTCAATACACATGCACAAGACAAGATGAGTTTTGTATATCTCTTACTTACTGTTCGTGAGAAGAAAATTTCTCTGCAACAAGCCAAGGGACTTATTTGCCCGTGCAGTTATGTAGGAAGTGTGTTCAGAGAAATCGAAAGTGTAAGAATATTGCAGTCCAAGGTCTCTAATTGTTGGGGAATATGGGAGTGAGACACCGCCAATCTTAAGCGTATCATAAAGGATATTGCAGTTTAGCGAGAGATAACTGCTTTTGTTCACTGAAAATTCCATTTTCCAGCGATCACACCAGGAGGATAAGGTTTGTACGTCGACCATGATGTTATTCAGTGCTGCAGGTAGGTCTCCTCGTTCGAAATCATAGACTATCTTCATATCATCGGCGAACAAGAAAATTTCGCCATAAGTGATGACATTGCAAATATCGTTTATATATAGTAAGAACAGCAGTGGTCCTAGAACACTACCTTGGATAACCCCGCTGTTTACTGGGTGGGGGTCTGATATCTGACCGTTGATGCAGGTAACTTGGTGACGGTCTTGTAGATAGGATTTAAACCAATTGAGTAGGGGGTTTTCAATACCGTATCCCCTGATCTTGTTGAGTAACTGCAGATGTGGCACTCTGTCGAAGGCTTTTGTCATATCAAGATAGATGATGACGAGTGCTCTGTCTTTGTCGGCAGCTGTTGTTACCAAATTTAGAAAGTCAAATTGGCAGGTTGAACACGACCGTGATTTGAGAAATCCGTGCTGTCTTGGGCTGATGAGCTTATATGCAGAAAGGTAGTCGGTCAGGTAGTGTTTTACGACTTTTTCTAGCAGCCTCGAGATCATTGGCGTATGATTAATCGGGCGGTAATTGGCAATGTCATGCACTGCGCCTTTCTTGTGCCTGAGGATAATAATGGATTTCTTCCATTGGCTGGGGAAGGTCCCGGTTTGCAGAGATAAATTGTATAGGTTTAGTAGTAGTAGGGGAATATCCGGGCCGCCTAGAGCGAATATTGCTGACGGTAGGCCGTCAGGACCGGGGTAGTAGGTCGGTTTGAAGGTGTGAATGTATCTATTTATATCCGTAGTGGCCTACCAGAATGCCCCAAGTTCGGCAACGCCACAATAGACGAACGGTGGGGAATGGCGAGGATGGCAGGAGCATGTTTCATCTGTCTCAACACCACGCACCGGGCAGCAGCCTGTAGAACAAGGAATCGATGTGGTTACGAGGGCTGCACGGGCAGACACCATCGGCTGCTGCATCAGGCGAGAGTAACCATATCCGAGGCGAGTGCCAAGCCCAGCGTGATTTGTTCAACTTCACAATCTGCCAGTAAACCGGTACGTTTAGGCGTAGTGGCCGTGGGAGTAGTGACTCCGACTGGGATAGTCAAGGCGTTGGCTTTCGTTGATAGTGGATCCGACACCACTTTAGTGAAAGAGCGGTTTGCCGACAAACACCAACTGGCTAAAGGTGCGACGTCGTTAGCGGTGAGCACGGTGGGCGGAACACAGGTAATGACTGCCGGTAGATTAAGGCTGCAACTCATCTCTCTAGACACTAACGAGGAAATTGAACCAACGGAGGCATTCACGTTAGCGGATCTCCCCATGCGAGCACCAAGGTCGGTGAACGCAATCTTGACTCGGTGGCTCCACCTGCAGGATGTAGCCGTTGTAGACTGGGAAGATGATGAAGTGGATCTCCTCATTGGCTGCGACGTGCCAGAGGCGCATTGGGTGCTTGACCAAAGAGTGGGCGACCGCCAGGTACCTTATGCCGTACGCACGGCTCTGGGATGGATGTTATACGGTCCAGTAGGGGTACGCGGTTCCGTGAATTACTTATCCGCCGAAACGGACCGCATAGAGTATCATCTGCAACGGCTTTATGAAAAGGAGTTTCATGACATTGGAGACGAAAGACCGGCGTTGTCTCAAGAGGACCACTTTGCTCTACAAACGGTGCGGCAAGGCACTATAGGCCTCAAGAAACAGTTCGAGGTTCCCCTCCCATGGCGCGCACCGGACGATCCGTGGACTGACAACAGAAATTATGTTCTCCAACGATTACTACGACTAAAAGAACGCTTCATTCGAGACCAGAATCTGTGGGAACGATACGCGGATTTGATGAAGCGAAACGAGGCCCTCGGTTACGTTGAAAAGGTGCCTGTTAACACCGACAGCAAAAGGGGTATCTGGTATCTGCCTCACCATCTGGTTATCAACCCCAAGAAACCCAATAAACTGCGGGTGGTTTTCGACCGTGCGGCCAAGTTCCAGGGCAAGTCGTTAAACGATCGCCTACTACAGGGGCCTGACTGGACCACACCACTGATCGATGTTTTGTGCCGTTTCAGAGTGGGTGAAGTGGCTTTGTCTGCTGACATTAGGGAAATGTTCCATCAGGTGAAGATTCCGGTAGGAGAACGAGATGCTTTGCGTTTCCTGTGGTGGGAAGGGAGCGACCGGGACAACGCAGTGGTGAATTATAGGATGACCGTCCACCCCTTCGGAGCCATATCGTCACCATTTTGTGCCAACTACGCCCTCCGAGAATCAGCGAACAAACATGGCGATCTAGTACATCGGACGGTAGTAGGTAGCGTCACCAGGAACTTCTACGTCGACGACTACCTTGGGTCATTCGATGATGTGGAATCAGCTCTAGAGCAGTTCAGGGGTCTGACGAGATTGCTGGAAGAGGGCGGCTTCCATCTAACTAAATGGATGTCGAACGCTTCAGAAGTGCTGAAGGTCATCCCGTATCACGAAAAGGCCGAAAGGGTAAGAGATTTGGACGGCTCTCCACTTCCTATCGAGCGCACTTTAGGGATACAATGGGACGCGGAAACGGACGATTTTGTTTTCGAACTGAACGTTCCCGAGCTGCCAATAACCCGTCGTGGCATGCTATCTGCCGTCTCAAGTTTGTTCGACCCGCTCGGTTTCGTCTCACCATGGCTGCTACCCGGAAAGATCTTGCTGCAGCGGCTGTGCCGTAAGAAAGTTGATTGGGACCAGTCACTGGACCGAGGGGACCGGCTGGACTGGGAAGAATTTCTGAACACCTTGAAGAAATTAGGGGACATAAGAATCCCACGATGTTTGACTCCTGGCCATACGACACGGACTGAAGAACTACATGCCTTTTCCGATGCATCCGAAGTCGGTTATGGAGCTGTGGTGTACGGACGATGGTGCGCAGGAGATGGACAATATACCACGAGGATCCTGTTTGCCAAAGCCCGCGTTGCCCCACTGAAGTCGGTCTCAATCCCACCCCTTGAACTCAGCGCAGCCGTGTTGGCAGTTAGGTTGGTGCAAGCTGTGAATAGATGTTTCGATCTCTACACTTGGTCGGTGAGCTTCTGGACGGATTCCACGATAGTACTTTTCTACATTAACAACGTCCGGAGCCGGTTTAGCACTTTCGTTGCTAACCGGCTCACGATTATCCACGATGAATGAGCCACGCACCAGTGGAGTCATGTCAAGTCTGGCGATAATCCGGCCGACCTGTGCTCCCGAGGTGCGAACAACTTCAGGCAACTGGACACGTGGACGATAGGGCCAAACTTCCTGCAATTGCCCAAACAGGACTGGCCCGTGTTCGAATTAAAACCCCCTACGGAATTGGAACTGGAGATCAAAGGCGTAGTGATAGCAACCAACGTCGTCGAAGCGACGTCCATTCTATCGCGACTGGTCAGGTTTTCTTTCTGGATGAAGACGCTTCGTTCGCTAGTTTGGTTACCAGGTTCAAGAGAAATTTACTAGTCATGAAAGGGCTACGGCCCTCAAGTCGGATACCGGTCGGCCCGATAGGTCCCGATGAGCTACAAGCGGCAGAGTACGATATTTTCAGAATGATACAACGCGAGGCTTTCGCCCAAGAACTCAAGAGGGCGGAAGAAGTGGGGCCGACCAATGAAGACATGCCATCTCCAAGAGGCGAGCTGAAGCGTTTAAACCCGAAACTCATCAACGGACTGCTGCGGGTGGATGGTAGGCTGACCAACGCCCACCTGAACTTCGACACAAAGTATCCTATACTGCTGCCTGCGAGACAACCTGTAGTAGAGCTAATGATTCAACACGTCCACGCCGTAGAGGGACATGCCGGGGAAAGTCACGTGACGAGCGTCATCCGAAAGCGTCTTTGGTTGTTGAGAGGACGAGAGACTGTAAAACGCGTAATCCGACGGTGTGTGCAATGCAGGAGACGCAATGCCACGGCAGGCAAACAACTCATGGCCCCACTACCAGAATGCAGGGTGACTACGGGCTGGTGGCCGTTCAGTGACACCGGGTTGGACTATTTCGGGCCCTTGTGGATCAAATGCGGGAAAAGATTAGAAAAGCGATACGGATGTATCATGACGTGCATGAAATCACGTGCGGTACACCTAGAAGTCGCACATTCGATGACGACCGATTCGTTTCTACGGGCCTTGCAAAGCTTTATCAACCGAAGAGGCGTACCGGCCGATATATACTCAGATAATGGATCGAACTTTGTGGGCGCTCAACGGGAATTGCAGCGTTGGCACAAGAACATAAACAGGGACGAACTGCAGAATCGAACCGTGGCCTACGGCATACGATGGCATTTCAACCCCCCACAGGCCAGTCACCGAGGCGGCATATGGGAACGCATGATCCGGTCCGCCAGACGGATATTGCTGTCAATCATGGAGCAGCAGCCGCCCGACGACGAGACGCTGAACACCGTCATGACTGAGGTGGAGCGAATCCTGAACAACCGCCCCCTGGTTCCAGTATTGAACGGCGACCCCACCCACCTGGCGCTCACCCCAAACGACTTATTGACGCTAAGGTCGAACGAGGGTTTCCAAGGGCCGGTAAACCTTCGTGGGAGCTACCTCCACGGGTGGAAGAAAGCAAACTATCTGGCCAAGGTCTTCCGGAGGCGATGGCTACGGGAGTACCTACCGGCTTTGCAGACTCGACAGAAGTGGCTGGCCAAAACAAGACCATTCAAAGTTGGGGACGTGGTTATGATCGCCGACGAACGCGCACGTTTCAGCGCTTGGTCTTTGGGAGTAGTTACGGAAACCATCAAAAGCACTGACGAAATGATAAGAACGGTGAAGGTGAAGACAGCTAACGGAGTGCTCATTCGTGACATACGCAGTATTAACCTACTCGAGAGCGAAGACGGAGGAGCTGATAACCCTGAGGCCTAGTAAACCTTTTTCACACCAGTAATCGAGGTGGATAAAGAAACACCATATATACCACACAATCTCCGTCAAACACGTTAAGGTGCTCGCGGTCCTTTCGTTGACATTACAGAAGGTTCTTTCCGATATGTGGTGATGAGTGCGATTCCATTATACATCCCGATACATACACGCACGCACGACGCACTCTACATCCCGTAAACCCATCATACATGTGACAGTGTTCTTTGTTTACCTTTGTTGACGCTACCGAATGCCCTTGCATATGTGGAAGTAGCGGAGCTCAGGTCACACACACATGCTACATTTACTCGTTTTCTTGCCACGCGGTCTTTTGTTGGCATTGCAGAAAGTCCTCCTTTGATGTGTAGTCATACCTGTGATTTCATTGTAACCCCGGCACACACACACGCACACACACACACACTCAAGCACGTACATGCAGGACCGGACGGCCCCTTACGAGGACAACGTCTATGCGACCATTCACGCCCGCCATCGGTAATTTGGTCTTGTGGAAGATGTAGACTAGCCTCACGTCTCTGTATCCAATGGATTAGGTGCGACCAGTAGTAGAACGTCGACGACGAGCATTAGACGCGCGCACTGACAACAGGGCCTAGGCAGGTAGGAAGAATCAGTACCTTTATACCGAACCTTTGACTCTGCTAAGGATCCAGGAGGATTTTGGTGGGCGGTGTAACAGCCGGTCGTGGAAAATCCCCCTTTTTCCCTCGCGATTCAGTGTTTTTCCCAACATCACTCATTTCCATACACTATTGACTTGTCTTTACGAACTGGTTGTTTTTCTGGACCAATTGTTGTTTGTTCGCGCCCAGAGCGCTACTTTGGCACATCCTTGTTCAGGACCTGCGTGACGCACGTGCTGTCTGCTCACACGCTGCTATTCGGTTTCTCGTTGTTGAGTCCTTGTGATCGTATTATTGAGGTATGTATATCGTTTATGTCATTGTTTATTTTAATAATCTAGTATCGTAGAATTATCACGGATAATCGCCTTCTGATTTCGGGATCCGTTGCGAATTTGGCTACGCATTGCTCAAACGTTCGTAACAGCCTTTACAGAAGACTCCCTTTCCTCTGAACCCGGTATCGTGCGGATGTTGTAGTATGCCAGCGTCGGAATCGCACCAGCTGCAATGGATGTCCTATCAGCTGAATGGCTGCGGCTAAGTTCGTCAGCTGAAACACAACGTAACCTTCCATCGGCAAAGAGAATTGTGCTCCCGGATGCGTAATTGCAAATCCATTTTACTGTGCTAAGCTCGATCTATTATAATGGTCTTCACGTTGACTGTACCCGGTAATCTGGCTCCCATTCCTGTGATTGCGAGCAGATAGCTTGCACTGCTCTCATTAGGGAGAAGGGCGTAGAAAGACCTAGGACACTATCGTCTATCAGCGTCCAGTGCCAAAGTAGGTAGCCACTGCATTTCAGCTGGTGTGTGGCATCCGCTAAAATTACCTCACTGAATTTATCCGTCAGAGCCTTCAAGGTCTGCGTAATATGAAATGCGAACCTGACTACGCAATCCCGCGATAGGATTCATAAATAACCCTTGCCTTTCTTTAGCTGCTGAACTTTCAGAACATCACTCCGGCTATCTGCGGCATTCGCCTTGGCTCTCATGCAGCAAATATCCCTTGCGGTGAACAACCGATTGAAATGTTTGGCTAGCATATTTCCGTATTTCACTGGATCTACGGAAAGTATCCATTAATTCTAACATTTAGGACTCTCGTTCGGGAGTTAAATGCCTATTATGATGGTAGAACCTATTTCTGATTAGATGGAAATGTGGTTATGCTGCAGACGTTGACCGACGACCTTGTGTTGCATTCCAACTGCACGGATCCTTACGAAGGCTGGGCATTAAGTATTCATATATCTAAAAAGTTAAGACAGAATTACTGTGCGACGCATACCTTATGACTGTCCTGTTCCGGCGTCGATTGTGAAGGCAGAGGATGCGTACGAAGCCAGTTATGAGCACTCACTCTCTCATAAACGTAAAATATGGTTCAAGTATGCTGCTGAAACAACCAAAAGTCTTCCTCAAACCTTGAGAACAATTTATAGGTATCCTCTACACGTCTTGAGAAACTCTCACAGTCATCGGTGAGAACATTTGCAACGGCCATGACAGTCAACAGGTCTGAGCGGTAGCAGCCTTGCATGACCCTTATATACTAAGTAGTGGCTAACTCACACAAACGTCGACGCAAACATAAGAAAATCATTCCTATTTTCCGCGAAAATGACTTCACTAACCCAAACTACTTTCCTCCTTATTCACGAATATCGCCAATTTGACCATAATTAAGGTTGAGCCACAAGACACTACACAGATGACTGAGCCAAGTGGAGGAGAACGGGGCCTCAGAGTGTTACATGAGGAGGACTGAAAGTCGGTACGAGAAACCATCGTTACGAGAAGCGATGAAGAATAAAGGAAGAAAAAAAGAAGAAAGGAAGAACGAAAAATTGGTTGTATGGCTGGGGACTGGGTAGACAAGAACTTTGCGTTATTGCAATAAACGGACGGTGTCCATTTAATAGCAGAGAGCTGGCAATGTAAGACGTAAAGAGTGAGTCAGATGGTATCAAAGCTACGGAAGGATCGAGACACGGTAAATATGAGGCACAGATGTGGAGAAAATGGAAGCATATCATGAAGCGGGGGAGGCATGGTGGCAAGAGAAATGGCCGGCAAGGAACTAGAGGATGCAGAGGAAATACGTGGGTACATAAATGCATATATATATATATATATCAGAGCAGGAGCTCTGCTATAGCAGTGAAGAGACGGAACACAGAAGTAGCAGTGCTTGGACAAGACAGGTAGGGTTGGGTCACATGGTACAGAATCTACTTGGATAAGCCCTGATGAATTTGTTTATGAAGGGTGAACATAGGGGGTCAAAAGTAAAAGAGAACCAACTTTGGAAACACATAAGTGGTGGCTGTGGGCAGAGGTTGATAAACGAGGGAGTATGAAGGAAAGGATCGATGAACACAGGTAAGAGTGAATCTAACAGTGTGATTATTGCAGATGTGGAAAGTGGTGACGGTGGAACATGGGTGAAGCGTTATTAAGTGGAAGTACACTATGCAGCAAGAATATGGCCATGAAAATGGCTGGAGAACGCAGAGCGAATGGGAGTGCGGGGTGATGGGAGAGGTGTAAAAGATCACTGGGAAGGGTAACTTGGAGGTTAGAAAAACTGTGGTGCGAAGATGAATCAGTTTTAACAGCAAAAAACATGGAAGAGATATAAGGAAGTGGGGGATCAGAAGGATCAGGTAGTGGCAGGAACATGGTTTGAAACTGTAGGTGAGAATGATGACGTTAGGCTGAATTCACACCGGGAGGAATGCGGAAAAGCAGCACAGCCTGAAAGGCACAGGGAAGATGACTGTGGCGAGCAATTCACAAAGCAGACGAAAGCGTTGGCCAAAGAAAATCAGGTAAGAGACGATGAATTAGATCGTTTCACTGCAGATGACACAAGATGAAGACCGAGGAGAAGAAAAGAACCCGGACGGGAAGGTCTGTGATGGAACAAAAATGCACAAAAAATAGTTGTGTGTCGGAATTGGGAGAATGGGACTGGAGAGCTGTTCGCTTGCAGGCCATTGCGCAAATGGATTGAACCAAGGTTGCCAGTCGATACACTGCCTAAGAGGGTGATCCACGGAAGAAATACGGATTCAGACATGGAAAATATGGAGGTGGTTAAAAGATAATAAATTTGGTCGTAAAAAAGGAAAGGTTGGAACGGCTGGGTTTTACATGGTGATAGGTCATGGTAACGGGTGTGTCTGGTGCGTAATGGTGGGAAGTATAAGATGGGCAAAAAAGGATATAGCACAATGGAAGCTCGTGAGGTATGCGATCAATGAGTTTTATGAGCAAGTTGAGGTACCAACAGAATAGTGATTAGGTGCCGACAGGGGCGAAATGGGTGGAGGAGAACATATTTTAGGCTTGAGCAAAGTAAACTGGGTAGGGCGAGAGTGATATCACGCATTGAGGGTTGTCATTTCGAGACAAGATAGGAACAAAAACAGAATGGATGGGTGAATGTGCATAGGTAGAACGACACAGAAGGGAATTGATAAGAGGGGGGACAAGAACGATAGATGAGCGAATCTTGGCGGAAGAGGAATGGTAGGAGCACGCGGTCCGCAACGGACGGTGATAGATGCGGTAGGGCGAGGGGAGTTGAAGCGTGCAATCCGCAACGGGGTGCCAGTGGATGGGGCTGACCGTGAGCTGAACACCTAACCTGGAAAACACTCTGTGAAGCAAACACAGGAGATATGATCCACCAGCCTAATTGCGCTCGCACATTGTTTCAGACGGCAGGCACGCCCGATGTGCGCCGGCCGAAGCGGGAGATCTGACCGCACCCCACACTGTTGAGGTTGGCGTTAGCTTTCATTGATGGCTGCACAGAGGGCTGAACAACCAAGATAAGGGTATATGGTCCACGACCTACCAGACAGGCTGTGGGGACTTGGACAATAGAACCAACGGGAACAGCGATCGACAGACGGCTATACAGCATTATCATCCAGATGCACCTGCCAGGGAGGTGGTCAGTGTAGTGCCCGAGGCAGTTGACCGGCATTGAGGATTACTGGAAAGGGAGATGAGATAGGGGAAAGCAGTGTGAGGATCAAAGGTAAAGGAAGGAAGAACAAAAGTGAGGCAGGGGCTCACAGATGCAGCGGATCCCTGAGAAAAATGGAGGCCATGGAAAGTGAGACCAAAAAAAGAAAAGCAAAAGTAGGAGCTAACATATTTCATGAAGAGGTTATTATTTCACTTAGAGTAATCACTGAGCAGAAGAAAAAGCTAAGTTCTCCATGAAATAACGGAAGAGACTTAGCAGGGTTATGGGGTGGGCGCAGAGTTGGTGACGTCACAACTGGGTGTTGAGTTCAATTAGTAAGCCACGTTAATGAGATAAATGAGGCTGGATTTTTCAGTTCCAAATCGCAGAGGTGGTGATGGAAGTAATAATAATAATAATAATAATAATAATAATAATAAGGGTTTATTCCGGGGACACCCAAAGCATGCTTGATTGCATGATAATATGATACAAGTGAGGTCCATTCGAGTTTGAAGGTCAGGTGGAAGCACCTCTCAAAAGTGAGTGAAATGGGCTCTGCGGTCGAGAAATGTAATGAGGTAAAGCGGGGATGGAGCAAAAACACGCAGTATTTCGGATAGCATCGATGTAAAGTCGCAGGAATGAGTAAACTGACAAAGAAAACCTTCGAAAAAGCGCCAACGAAAAGTGGAAGAATTGTTGGTGATGACGGACATGCACTTGAACCAGTAGCCCAGATGACCCCAAAAATAGCAGAAATCTAATGCCGAAGGATTTGTGGTGTCCTCTGAAGAGGGGAATTGCGTAAATGAAACAGTCCGTTTTACCACTGAATTAGTACTTACTACTCATCAAGAGGTTGTGGAGGACGCCCGCATAAAAAGGTGTATGCAGAAGCCTGAGTCTGGGAATTTTGGTAGAGCAGAGTGACGAAAGTTGGCAGGTGGGCGAAACGTGATTCGAATAAAGGGTTTGTTTCAGGTGAATTAGTGAACACAAGTTGACAACAGGGTGGACAGAGGAGTCGATATACGATGATCTTGTAAAGTCTTCTATGGGTGGTGCACGAACGATGCTGTCAAAACATGTAGACAATCGCTTAACGGGATACGCTGCAAGAGTCTGACATGGGACATTTGGTAAACAACCGGTAGGTCAGTAACTTGGCATACGTATAATTCATTTCCGGCAAAGGTTTGGAGAAATTGCATTCGCAGTGGTCTTTAGTATAGATTCCCAATCGTGGAGGACTGATGAAAAAATGAAGACAGGTAACAGGTGGGTGAAACGGTGCTCAACTATTGGTTTATCGGGCGTTACTCCAAGATTGACCGAGGAGGAATACAAATCTACAACGAAGTGGGCATAATAGTGGTTTATATGTTTAATACCTGACGGAATAAACTGGGTATAGTGCATCACTGGAGCCTGCAGAAAGCTTAGATAATTGTGTGACTAGGTACGTTGAGGAAAGTCTAACCTGAGACTTTGAAGGGGGGACAAACGGAATAACGGCAGCCTAAACTACAGGCAGTTGATTTTCAGCCAAAGATGTAGATAAAGCACTCTATGGATTGTAGTGCAGGTGGCCGACCGCGATTTCTTGGTTGAACAGCGGCAGTGGCTCATAGATGAGTGAAAGGTGGTACAATTATGGATTTGTCTGCGTTCGTTGGCGAGTAGTATGGGAGCATCTAAAGTTGGCAACAAAGTGGATGCGGGAGGTGGACATATAGTGGACTGGTACAGTCGTATAAAAGTAGTACATATGAACAGCCCTCAGGAAGTGCAGGTGATTGCGTAGCTGGATATGCTGAAGTCTGACATGAAAAGCTAAGGAGGAAATCGAACTATTTATGTTCTGGATTGTGAATACTTCATTGCCAATGCAACTGTCATGAAATGCAAATGGCTCAATGAAAAAAAGATGCAACGGAAGCATACACTGAACATAGAGGTGGTGTCACGCCGATGAAGCACTGGAAGGAGGACCATTTCGTTTTGTGTGGAATTGTTGGCAGGTGAGAAACGAATCTTTAAATGATGGCTTTGTTTAGATAAACGTAAAGGTGACGTAAAATTACCAAGTGGATGAATGGTCTCTTCAAGAGTGTACCAGGAATTGTGATATTCATAATAAAGATCTGAACAGTGAAACCGTTTCATTTTTCGGGGTACAGAATCAGGTACCTAGGCATAGTAGGATGAGGGTAAACATGGCATCATTTCAGACAGATAAAAGATAAGTCGATGGATATAAATCTCGGTAGTCGCAAAAAGTAGGGCACATTTCCGAGCCGAGCGAGCATATGTGCATATGTTGATTTGGAACTCGAACGGGTGCTTGGTAAACCTTGTTCAGGAACTTTGGAGGAGGCAATGGGTGACAGAAATAAGATGCAGGGGAAGTTGGTTTTTAATCCGCAATTGATGCTAGTGAGTGAGGCTGGCCGTGCGCTGGACACCTAACCTGAAAGCCCATTCTGGTGACAGGAGGTGCGATCCGCCAGCCTGGTTGCGTCCGCACGTCATGGCAGACGGCCTGCAAGCCCGATGTGTGCCAGCCAAAGCGGTGGATCTGAGCGAGCCCCGCACCTTTGGGATTGACACGAGTTTTCTTGGTGGGGCCAAACGGCAGTAGGTTTCAGGTAGTCCGTGACCAGACACCAGGGGATCCTGGAAGGTAACCAAGGGAGCATCGGTCGGGTAGATTAGGAATAGCCGACGGTCAGGTAGATGCACAGGCCAGATTAGTGACCGGTGTGGTCTCCAAAATACTGAGAGTCACCGAGAGAAATATACGCACGACTGAGGGTTTGGACATAGAGAAAAAGTAGGGGAGAGCAGTTTGAGATGCTCCCAGCTGAGGATAAATGGAAATCGATAAAAAGAGGCAACATTAATAGACAGTGAGTCTCTGGGACTAGTTTTTCGATTGCAGAGGACAGAAAATCTAAGAATTGTTATTCAATTTCATTTGTCATAGACCGCCGGTGTTTGCGCGATTCAAAAGTCTATACCCTTCTCATCGGCTTGGTCATCGGGCATGTCCACATTTAGGAGCTGTAAGCATTGGGTAACCGTGAGGAAGTTATCCAACACACTTCTAAATCGATGGCTGGAACTAGTACTGCGTATTTCTACCGGCAATTTATTCTATAAGTTAGAGTACACTGTGATGAAGAAGTCTGAATGTAAGCTAGTGTTGGTAATAGGTGTTGAAAGTTAAGAATTCTAGAACGTAGTGGATAGCTAGAAACGGGCGCAAAATGCAATGGATTAGAAGTATATATCCGGCTGTGAAGGATGTTATACAAATAGATGAGGTTCAGTTCCGTAAGGCGAAGCCATAAAGAGTATAGTTTAAAATAAGTAACTTTCTTTATAAGTGAGGGGCGAGCTCCACCCAATCAGCCGCTCAGTACAACTACGTTGATTTGACTCGATACCAATTCCGTCTGATTTGCGCATACTAGAAAAGATCCGTGGGCAGTATTCTAATAAAGGCCTGGCATGAGATTTATGAAGGAAAAAGAATGCAGTCTCGAAGTCGGAAGGAGCGAAGTATTAGCACTAGGCACTTTCTGACCTTAGCGACTTGGAGGGCCGAATATTCCCAGAAATTAAATGTGCAGGAATAGTTTAAGCCAAGGTCTTGAACGATATGCTTGCTAGCAATAGTTGAACCACAAACAGCTAAAGATCCTGGAGGTAGCTTGCATTTATATGTAAGAACCTCGCATTTGTCAGCGGAAAAATTCATCGGCCAAGTTGAGCACCATCTATGGAGTGCAGATATGTTTTTAGAAATGGTAAAGATGGCTGAGGCGATGCATTCAGGCTTGAATGAGTAGACAGTTTTAACGTCATCAGCAAAACGAAATGGGGTGCCATAGCTTACTGAGAGGAATATGTCGTTTATATACATGAGGAACAACAAAGTGCCAAGGACGCTACCCCGTATGACACCGCTTGTAACTGGCTTCGGCCTGGAACAGTGTCCGTTTATTGAGACAACCTGGAAGCGATTAGACAGGTAAGAATTGATCCAAGATAGTAAATGGTCAGTAATGCCAAAGGATCGGATTTTGGCCAGGAGATGTGGGTGTGGCAAGCGGTCAAATGCTTTTGACATACCCAAGTAGGGCATTATAAGGGCCGTCCCATTGTCCGCCATTTCAGTGATGAGATTCAAAAAGTGGAGTTGGCAGGTTGCGCAAGATTTAAACCGTGTTGTCGAGGAATAATAACACCAAATTGAAAGAGGTGCTCCCTGATGTGTTCTTTTATGACTTTCGCCACTAACGCAGAAAGGACAGGTGTACGGTTAGTGGGGCGGTAGTTTGTTACCTCATGCAGTGGACCCTTCTTGTGGTGCGGGATTAGGACTGAGCATTTCCAGTTTGCGGGCACTAGACCGGAGTTCATTGATAGGGTAAATATATTCAGTAGTAGGTAAGGTAAGTCCGGTCCACATCTAAATGTTGCAGTGGGTGATAAGCCGTCAGGTCCCGAATGAGTCGGCTTGAAAGTGGTCAATAATTGGGAGATAATTGAGACGTAAAATTCCGCTAAGGACAAAGTTGAAGCGGTAGCTAGAGGAAGAGGCGGAGGGTCAACATTATTATTAGGGGCCATAGTTGAGGAGAAGAACGAGTTGAAGGCCTCTGCAATAGAAAGTTGAGTAGAGGTGGATACACGACCCACTGAAACAGTGTGCGGGATATCTACATGAGTATCAGAGGTTCTGGCTCTGTACAGTAATGACAGTCGAAGAGATCTTTTTTGGTGTTGCAGAGCCTTTATTTCCTGGTTACGTGGTGTCGTAGCTTCGAGCCCTTGGGTAGTAAAAGTAAAGCGAAAAAGTTGAATAAGAATTGCAAGGTCGTGTGTAGTTTCATGAAATTTTTGGACCTCGGCATACTTTGTTTGCAAAGAAGTGATATAGGATTTCCTATAATTCCTTTGCTGGGGGAGGTAGGTAGTCTTATCAAGACATCAGGAGAAATGTGCACAGAAAATGCCAGTGGCTTTTTGTGGATCACGAGAGAGAAAAAACTCATTCCAATCAGCTTGTCGAATGGTAGCAGGCTGAACCTTCCAGTCAAGGACAGGAGAGGGTTTGATGCTGTGTAATTTCAGGGTAGGCTGTGGGCGAGTGGAAATGCGGCGAATAACCAGGTTGTGATCGCTACTGGGAAAAATTTGGGAGATTGATACAAATAAATGAGGGACACCATGGGTGAAAATGACATCTAAAATGCTGTTTTTCTCGTAGAAGAGCGGATATGCTGTACTCACCCTCCTACAGTAATACTTGTTATAAATGGTAAAAGGTTAGCGGGTGAAGATAAAGATGGCCAAACTATCTTTGGTAGGTTAAAGTCAGCAGCAATAACCTTTATACTTGAGGGCAGTAAGGACAGGTATTCAAATGCATCAATTAGGTGTAGAAGTCCGGAGAAATTTTCCCTTGGTGGACGGTAAACACATCCTACATGAAGTTGAGAGCCAGGAATGTGGACAGTTAGACAAAGTGAATCGGGAATAGAGTCGAGTAGAGGGCGATGAAGTGCTGTTGTACGGAAGGCCTGCTTGACAAATGCCAAACAACCTCCACCGCGTCGAGTTTCCCTATTTACTCTGAAGGCATTGTAGTCTAAAAGAGAAATCTGGTCCGTTGGAGTGTAATCAGTTAACCAAGTTTCAGTAATCAAGATTATATCATAATTATAACCGGTGGCCAGATATCGTAAGTGCTGAATTTTGTTTGTAATGGATCGGCCATTAAATAGAACCAAAAGATACTGTTATTGGTAGTTAGTTTTGGGGAATTCGGTTGGTCAAGTGGGTTATGTGATGAGGAATAGTCTAGATTCGTGGTCTGACTAGAAGGTCCATATGCGGGTGGCAAATCAGAGCCGTGAGTTGGAGGGTTTGGTCTGTAAGCTGTTTCGTAGTATGGTGCGCCCTTGGAAAAAGAGGGGATGGTGACGCTGTGGTGTTGGGAGGTGCTGAGATCCGATGTGGACGAACCCTTTAGGAAGTGGGAATGGCTGAAGTGTCTGAGTTAATGACGTTTCCATTTGTCCAAGGAGAGTTGAAGATGCAAGACTGCATAACAATGTAGTCCGTTAACAGCCCCGGTAAGGGATACAGGTTTTCACACGAAAACAGTGTTATTGAATGGGCAACTGGCAGCTTTGACATGTGGCATTGTCGAAGGTAGGGCACAGACGGTGGTGAAATCTGCCTAACGAATAAATGGTCATTATTCAGCGTGCTATTATCATAGGGATTTAGAGGATTTGTCCATTGGAGAAGGGGTCTAAGGAATGGTGTGACACACCATACATTGTCTGAGGGTGGTACGGAGTTAGTGGATTTGATAGGGCCTCTAACGTGAAAGGGGCTAGTAGGCTGATAAGGGTGTGGTGGGGCCTGGTGTGGAAAAGAGGAGATGTAAGCTAAGAGATACTGAGCAGCTTAGGGTTACCCACCATGTCTGTGTTGTTGACTACAGGACAGTAATGAATATATATGTATATATTTATATACATATATATATATATATATGGCGGACCAGGGGGTAGGTACTGATGCGGCTTTTATGGCGTTGATGAGATTGGTTCCAGGGCAGCAGACGTATAATAACTGAGTAAAAATAATAAATCGTGGAGGGAATGAGTCACGTTGACAATCTATGAGGCGTATTACGGCGGCCTCTATAAAGGCGAACGCATCTGGAAGGATTTATTTCAAATTGAACTTGGCGGGATCTTATACGTTGGCAGGGAAAAACAATCAGTGAATGCAGACATGCTTTAAATAGGCCGATGGCGAAGTCTAAGGGGAGGCGATCAAACAGAGCATTTAGAATTCAAAAGCGATGAATTTATTTAGGACGGTAAGGTAAGGAGAGAAATCAGAGCAACGGCTTGAAAGTCGAGGCCTTTCTCGCAAGGTTACCTTCCGGTTATGTGAACGTTGGATAAGCGCAGAACAGTTGGGACAGAAAGGAATTTATCAATAACATGCACGAATGCATACTCTGACTGGGAAGATCTAACTTGCAAAGGAAGTTTATTCCAGATTCTGGAGCACGTGAAGGGGAAGAACTTAGAGCGTAGAACAGTCCCCTCGGAGGGAATGGTAATAGTACACCGTCTGTTACGGAGTGAATA
Source organism: Fasciola hepatica (assembly GCA_948099385.1). Taxonomy (NCBI): domain Eukaryota; kingdom Metazoa; phylum Platyhelminthes; class Trematoda; order Plagiorchiida; family Fasciolidae; genus Fasciola; species Fasciola hepatica. The sequence goes on along the minus strand of CANUEZ040000116.1, from coordinate 12,154,887 downwards.
TCCAATACCCGGGGAGAAGCACAAGTGGCTGGAGGAATAAGATTGCTTAGTCAATAGCTTATACTGAAATATTAGGTTCAGCTTGATGCGACGGAGACTTGATGGTTCGATTTTGGGAGATAAACATCGTTCCCTCTAGTTCAAGTTTGACGACAACCAATAAGCTGCTTTGAGAATCTTCTCTGAATACATCCGACAATAATCTTATCGGATTTTTGCAAACTAGAGAAGAGCAAGTGACAATATTCCAGAAGGGGCCTGGCATGTACTTTGTACATGTAAAGAATGTTCTCCATAAGCTGAGGGGACCTGAACAGAAGACCAAGACACTTTTTGGCCCTCGCCGTTTGGATGACAGCTTGTCCGGGGAAAGTGAAACAGTAATAATAACTTAAGCCAAGGCCTTTTGCTAAGGGCTGGCTGTCGATGGTTGAATCGCCGATGCATAGGGAACCAGGAGGAACCTGGTATTGGCGAGAAAAACACACTTATCGGTGGAGAATTTCACCGCCCTGGCTAAGCACTATTCATCAACAGCGGCCTAAATCAGTGGAGATTTTAGGGATAGTATTACTGAGGTTGCCAGGCGAAAAACGTAATCTATCCTAATGTAGTTCGCGAACAAAAATGGTACGCAATTAATTATAGTCTGGAGCATATCATGTATATATAGAATAGAAAGAAGGGGGCCCAAAACACTGCCGTGAATAACACCGCTAGTGACAGGCCTGTGGCTAGAGGTGTGCCTGTTAATCAAGACAACCTGCAAACGATTAGATAAGTAAGATGAGAACCAAGAAAGTAGTGGATCGACAAAGCCAAATGATCGTAGCTCTGTTAAGAGGTGGGGGTGAGGTACACTTTCAAACGCCTTAGATAAGTCAAGATAGAGAACAACAGGTTTCCCACTTTCAGCTGAGTCGGTGACGGGATGCAGAAAACCATGCTGACAAGTCATGCAGGACCGTGAACGGAGGAATCCATGTTGGTTGTGGTTAATAAGAATGAGGCCTAATAAATAGGTTTATATGTGATATTTAACTATTCTTTCTATTATTCTAGATAAAATGTGGGTATGGTTTAAAAGGCGATAATTGGATACCTCATGTAGAGGTCCCGTTTCATGAATGGAAACGATTGGCGGATACGGTGCTGCGATTAAGTGAAAGGGTGAAAAGGTTACGGAGCAATATAGGTAGATCAGGTCCGCCTTTGACAAGAACAACTGGTGGTAAGCCATCGGGGTCTAATCGAGGGGAGGGTTTGCAATTGGATAGTAGCTTAGAAATACCCCTGGCATCGAAGGGTATGGTGGAAAGGACAGAGTCGGTAGGTGGTAAAGATGGGGGAGGGGCAATGACAGTAGCTGGAGCCATGGCTGAGGCAAAGAATGCATCGAAGGCTCCGGCTATACAAGGTGGGGAGTTGATAGATGAGTCATTATCCAGAATCAGAAGTTGAAAGTTGGCCTTAATATCAGCGTTTCTGGGCTTATGCAGGATAGAAAGAAGTTGCGACTTGTTGGGATGACTCAATGTCTTAGCTTCTTGGCCACGAAGTCGCTTATTATCCTGTCGTTGAATACGTGTGGAGAGGCGGTTTACACGATTGAAGAATGAAAAGTCGTTGGAATTATGTACCTGTTTGAGAAGTTTATGATGCTCCTTATGGAGTGGCTAGACAGGGGACCTCTTTTTGGGTACAGCCTCAGAAGTATTTGACAACTTTTCAGACAGTCGGAAAAGAAGGAGTAGAAAACAGTCGCAGCAAGCTGAGGGTCATGGGCGAGCAAATACTCACCACAGTCTTTTTGGCGAATAGGGGTGACTAGCGAGGCTCAACTTCTACATAGGAATGTATTGCTGGAGGGGTGTGCGGGATTAGGTGGGGCAGTAAGGGGCAGATGGCAGATAACCATTTTATGGCCACGGCCAGTGAAATTTTGTGTTACGGTCACGTCGGTGAGAGGCATGTTATGAATAAATACCAGATCCAGTGTGTTCCCATTTCTGGCGGGTTAGACCACATGTTGTGTCCAGCCACCAAGATTAAAGCCAGCGATCAGGTCCATAAGATTAGGAGGAGCCGAGAGGATAGGCCAACAAGTTTGCGGGAGATTAAATTCACCTGCGATGAACTTGGTTCCAGAAGGAAGGAAAGAGGGGTATTCGAAAGGCCTAATGTCAGGCAACGATGTATCTGGACTGCATTATTGTGCACCGCTGGGCAAGAGTTACCACGTGTGTGTCAAAATCGTCCTATGCGTGCTGCAACCCAAGGTACCCTCAAGCCTGGTCAGATATTTCGGTAGCATGAACATAGATAGGCTTCGTAATAGGACGATGGGCTTGACCTGGGACACGAAAGAGGGGGCTAGTGTCGAGTAGCGCTGGCAGGCCATAAAGAGATCCCTGATCGCCCTACAGGAAGAGTTCGCACCCTTGAAACGAAGGAGTGGGGAGGGCAAACCATTGTGGTGGAAGGCTGCAATAGCCAAGGCCATGAGACGTAGAAACTGTAACGAACGTTTGAGCAATGCGTAGCCAAATTCGCAACGGATCCCGAAATCAAAAGACGATTATCCGTGATATAATATAATAATAATATTGGTATATTTCTCGGCCATGGTCGAGAGGCACGCGCTAACGCATGATCATGGTGTAACATGTTACTCAATATGGTGAATTATTCACAAAATTCTAAGTATGAAAGTCGAGAGTATCAGAAATGGAAAACCATAGACAGCAACAGTTTGAATGGATCATTCTGATAATGGTTTGCGCGGCAGTTTTGAACCAGTTTCGATACTAGATTATTACAACAAACAATGACATAAACAATATACAAACCTCAATAATACGATCACAAGGACTCAACAACGAGAAACCGAATAGCAGCGTGTGAGCAGACAGCACGTGCGTCACGCAGGTCCTGAACAAGGATGTGCCAAACTAGCGCTCTGGGCGCGAACAAACAACAATTGGTCCAGAAAAACAACCAGTTCGTAAAGACAAGTCAATAGTGTATGGAAATGAGTGATGTTGGGAAAAACACTGAATCGCGAGGGAAGAAGGGGGATTTTCCACGACCGCCTGTTACAGAAACGGCAGCTGGAATCAGTACAAAGCTTCCGGCAGTCAGCTAGCCTGGAACCGCTATACAATGCTGAGAAACGAGACTGTGAGCCTTCTGAGAACTTCCAATCAGGAATTTGAGCTCAAGTTGGCCCAGTTTTTAAGACAACATCCGAAAAAATTCTACAGCTCTGTATGTAACACAAGTTTGAGCAATGCGTAGCCAACTACACAACGGATCCCGAAATCAAATGGCAACTATCCGTGTTATTCTACGATACTAGCTTATTGAATAGACAATGACATCAAAAGATACAAACCTCAATAATGAGATCACAGGGTCTCAACAATTGAGGAACCGAATTGCAGCGTGTCAGCAGACAGCACGTGCGTCACGCAGGCCCAGAACGAGGATATGACAAAGTAGCGCTCTGGGCGCGAACAAACAACAATTGGTCCAAAAAACAAACAGTTCGTAAAGACACATCAATAGTGTAAGCAAGTGAGCGATGTTCAGAAAAACACTGAATAGCAAGTGTTGTAGAGGGATTTTCCACGACCTGTCGTTACAATGTACAGCCTAAAGGCTCAACAAGAAATGCCGTAGGTCCGCTATTCACTAGAGACCACGACATTTTCGCTGATGACCAGGGCAAAGAAGACGCCCTGGGGGAATACTTTGGTAGTGTACATAGGATAGATAGTGGGGTACGAGTAGATCTGGCTCTGGTGCATCCTCCTCAGTTAAACGAGCTAGATCTCTCGGAGGAAAGCGTACGTAAGTACCTGCAGGAATTACACAGTCACAAGTCAGCGGGCCCAGATGGCATTCATCCAGCTGTCATTGAGCCGTTGGCGGATATCATAGCTCCATCGGTATGCAGACTGTACAGGTCCACGTTGGACCAGAGTAAGCCGCCTCAGGACTTGAAGGTCGCGGCAGTCGTGGCAATACATAAGAGTGGGCCCAAGTCGGCTGTGCAGAACTACAGGCCGGTAAGTCTAACTAGCATCCTATGTAAAGTCCTGGAGAAGATCATCCGCGCCCACATCTGCCAGCACTTACTGCAGCCCTCCATGCTAAGTCCGGCGCAGCATGGATTCCTGAAAAAGAGATCTTGTCTGACCAATCTCCTGTGTTTCTTAGCTGAAGTAACTTGACGACTGGACGAAGGTATAGAAGTTGAGGTATGCTACCTGGACTTTAGCTAGGCATTCGAATCCGTTAATCATCGTCTTTTGCTATGCGAGATGGAGACTCTCGGTATAGGTGGGCCAGTATTTAGGTGGCTGGAGGACTTCCTCCCCCACAGGATGTTTTACGTCAAAGTGGGAGGCAGGTGCTCCAGTTTGGTGAACGTCACCAGTGGTGCACCTCAGGGATCCGTCCTAGGCCTGGTCCTAGTCTTGTTATTTATTAGTGACCTAGCATCCATTCTTCAATCGCCCAGCTTTATTTTTGCGGATGATGTAAAGATTGTTGGATCTGAGTGTAGGGCGGACTTGGGCGGGGAAGTAGGCACCGTCCTGGACCGGGCATACAAGTGGGACTTACCTCAGAACGCTGAAAAAGCCATTTGCTGTCAAAGTCAAAACAAGCCTGACTGTCGCTCATGATCAAGGGCTGTTCACCATAGAGGCAGTCAGTAGGGTTAAAGACCTTGGGGTTATCATGAACAATTGCTTCGAATGGTCGGAGCAGTGCAACGCCTGTGCACAAAAGGCTCGTGGGGAGCTCTTTAGACTGCGATCAGCTTTGTCTAGCCGGAAGCCGGAGGTATTCGTACCTATTTACATGGCTATAGTACGACCTCACTTAGAAGGTAGCGTGCAGGCTTGGCCACCCTTCTACAAAAAGGATGCCGCCTGCATAGAGAAAGTCCGACGTCTCGCCACGCGAATGGTTGAAGGGCAGAGGGGTAAGACGTATGAGCAGCGACCCTGTGACCTGAATCTTTTCTCGTTAGAAAGGAGGAGAAGTCGAGGGGATCTCATAAAAACGTTCAAGGTAATGAAGGGCTTTTCTGGCCTTAGACCAGATAGTTTATTCCAAGTGGCCGTAGATTCCAGAACAAGGGGACATGAAAAGAAGCTGATAAAAGCCCGAGCTGGGTTGATGGCTAGATCGCACTTCTTCAGCAACAGGGTTGTGAACAGTTGGAACGGTCTGTCTGGTGGAATGGTAGATCTGCAGACCGTCCGATCCTTCAAAGGTGCCCTAGATCGCAAGTGGTACGAGATATTTCCTCGTAGTGAGCCTCGAGCGCATTAACTAGATGGATGACGGGCAGCACTTTGGTCCTTCTGGAGTATGTTTCAACAGACTTTTTCCTTCGTTGCATACTGTCTCAGTGAACGCTCACGATGCATAATGTCTCTCGCAGTTGATGTGCGATGAGGTTTTTCGTTTCCCTCTCATTTTTAGCGGGGGTTCGACGAAATACACTCGGCAGTGGTGGGTGCATAACTGGTGTGCATACCATCGAAGGAATTCTGGACGCTCGATTGGCCATGAAAGGACTGTCAGGAATAAGACGAGAAGACCTTTTCTCTCTGATCCTCGAGAGAGGTACAAGGGGGCATAGCCTTAGGTTACAAAGGAAGCATTCGAGGCTCCAAATTAGGGCGAAGTACTTCTCAAATAGAGTGGAACCCAATTGGAATAAGCTCCCGGAAGTGGTCATAAATACCACAACCGTGAAGGCTTTTAAGAAAGCAGTAGACCTATGTTGGGTGGCAGTATACCCCGAGATATGTTAAGCAGCTTTTAGGGTCAGATGCAATTTACTTATTGTTTCCACCTTGCTCGGCCCGGGCTGATACTGCACAAAATTTCTGCCTTTCAGAAAAAGAAGATCATGCAGTGTTGGGAGCTACGGAAACGCGCCGAGAACACAACTATCTGGACACACGATTGGCTCTAGCCACACCTTCTGGAGTATGTTTTAGCAGACTTTTTCCCTCATTGCATACTGTCTCAGTGAACGCTCACGATGCATAATGTCTCTCGCAGTTGATGTGCGATGAGGTTCTCCGTTTCCCTCTCATTTTTAGCGGGGATTCGACGAAATACACTCGGCAATGGTGGGTGCATAACTGGTGTGCATACCATCGAAGGAATTCCGGACGTTCGATTGGCCGTGGCCAATACCTGTCCTGTGCAAACTGAACTGAACTGAACTGAAATGACCTTCAGGTTCATGGTGGTGCGAGGTTATTCTGGCGGAGGTTCTGTGTTTTGTAACGGCCAGAGTGGAGGCCGCCATCTTGTTGTTCGTTTAAGTAAGTGTTGGTGCCGTTGATACACTTACTGAGCCTCGGCTCATGGAGTTTTTCCCTTTTGTGCTTTTGCAGATCAACCACGCTCACCCCCCGGCGGAAGATCACTGCTGCTTGCGTGTTACAAATTTGGTGCCGCGACCCGGGACCGGAGGTTATGGGAGGCCTTGGTGATTGACCTGAAAATGGCCGTACAGATAATTGTGCTCTGTGAAGTGTGACACGGTCTTAATGTGGCCCAGTAGAGGTCTTTTGAATTGGCCTGCACGGAGTAATAAAGCGGAAGGCCCGATTGGTTGTATAGTTTTGAGGTACTGCGTAATCGGCAGTGAACCTGTAAAATGGCCTGCCCGAGGCGTGGTCCCAGGGAACTGAGTACTCCTGTGGTGTGATAGCGGAGTAAGTAACACTGTGGACAGTGTTCTTTCGTTGAGGGGGAGCAGTGTAACGGCCAGAGTGGAGGCCGCCATCTTGTTGTTCGTTTAAGTAAGTGTTGGTGCCGTTGATACACTTACTGAGCCTCGGCTCATGGAGTTTTTCCCTTTTGTGCTTTTGCAGATCAACCACGCTCACCCCCCGGCGGAAGATCACTGCTGCTTGCGTGTTACAGTTTTGTGTCGTATGTACCTGTTGGTGTCAATTTCGGATACCGTGGTCATTAAACCGAAGAATTTTGACTCTGACCTGAGGGATGTAATTGAGCAGGAGCTGAATGCACGATTTGCTAATAAGGTATGTGAATTTGCCATGGTTTTCTCACTATGTGTTAGTACGGTTCTGCTTTATCTCGATTTGTTCAATACCACCCTCTAAATGACCAAAAGTGCACCACCTCATGCTTCCTAAAAGCTGTCGAAAACCAATCTGATCTGCGATCGGCTCCAGTTTTCGGAGGCATTGGAAACCTCACTAGTGAAGGAGAGAGTAAGGACCTGGCCCAACTTGATTGAAGACCGCCTTCTTCCGTCAGGGTAGTTAGCAATTAGAACGAACTACGGAGCGATCCCGTAGGTTTTTCAATGTTGGTGGACTTTAGGGAACGAATGAACTGCAAATAAGCTGGTTCCATATAGCAAAACCACTTAGAAACCGACCGGTCTCAGGACGGGTTTGGAAGATTTTTCGGCCCTTTTAGACTATTACGACTACCGGTTTTCGAGCGGTTTCAGAATGGTTTGGAACCGTTCCTACGGAACGCGGGGTATACCGTCACTATTTGCTACTTTTGTTATTTTACTATTACTATTGATTATTTTCTTCCACTTCCCGCAACTTGTCTCCATTTGTTCACTTAATCCGTTAGTACGACGAAATCATTTCAACAGTCTCTTCCCGCCACACTTTCACAGAGACTACTTACAAAATAGGATAAAAAGGAGCATGTTAAAATAAGAACCATTGTAGCACCCAACCCGTTCGTGACATCGGTTTCCAGTCGGGGTGTTTAGTAGCCATTTTACACTGATCAACATTAATTTGATACTAAGGGAATCGACGACCAAAGTAATGTGCAATGCTTAGTTGGCGTTGTGTTTAAATATATTGGTTTAATTAATCGGAATGCCCCGAATTACTTCAGTGTAGACCGCTCTATTTTACTCCCTCGAAATGGGTAAAATAAGAACAACTATCGGGAAATCATGAATAGGGAAATAGAAATGAGCATCGTAATACGCATTCTGGTAAAATGAACGAAACTAACGAAGTATATCACGTATCTCAAACGATTGTCACAAACCGCTCCGAAACCGATCGGGTTTCGGCCGGTGTTCAGTGGTTTTTACTGTGAAGCCGGTCGGTTTTCGAGCGGTCCTCGAGCGGTGGGCCAATTGTTTGAAGTACATGATATGCTTCTCTAATTTCCTTCACTTTTTCCAAGTTACGTATTACGAAGCTCATTTCTATCATATAATTTATGATTTTTTGAATAATTGTCTTGATTTTGCCCATTTCGAGGGAATAAAATAGAGCCATCTAAACCGAGGTATTTCAGAGCATCCCTATGAATTAAACCAATACATTTAAATTCAACGCCAACTAAACATCGCACATTACTTCGATCGTCGATTTCCGTCGTATCAATCCTATGTTGATCAGTGTAAAATGGCTACTAAACAAACCGACCGAAAACCGATGCGCGTAATAGTAAAAACCAATCGAAAACAGACCGAAAACCGATCGGTTCCGGAGCGCTTTTGCTACAAGGGAAGAAGAATATAAGACTGCACAATTATACAAAATGTGTACAGGATAGCCGTATTCCGTCAATTCATCTTCGACTTGCTGATAAAGAGACAGAAGTACGAACGTGGGACAGGTTTTGTGCGCGTACAAAAACAAACAAATTATCTACAGTAAGCAAATCGATTGAAAGAACAATGCGTTCAACAACAAAATTGCGTCTATTATCTGGATTAAACTCGTTTTACTGGAGACGGATTGCATATGGACACGTAAGTTTGGAATGTCATGTTACCCGAACTTACCATATAGCGGAACACTCGTGCTGAGCATGAACCAAATATGTACGTACAGTATCCTTATGTTCAATACCATAACTGAAATACTCACAAAATGCAGCACTGTGGCGGTGGTAATGCACAATAAATAAAATCTTACCTTATTTTTGAGATTTATCAGATGGGAATAGTATTGTTTCGAAAATGTCAGCACACCAGTGAAACCTGGAAAACTTTCCCAGTAATGAGATACAATTACCAGCTCAATTATATCACATGACGCGAAGCCAAACCACTTTTGCGAGCTGCTTCCAGCGATCACTGCCATATAGCTGACATTGATCCTCTTAAACAAAAGTTTCACGGAAATGTAACGCAATTTTCGATCATATTTTCATAGTTTTATATTTTCGTAATAGTTTCCTAATTTCCGTTCCAAATATATAATCTCTTAGGTGAAATCGCTACTAAGCAAGCCGACTGAGAACCGGCCGAAAACCGACATTACGAACAGACTGTGTTACAAGGGATGTGTGTGACCAAAAAACAACAAGTGGCTGTTAAATTTCCCTTTATAGTTTAGCTGCGTTAATTTAAGTTGGGACAGCCTTCCGCGTGAAAGAACCGATATGAAAAACTCCGACTATTAGATTGTCCTCTCTCAGGAACGGGTTTAGGAGGCACTACATCGTTCTTGACCGGCGGTGGCCGAGTGGTCCGAAGTTCAAATCCCTGCCACCGTTTGTTACTTTGGTGGTAAGCAGTAATCCACCGTCGTCCAGCTCGCTACCACACCTGACCTACTTGGTCCCTGTGTGGTTCTGTACTCTAAGACTCAAGGTCTGACTGCCGGTTATCCTTAATTATACAGTGGGCCTTCAAGGTTGTCCATTGCACTCATGCGCAGGCGTGTAACAAAAAAGGCGAGAACGTGCGCTTGCTCAAGGATTTCTATCCGGAAGACCGCCAGAAGCACAGCAAGCCCTTACAGAATTATTGGAGCGCCGTGAAAAAAGGCGGAATCAGTCTCCAGATTCAGAATTTTCGTGTAAGGGAGAGGAGACTTCGGGTAAAGTGGCTATCTCTAGCAACTACTTTCTCGCAGCCACTGTCCCCGGGGATCTTGTGATAAATAGTGCAACACGTTCACAAGTGGTCAGATGGCAGAAGTAGTTCTGAGTAAAGTTCGCGGGTTACTTGACAAAGTTGACAAACTGTAAGCACTTAGAACAGCTGGAACACCTGTATTCATAGCCCTCACCGAAACGTAGTTAAATGAGGGGATTGAAATTAGGTAGTATCTCCACCGGGCTACTGTATGTTTCACTCGGACAGAACTCGATCTAGGGTTGGTGGCCTAGAGATTTACATCAGAGATGGATCTCAATACATCTTGGCCTATTTCGGGACCCTCGAGGATTTGGCGAGACGTTGTTGTGTAGGGTAAGACTTACCATTTGTACATATGTGTTTGGTCTTTTTTACAGGTCTCCAACTGCATAGCCGTTGAATATATTGGACTCTTAACGGCACTGGACTTCTGTGACTTTTATGTAGAGTTCACTACCAGGCAAAAAATCCGCCACGCCTTCTAACAACGTCGCTTTGTTTTTGTCCTTGTGACGACGTGTTCTTCTAGGAAGAACGGGCTGCATGTTTGTCACGAATCACCCACTGGCCTCAGACCCACCAAATGTGAACGATGACTTGGAGACATCGGTTTTCTAATGCAGTAAAACGCTGAGCATCCTCAACGCGAAGCAGCCAGGCCTCGCAACCGTAGAGCAAGACACGAACCGCGGCGCTGTACGTCCGTCACTTTAGGGAAGGCCAGATGTCATCATCATCGTGCAGCGTTAAACAGTAGGACAAGCCCCACTGACCACTGCCTTCCTTATCATGTTGCACGTTGAATTAGAAAGTATGAATATGCAAGATGGATAGGGAGTGGGCCTACACGGGAGGGAAAAGGAAAGGACGCCCTAATAGCCAACACACGAAATACACAGTCTAACTGTTCCAACGCACACCGATCAGTCATTCTGATTCGACGGAAAGTGACAGCACGATCACCACTGTTCGCGGTTCACTGCCATATCCTTCAGTGTCTCCAGCCTACTGGTTGATGGATCTTTTGGACCTCATCACGAAGACGTGAAGCACCTGCTTCTCCTAAGTTGGTTGTACATTTTCTCAGTCCCCGTTACCACGTCATCTGTTGACCTCCACGTGGTTTTTTCCACTCTTGAGGAGTAACGGAGAATAGGGCACGGTATGGTAGACGTGTGTTTGCCATACGTAACACGTACCCCAACCAACGAAGTCTACTAAGCTGGATGCGCTGTGATAGAACGTTCTTCTAATTAATACCCAGTACTCGATTTCTGACTTCATCATTGCTCACTCGGTAATTCCATCCATTCTTAGCGATACTACGTAAACATCGGTGGTCGAAAACCTCAAGATGGCGAACATCTTCAGCACGCAGACTCCAAGTTTCGCAACCATACAACAAAACTGAACGCACTGCGACACAGTACACACAACCTTTCAACTTCAGTGAAATATCAGGTCGGTTCCACAAGTGCTTCAGTTCAGCGTACGCCGCTCGATCCTTAGATATTCGCGTACTCACCTGTACTACTGTGCTCCCATCCGTTGTCACGCTTCTGCCGAGGTCATTGAAGCGGTCGCCAGTTGCCAGCATCTCCCCATCGAGCATCAAGCTCGGAATCGTTGACGTCCAGTCTTGTAACATCACTTTGCACTTTGAAGGTGCAAGGCGCACACCAAATAGTGCTAAAGCTCTTGCAAGTCTATCTAGTGCACGTTGAGCATGTTCCGTGGATTCGAACAAGCAAACAAGGTCGTCTACGCGGTATAGATCACAGCTACTCACTATTTCCTAGTTCAACGCCTACATCCTAACGATATTTCAGCACACTCTCCATCATTTTGTCCATGACGAAGGTGAACAGGATTGGAGACATGGGACATCCTTGTCGAACACTACTGGTCGTTTCGAACCGACCGGATAGTTCACCGTAAACTATACTAGCCAGAAGTATGAGAATACAACGATCTCAGAAGGTTCACTAACTTATGGGGCATACTTTTTCACTAAAAAGCGTTGTTCGATCAGCTGAATTGAAGGCGCCTTTCAGGTCAAGGAAAGCCATTATTGTCGGTCGGCGGTGCGTGTGACGCGTTTCAAGTCGTTGACGAAGGGTAATAGTCTGGTCGATGCGTCCTCGACCTGGGCGGAATCCGAATCCGGCCTGTTGTTCGCGGTCGTTTCGCTTGTGAGCCGGCGTGAGACGACGCAGCAAAATCGAGGCTAACACCTTGGTGAGTATCGGAATTAAGCTAATCCCACGATGAGTACCACAGTCATTGCTCATTCCCTTCTTGAAGATAGCTACAATCGGTGACTCGCCTCATAATAACGGACTGCGTTTCTCGTTCCACACTTCATGGAGCAAGGTGGTAAATGATTTTATCAACGCAACACCACCCATTTTGAAAAGAACTGGAGGGATTTCGTCAGGACCGACCGCTTTCCCTTACTTTAGTGATCGAATGCACGACTCTACTTCTACTTCCGAAAGGGGATTCGTGTGATACTCCCCAAGGAATCGCAGTTGTTGACACAGGAGTAACTACATTAGCGCGCAGCCAGCTAAACTGCTCCTTGAAGTATTCGGCCCAACGGTCCAGCCTTTGCTGTTTGCCATGGATTGGCTCTCCATTTCTATCGCATATCGTTTCTTCGACCGGGGTTCGCCGTCTACCCTTGTCGCGAATAAGTCTGAACAGTCTTTGATTGTTACCTGAAGCAGTTGCTATTTCCATTTCTTCGGCTACCTTGACCCACCAATTTTCGCAATCCTTCTTAAGACTTTTCCTAACTTGCTTTTGTAGATGTCTTCGAATCTTACTCATCTCCTTACAGTTCGAGAGCTGACGCTTTTACTCCATTATACTCAGCGACTCTTGCGAGATCCAATGTCTTTGATGGACATCGAATCTAGGACCACAGGCGGAACCTGCCGCCACGTGCATTGCCTGCTGGATATGAGCCCAGTGCTCATTTACATTACTGTTCGTCATAGATCCTAGCTTATGTGCTAACTTCTGCTCATAACCGGTGCATACTTCTGGATGAGAGAAACGTTGCACAGCTAACCGGGTTTGCGGTTTGCGTCGATGACCATGGAGCTGGAGAGATGATCGCATTAAAACTAATGCATGGTCAGACTCTATATACGTGGACCAGTAAGACCTACAGTTGTGAACAGAACTGCGCCACCGGTGGCTTACTGCAATATGCTCAGTTTGGCTTAGGGTACCTGTAGAGTTAGAGCGCCATGTCACTGAGCGACGCGAGCTGTGTCGGAAATTCTTACTAGATAGGAATAACCAATTTTCTGCAAAAAACTGGAGAATCAGGTCCCCGTTTTCTGTACACTGAGTTGGTAAAGCACAACATCCACCTAAGCAAGCTTCTGACGCACTGAGTTCGCCAACTTGTGCATTGAAGTCACCAGCTAGCACTACAATGTCAGAACCTTTACCGCTGCCGAGAACGAGGGTGACGAGTTCGTCATAGAACTCATCCTTCTGCATGTCAATGCTACAGTCCGTTGGGACGTACGCCGAGATCACAAACAAATTGCACTAAACACAGCTATCGTTTCGAACGCCAACTGACCCCCGGAATCTAACTGCACATAAACTATTAATCGAGATCCTGTCTAAGCGGGCAGCCTCAGCCTTGTCAGTCAAGACTATTCCTACACCGCGTTGTGTCGGTAATATGTACTAAACAGGAATAGCCGATTGTCTGCACAAAACTGCAGAAGCCTATCTCCGTTATGTGTGCACTGAACGGGCAAGGCACCACGCTCACCTAAGCAAGCTTCTTACGCCCTGAGTTTGCCAACTTGTGGGTTAAAATCACCTGCTAGCACTACACTGCCAGAGCCTTTACTCTTGCGAACGAGAGTGGTGAGTTCATCATAGAACCCATTATTCTTCGTGTCAGGCTGCAGCCTGTTGGAGCGTTTGCCGAGATTATAAAACAAACTGCTCTTAACACAGCTTTCCTTTCGAACGTCAACTGGAGTCTAACTGCACATAAACGACTATTAAACGGTATCTAGTCTAGAAGAGCAGCTTCGGCCTTATCAGTCAAAACTATTCCTACACCACGTTGAGCTACTCCGTCTCCTGAAGTGCGCAGAAAATACCTCGATGAGATACCAGGAGCAGTTGGTGGAATCACACTGCCCGAATCGTGGATACGCGTTTCACTTAAGCAGCAGACATCAATCTTCAGAGAGTCAATTGTGAGCTCTAGGCATGCCTACTGACCGGCCTGCATGAGAGTACACACATTGAAGGAGCCGAGATTCAGAGGCCGACAAGGCTTGAGAACATGTGAGTTATGTGATTGTGGATTATTTACGACACTTCTTGACAGTGAGCCGTTGCGAGTATCGGGCGTGTTACCAGTGGGAGCACTATGGGTGGATAGATGGGGCAAAGAGGAGTGGTTAGGGACAAAAGACAAGGGCTGAATAAAAGAGAGGGAACTCTGAGCAACAGCCCACTTATCACTACCCACCCCGCTCGATGCCATGGGCAGCGCGGTCCTGGTTATCGTTCGTGACGACAGATGCAGTATGGAATTCTTTGTATTGGTGCAGTTCATGAGAGATGTTGGACGGGTACTGCTAGGGTGTCCAGCCACAAAGCAGGAGAAGGAATATGGTCCTAATCCAAAGCCTTTAGTTCTAACAAGAATTTGCCCTCAAGGCAGCGGGATGGCTTAGTGGAAGCCCATTTGCTTGGATCAATTATTCTTCCACTGATTTTGCCGACTGAGTTGCCAGCTCAAATCAACCCCCAACCTGGAGGACCAGGAAACTGGACTTTGTCTGGCCTCTACCCATTGGCCTGTCAGGTATGATTGCATCTCCGGCATAAAGAAAGCCATCCCGTATAGCTCTTTGGGTCACAGAGGCTCGCAAGCCATCTCACCACTTCAAGGTACAGTCTCGTCGCAGGTAGGCAAAAGCTGTTCTGGATCTCGTTCGTGAACTAGTCTCCCTAAAACCACCAGGCGTAATCAAGCTATCCACCGACTGTAGGTGATCATCACAGAAGGTGAGTGCAAACAGGAACTCTTGTCAGTCTTTCGGAAATACTTCGCAACTGAAAGGCGCAAAGTGTGTACCATATCTGGGCACTTCAATCGCCAGGCGGTTCAAGACGTTTTGTATTGCCTGTGCATTGTCACTCAGCAGGGCAATGTTACCGGTATATTCCAGATTGAAAAATCTGTTCCCTGAGGGGGGTTCAACCCCGCCGTTTAGTAGACCAGACAAGGCACTCCGTTAAACATCCTCCATGCCAAAGTTGGAAAGAAATGGAGATATAGCGCAACCTAGTCGTACTCCATTGAGAACGAAAATGTTTGTACAGTATTTACCTATGTTAGATAGGCACAGGAGTAACTCGTGGTTGAGTAGGGCATTAAAGTCGACGCCATGATAATCTTCAGGTCTGTGGCATGGAATTCTCAGTTGTTGGTGCGTACAAATTGTTATAGCACTCGATTGAGCCGGAGCGTCTGAGAGAAAGTGCGAAGATAGAAGGCCTAGATACTAGGCTTTATTCGACAAATACGTGCGGCATGAGAGCTGAAATTCCTAGAGAGCATGTGGTGAATTTATGGAACAGAAAAGACATTAAATGCACAACTGAAGAGACAAGGAGTAACATACCACGTTCTCCCCTGCTAGTTTTCGTTGGTGTAGTGAAGATTACGATGCATATAACTGATTTGTTTAAGCTTCCCTATTACGAAGACTGTAAGGACGACTTGGCTGTTTCTGTTCGTATGAAGATAATGAATTCGTACAAGTGTCTACGGAAAATGAAAATACCTGAGTACCAGAAGGTAGGTCTGACACTTTTCGTGGATTTGTCTGTGTGATTACATTCGGCGTATCGTTGGTGGGGCTTCTATGTGAAATGGAAGGTGATATTTGTTGAGTGGGTGCTGGAGCTAGTTGATGAATGGAAACTTTTTCTTCACGGTCATCAGGGAGACGAACGCGAGCGCACGTGGGATTACAATGGATTGAGCCCAGTTCATCAACCAGTGGGTCGTATTTGGATGTTCTGACATTTCTGCGCATGAATACCGGTCCGGCAGTGGATAGCCAGTTTGATAATGACACGCCGGACGTCGATTTACAGAAGTACGAGAAGAGAAGCTCATGCGGTGTGGCATTGGTGGCCGTGCACAAAAAGGATCGAATACAATGAAGAGAATCGAGGACTCTTTCCCGCTGAGAATTTTCCACATTTCTGGATTTGAGGGCTAAGTTGATTGTTCTCCAGAGGGTTCCGTTCAGTCTCTCCACTTGTCCATTGCCTTGAGGATTGTAAGGCGTGGTTCTTATGGTCACTATGCTTTTGTCGTAAAGAAAATTGCCTAGTTTCTCTGACATGAACGAAGACCCGCGATTGGTGTGAATGTAGGATGATACACCGAACAGTGAAAACAGTTGGCAGAGACAGTTAATAACCACAGATGTGGATGTGTTCGGACAAGCAAATGCGAAAGAAAAGCGGGAATAATCACCAGTGGTTGTGAGAAGATACTTGTTGTGTGAAACTGAGAAAAGTGGGCCTTTGAAACCCATGCTGAGTCTTTCAAAAGGCTTTGTGGCATTGATTACTCGTCCTAGTGACTGTTTGAAGAATTGGGATTTTAATTCATGCATATTCGGCAGTTGGAGATTGTTGCTTTGATTTCATATGTGGAGAATGGCAAGTTTCTTGAGCGAACGAAGTGGAGCATTCTGGTGACGCCGGAATGGCATATTGTACAGTGGATTTCCTGCAGGTTAGAGGCCGCCAGTGACGCAATGCATTTTGGACTGGACAAGGCGTCCGCTGTCACGTTCTGTTCTCCTCGACAATACTGTATGTCGAAACTGAAGCTTGAAAGTTCGATTCCCCAACGTTGAATTTCGTCGTTTTTAATCTTTCTTTGGTGTGATATATCAAGCATGAATGCAACAGGTTTTTGATCTGTAAAGAGCTTAAATCGAGTTCCCACCAGATAGTCTCCATTTCCTAATAACTTCCACGATGGCACAGGCTTCCTTTTCTACCGCGGGATGATGTCGTTCATGGTTTGTTAGAGTCCTGGAGAAGAATGTGGCCTGACATCCATTCTTGGTTAGAGTGGTGGCAATAGCAACATCTGAGGCGTCCGTTTCCACTACGAAAAGAAGAGTATTATGGACTGCGGCGACCATGGAATCTTCGATTTCTCTCTTTAGACCATCAGAAAAACTGCAAACCCCGGCCGGCAGAGGGAAACCGTTGTTAGTGATCACGGGATAGTCCTTGTCAAAAAAGTGAGATATCCATTTGAATAGCACGAAAACAGTCTTGCCACGCGTCGCTGAGATTTCAAATTTGTGAGCGGTAACAGGCCTCGCTGCGGTTGAAGACGATCGGGATCTGGTGTGATGGGTTCCGTGGAAACTTCATCCCAAGAGACGTATTTGACTGACACCGATTATGCTGTTGTTTCCATTGAAGGTAAGGTTTTACTTTCTGGCAACCCGAAATAGTTTATTTAGGTCGTCGTCTTGTTCTTTGGTATTCCCACAGACAGTGAAGTTGTTGACATATGCGAAAGCTGCGTTTAGTTTTTCGGTTTGAATTATTTCATCGACTACTCGCTGGAAGCATGCTGCTCCGTTAGTCACTCCGAACGAGATGCGATAGAATTGGTAAAGACCTCCACATGCTTCGAACGCTGTGTAGACTTTTTCCTCGTCTCTGATCGGGATCTGGTGATAAGAGGTTTTCAAACCCAGTGTGCTAAGCAAGGAGTACTTTGCGATCTCTTCAACCATGCTGTCGATCCTCGGCATGGGATATGCATCCAGATAGGTATATCGATTGATATTTTGGCTATGGTCGATGACCATCCGTCTTTTGTGGTGTTCATTCATAGTAATCAGGACCCGAGCGCGCCAAGGGGAATTGGATGGTTCGATGATCTGATCTCTAAAAAGCTTCTGAACTTCCGCTGAAATAAACGATTCGTCTGAGGTAGAATGGCATCCAGATATAGTAGTAATCGGTCTGAAGTTAGCAGTGGAGTCACTGAACAAGGAAGGAGCGCGTATGTGAGCAGCAGTCAAGCCACAGACTACTAGTATAAGTTTGTCTCCTCGAAAAGGAATTTGGACAGCCTCGTGAAGTCGGAGGATGTCGTGACCCAAGAGAACATCTGAGCAGAGATGAGAAAGAACGGAGAGTTTGATTCGCGGATACTGCTGTTCCTTGTATTACAGATTGACTGAGCAATGACCGAGAGTGTGACTAATTAGATTAGTGTTGACCATTCTTATTTGTTTTCAGGAATGTTCCATTTTCCACCTGTATTTCTCGATAACCGAAGTTGCGACGTACCTCTTTGAGCTTCCAGTATCAATAAAACATTGTTGACGACTACCTCAATGGTGGCATCGACTGACATTGTGGTGCTGCTGCTACTGTGATAGAGGATAGATAAGTCTCGGCGGCTGCAGAACACGCCTTTGATAAGGTTTTGGAGCGACAGACGTTTTAAAAGTGGCTTTCTTTACCACAGTTTTTGCACACAGAATCCCGTGCTGGACACCTGAATCGAGGATGACGATCAAGCTCACAGAAGTAGCACTTGGAATTTGAGGCTGAAGCTGTATATTATTCTCGTTTTTCGGGAGAGTTTCGAGTTGAACTTGTTCGGCCAGAATCTTTTATACAGATGTTTGATTGTGAATTTGTTTGATACGACTGAGGATTTTTGAACGCCATATCTAGCGAACGATCCTGATCAAAATCGGCATGCACGCTAAGGGAATCGTTCTCTAACAGTCGTCGACGGATACTGGGTGATTGTAAGCCAGCTATAAAGGCATCTGGTATGGCGTAATCCATATGCGTTTCGGCAGTAACAGCCTTGAAGTTGCAGTCCCTGACCAAAGACTTCAGCTTCTGCATATACTCATCCAGACTGACTTGTTTCTTGCTTGCAAGTGGCAAGGACATGTCGAGAATAGATTTCATTCTTCCGTTTCACGTATGTGGCTTCGAGGGTCTCGGTGGCGAAGTGGAAGTAGTGCAATCAGCCATGTAGTCATAAACCGAAGATACATAGTTGATTAGGGTGTCCAGTTTGTTGGGCTGTAGATCACCGACGGAGGTCAGAAAGCTAGAGAATGTTTTATACCAGCGAACCCATTGCTTGGAGGCTTTAGATGAATCAGGGTTGGCGTTGAATCGTTCAGGGCTCAGGATACAATCCTTTAATTGTAGTTTTGTCGAATAAATTGTTATGGTACGCGATTGAGCCGGAGCGTCGGAGAGAAGGTGTGAAGATGGGAGGCCTAGATACTAGGTCTTATTCGACAAATACGTTAGGCATGAGAGCTGAAATTCATAGAGAGTATGTGGTGAATTTATCGAACGGAAAAGACATTAAATGCACAACTGACGAGGCAGGGAGTAATACACCACACAACTGTAGGGGAAATGTAACTGCCAGAACAGCTAGTAGCGACTTGCACCTGACAAGTTGTTCCACTAACAAGAATATTGGTTATATCTGTTCGGACAACCATCAACCATGCACTGGGTGGGGTGGCTTTGGTTGCTGTCTTCTAGCGGCAATCTCAAAAAGAAATAATGAGGGAAAAAAGAGTAAAAAGGAAGGAGAACATTAATGGAATTAAGTCGATGGAAAAAGTTTGTGGATGCAAAAGCGCCACTGATCGCGGCATCTAGCCATATCCCCCAACGTATCAAACCATTGAGTGGAGGGGTCTCTTGGACCCCACCCAGGAAGTCTAACACGTGCTACATGTCCGAGTCCACTAGTTAGGCTTTTCATGCCTTTCTTCTATGTCATGGACTAACCACCCTTACTCATCTTCCAACCAGTGCCCGCCTCGGAAAACATAGCACGCTGAGGAGTCTTGTCAGGGGACATGCGCCTGGTGAGCTTAAGTGCTTCATCTAATGATTTGATTCTTGAACCTAAGACCTTCAACCGAACCTCAGCATTGCTCACATTGGTGTTCCCACCAGGTTCGAGCAATACTACGGAGACATTGGTGTTCAAATGCCGACAATCTTCGTATGTCCTCCGCCCACAGTGGCCTTGTCTCCGAACCATACAGGAGCACGGGCCTGACTGCTGCAGCGTACACTCGGCCTTTGATAGGTAAACGGATGTCATGTCAACGCCAGGTTGGCAAATGCCAAACGAGCCTTCTGTATACACAGAGACACTACATCCTAAATCCGGCCTTAGGGTGAAATGTAGTTTCCCAGATAACAGAACTTGTCGCCCACGTTTATAGTTTCCCCAGACACTGGAAGGTTTAGCATTAGAACAGCCCACTCCTTCAACAGCATCTTCCACTTTAAAGGTGCAAACATTGCTGTGTAATTACTCAAGCTGTCTAGAAAAGCTTGCAACTTACCTGGATCTTCATTTAGAAGAGCTATGTCGTCAGTATACTCAAGGTCTGATACCTTCCCACCCGGGTAAAGTTCAATGTTGCTATTCTCATCTGACAAAAGTGCGGTCTGTAGGATCATATCAATCACAAAGTTAAAGAGAAAAGGAGAGAGGGGGCAACCCTGACGTACACCACTTCTCGTGAAGAACTCGGATAAAAATCACTGTAAACTCGAACTCGGCTTCGGCTATTAATGTAAAGGGATTTTACGATGGAAATGAATTTCTCTGATACACTCTTCAGCACCAGAGAACTGCGCGGTCGACTTAGTCGAAGGCCGCTTTAAGATCAATAAAAACGGAGATAGTAGGCCTACGGAAGGTATGTTTATGTTCTAAAATTTGTCGAAGAGTGAAGATTTGATCAGTACAACCTCGACCAGGTCTAAACCCAGCTTGATTCTCGCTCCAGCGATTGATATTTAGCGGTGGAGAATAATACCAGCGAGCAGCTTGGATGTGATGCTAACCAGACTTATTCCCTTGTGGTTTTTACAGGACGACCTGTTGCGTTTCTTATAAATCGGTACGATCACCGATTCACACCAACTCTTTGAAACTTGTTCCTTCTCCCATATCAAACCGAAGAGTTCCGTCAACTCCAGTTAAAGTGCTGGGCCATCGTTTTTGAAAACAGACGGAGGCAACCCATCCGGTCTGGCAGCCTAGTGTCGTTTAAGATAGCTTATCTCACGAAGAACCTCCGCTTGTCAGAGGACTGGTATCTACAACAAGAGTTGTACCTATTGCGCTAGCGAGCAAACCTAATGAGGATAAAGACCAATTAAACTGCATCTCGAAATGCTCCGCTCAGTGAATTAGACGACGGTCCTTCGCCTTTTTGATCAATTCGCTAACGCCCGGTTTACGTGAACCGTTTGTCTAATCAGACGGAAAAGGCTACGGCTGTTGCCCATCGCCACAGCTTTTTCTATCTCCCTACACTTCGCAGTCCACTACTGCTCACGGTCATTTCTCAGGCTCCGAATCAGTTGGCGTTTAGGGCATCTCCATGCCTCATCGTATCTGGAATCCGGTAGAATCGATCTGTGCACATCTAACAGTGCAACTGAGGATACGTGTCTAGTTGTTGGACCTTGGGTGACATCAGCAGCCGCACGTAGAACCTGTTTGATCTCTGTCCATCGCTGTTCTGGATCCTGGGCATTTGACTGCATTGATAACCTGGTGGATAATTCTTTTCGGGAAGCAGATCGTTGGTTATCGTCCACTAGCGGCTGCGGGGGACGGTTCGCCTCGGCGTTGCTTCGACCACCTACGAGGCGTAAGCTGAAGTGCGAGCAAACAAAAGCGTGGTCAGTGCCTACAGATATGGACCAAAATGACCGGCAGTCTTGAATTGATTCAAGCTAACGGTAACCGACAGCAATATGATCGATCTAAGTCCAGCGCTGTGAAGGCGCAGGAGGACGCCAGGTTAGTCGGTGTCGCTTTTTGTGCAAGAAATTTGTACTCGCTAGGAATAGTCCATGGTCGGAACATAGTTGAATGAGTCGATCACCGTTATCAGTTCGATCGGCTGGAACGCAATGTCGGCCTCCCATATTCCTCTCCGTCTCGTCTAGGCTTCTGACTTGAGCACTGAATTCACCAGCAACAACCATGATGTCTGTAGTGCGCACGCTACGGAGCAGTTGAGACAAATCCTGGTAGAATTCGTCTTTAGCCTCAGGAGAGCTACTGTCAATTGGGGCATACGCAGAAACGACAAACAGGCATCGGCGCTTCAGTCTAGTTCTCTTAACATGCACAAAACTATTCAACCGAACTGCACACAGACGACTGGTGACTGGGACCCAGTCGAATGATGCACGCTCAGCCTTCACACCGAATCACCCGACACGCGAAGAGTGAAACGAGAAGCCGAGCTTGTATGAGGGGAGCGAAGTGTTAACATTGAACTTGGGTCTTGTATGCGTGTTTTGGAGACACAACGCACGTCTATTTTAAAGGTTTCTAGAGTCCTATCCAGGGCAGCCTGTTGCCCCGTTTGGCAAAGTATGCGGACGTTGAAAGTAGCAAAGTGAAGAGGACGCTTAGGTCGGAGTATGGGTTCTCTTTTCTCCACCATCTCTAATTTGCAACCCTTTCCGAGAGATACAAGTTCACAGTCACGACTCATTGTGGCTACTCGTACGCATTTAGAATTGGAACTTAAAGGATTAAGAGCAGAGAGATAATGAATGTTTCCCGATTGACCGCTGGAGATCTCTGGGCACATCATACTTCGCGGCTGCCTACATCGCAGGAGGGATTTTTCTTTGGGAATCCTAACCGGGGTCTTTGACTTAAAAATCTTACCCGCAGGGCAGTGGAGCGTTAACCCAGCACGGGAACGTGACCGAAGAACCCGTGAAGGGACTTCTTCTGGTCTGTCACGTGAGATCTGATCACTGCATGCGTTTTGTCTTTTCTTCGCTGATGCTTTGTTATCGATCCGCCTTTCGGATTCAGTCGCCAGCCCCATGCACCCAATGGGGCAAGCGGGACGTGGACGGGGCAGCATCCTTTGGGCTGGGAGTTGCCCAGCTTAGGTGGGCGATAGCCGCCCAATAAAGTGCGATGAGTTATCCTACCGTCGAGAGAAACCCCAGGTACTCCACTCCTACGTCCATCTGGTGGAGATTTTTAGAACGCTAAACTGCTTCTCTCTGTGTTTATTCACTGGAGTGTCCTCTCCAGGGGCATAGCGGTTAGAACCAGATGTTTTCCATCAACTGGTTCTGAGACTGAACTTTGTCTGGCCTCTACCCATTAACCTGTCACGCATGATTTCATCTCTGGCTTAAGGAAGCCATCCTGTATAGCTCTCTGGGTCATGGAGGCACTCAAGCCATCACACCACACCAAGGTGCAGTCTCGTCGTTGTTGTATAATTTTTCGTACGCTTGCTCATTTCGTTTTTCATAGCATTTCATGAACAGTTCTCCGTTTACGCTTCAGCTGATGTACTCCAACTATTAGACGAGTAAAGCGTTCTCACTTTGATTCCGTCTTCTCAGTCATACTGATTTTTCCGATTCTGTTGCTAGTCTACGTCTCAGTTGTGATGGTAGAATTTTTGTGACTACGTGATAAGTAGTTCGGGTCTGTGACAACGCATACTGGATAATTAAGAGTCAAGCGATCGTGGACGATCAACTGCGGTGCTCCATGGTGTGGTTTGATTTTCGCGACTGGCGTTCTTCTTTCTAAAACGTAACAAACCTACCGACAGCACTGACGTGGTGAGTGTGGCCCACCACGAAATAAGGCCGTAGTTCCTTATCGTGTCCCACTCACCTGACAAGGTTTCCAAAAGAGACGAATGAACCATACAGTTGGCCACCGGCTCATGTGGACCAACGCCGTTGCTTTGCAGAACGCGCTTGGCTGCGTAGAGACTAGAGGTGCATCCTCGGATAAAATGCCTATTGTGAACTGGACGACCGATTAAGGCAACAGCTCACAATCCAAAAAGCCACGGAACACGCCAAGGGTAGAAAAATTGACTGTTGTACTCTTCTGTACCTCCCACTTCCCATTTTATAGTTTGTTGTGTTGGAGCCATGGTCGGTTTTAATCCGGTGAAAGAATAGGATAGATAATAAGGGGTTGTGGGAAGAATTTACATGGTTGTAGTAAACTGTATTGAGAGGTAACAGCAGAGTTCAATGGTTTAAATGAGGAGATTGAAGGCCCAAAGCAAAGACTTTATTCACGTTAACAGTTCGGGCATGTGTGCTGAAAAAGAAGAATCAAACTGTTAGAAAAACGGAATACACAATTAATAATGAAAGCATACAGTAACACCACAGTGATGGTTTGTGGGCTTGGATTTACAAACATGTTGGAAGTGGCCCGATTTGCCACACTTTCTTCGATGGAACATTTAGAACGGGACTATCTGTTGTATCCACGAGAGTGCCAAAAAAATGTTTGTTTGGTAGCTTCCAGAATAGATGTGATGGAAGGAGTAGCGGGAGATGTGGTGAACCGGTGGAGGTCGAACAGTATGAGAGTGGTTGATCATTTGTGCGTGATTGTGATTGTCTGTGAGCTAGTTCGGGAAATATGACAAGTTTGTGTGCCTCGTCAAGACTTAATTCATGTTGTGCGAAGAGGTTTTTTCGAACTGTTAAGGACAACAGGCGGGAGATCCAGACATCACGTATAGATTCGTTCGCACATTGCAATGCTGGAACTGTTTTGAAATCACAATCTTTTGCTAATGGTTTCCGTTGCTGCCGTAATTGATCAACGTCGTGTCCATTTTCTTGTTCACAGGTTGTCAGAAGATGTCGAGCGTATACCACATTTTTAGATCGGAGGTAAATTTTCTTCCGTACACTCCGAGATATAATCGTTAACGGATGAGTCCACAAAGTGCATGAGTGTGTTCACATTATCAGAATTGGCGGCTTTTGTCTTTGGGATATATATATTCGTAGTACTAAGCCAATGATTTTATGGAGCAATTGCACCTGTTGCGTTTGGATCGGTTTCAGAGTACTTGGGTCAGATAATACAGGGATTTATGTTATTGGACAAGTAAGTTGGTACGAGTACGGCGGAAGCAGATCGGTAGTAGGGAATAGCAGAATCAAAGAGTGATGAAGAGAGTTTTACTTGTCTACTAACAAATGTATAGTGACTGGAGTTCAGATAGAGAAACTCACTGGTGGATTATACACCAGCACAAAGGACGATAATATCATGACACGCCGTTTGGAGGCATTTAAGGAGTTCAGCGTTGTCCAGTTTCTCATGTTGAAAATATCGGTCCATGGAATAATTGGGCGAGTTAGTTAACACGTAGTTTTGCAACAGCTCGATATGGGCGAAAAACCAAAATTCATGTCATATTTCAACAGTCGATCACCAGAGGAAAACAAAAACGACACCGTTTTCTAGGCTTTACTTGACTAACCAATTGGACGTACAGCTAAATAGGGAAGACACCCAACGGGTTGATGTTTATGAAAACAGAAGTCTTTTAAATAGTCAAATTGTAACAAAAAAGGCAAGACGGGCGAGAACATCTATATTTGGACGGTCAAACAAGTTAAGTCCGTGGAAAATGTACAATCGTTTATATAGTCCGTCTTCCAAACCGCGCTGTAGCAACATCGATCCTCTGGCTGGCTGAGTTCTGGCCAGTTGCCCGTGGCCATTACCTTGATTCTTTTGCGTGTTATTTCCGTTTGACTGGTCCGATTAGTCCAGTTGACAGCTTGATCGATAGCCCTTCACTTTGGCTATCTTTTTGGTTGCCAAAGATCCTGTTGTGTCCTCTGTGTTAGTCCGAATGCCTCTTTTTGTCTGCTGCGGGATGCTTCTGGCGTATTCACCGTCTGTTCTTTGGTCTGTGGCTCCTCGCTGGTTTGCCCGATCGGTTTGATACTCGCATCGTTCTGTTGTTCCGGCATTCGCCGCTACACTCGCCTTTCCTTTAAAAAATTCGGTCCGGGTATACCAGGACGCTAAGTCGCATCCGTTGACCCATTTACCTTGGTGTCCTCGATTGATTCTGAAGTGAATTCTTTCTCTCTAATGTGGTGTATAGACCATTCCATCGTTTCTGGGATTCGCCAACCCCCGGACCGACCACATTAGGTCTGTTACGATTCCTAATTTTCACCAACTGTCCCGGCACAAACGGCTTCCATTTTTGTAACTGGTTCCGTCTATCGTACCTCGCCTTGTTTCTACTCTTAACCTCTCTCGTTCGTTCTACCGCCTCGTGCGATGTCAAAGGTGTATCGTTTTTCATGTTGAGCCACATGTCCAGTTGCATTCTGGGTTCCTTCCCGAAAACCAGTTCAAATGGTGTCGTCCCCATTGTTGAATGGTTCTCTGCGCGATAACTGACCAATATCTCCGACAGTTCTTCTTTCCAATCAATCCATGGCTGTTTAACTACTCTTTCATCGTTCTGTTAAATCTTTGTCATTTTGTTCGCCTGAGGTTGGTAAAGCAATGTCCGTATTTGTTGGATTCTGCACTGTTTCAACATGTCCGGAATTTCTTCGATTCGAAGCAAGGACCCTGGAACGTGATGATCGTTTCGGGTACACCAAATCGCGCCGGCACATTATCGACAAATACGCGGGGAACTGTATCGGCCGTTTAATCCGGTATTGGTATTGCCTCCACCCAGCGAGACGCACAGTCAATCATCGTCAAAATGTACCGGCTTTCAGTTAAACTCATGGACAAGAGACCAACTCCCAAAATTTCGAAGATTCGCTGTTCTTCTACGGGCTGCATTGGCGGCGCTGCTGTCACGAGCTCTCGGTTCCGCTGACAGTCAGTACAAGTCCGTACGTTGTCATCAACGTCGTGCCGCATCGTGGGCCAGAAGACTCTGCGCCGCAACAGTTCGAAGACTCGTTGTTGTCCCATGTGAGCATTGTCATGCGCTAGTTGTATCACACGCTCACGCACGGCCTTGAGAACAAATGGCAATTGTCTGGGTAGCAGACCCTGCTAGACAGTGGATAAAGAAATTGACGATATAATTAGACAAGTTCCAAGTCAGGAGACGACACTGAAAATATAACTTCCAGAGCTTCCTGGCCCACAGTCTGCGTTCATTGTTCAAAACCCAAAAAACATATGTTGGCGTATTGTCAGTGTTTAGGGAACAGTTAAATGCGACAAACATATGTGAACTACATACTTCACTTTTCTACTTTTACGCGACTGTCTCCCGCTGGAGGATCAGTCGGATCCATGAAAGCCGCGTATCATGGCTGCCCACGCGCGGCAGTTGAAAACAAGTTCGATGCAGATCGCGATCCAGTTTTTCTTCCATTGGTGGTCACCATAGACCGACGGTAAACCTCCACAACAGTGTTGACCCAAGTTTTGAGCTGACCACCAAGGCGGCAGTACCAACCAGGACAGGGTACGGAACGGAGTGTTTGTTTGGTTGGTTCCGTCCCGAGTCGCCGAAGTAGACGGCATTGGAGTAATTTTGAAAATTCGTCAGTTTCAAAGCACCGTCTCCCTACTTCAGTGTTGGATACTGTGTCGCTCTGGTTTACTTTCAAAATACGCTACAGGCACCAGTAATCAAACGCATCCAGCTTTCTGGTATCAGTGACCAAGTTTCGCAGCCGTAGTTGAGTAAGCGTATAGTTCCACGGTAGATACGCACCTTGGTCCGAAGGCTAATTTCACTGCCGGTCCACAACGCCCGTCGTAGCTGGAAAAATGCCTTCCTGATGTTGTCTGTCCGAAGAAATACTTCATCCTTCGCCTGACCTTTCAGAAGCAGTGTGGAGTCTAGGTACTTGAATGTTGAATTAGTCACTGACAGACAGCTGTTGAGCTTATGGTCCTTGGCAAGTTTATATAACTTCAGTTTTCGTGGTGTCTACTTCTAGCTCTGTGGACTTTGAGAGGAAATTTATTCGATCGAGGACTGGTTGAAGCGTGGCAAGGAAATCCGCTAATCCAATACTGTCATCTGCGAACCCTAGGTCAGAGGTGTCCATTTTCCAACTCAGCTAAATACCAGGATAGTCAGTCAGTACCTGTCTCGTTTAGTCCATCGCGTAGTTAAACAGTACTGATGAAGAAGGGCAGCCCTGTCGGACGCCAGTAGTGACCCCTAGGATTCTTCACCATGCATACGGACTCGCGCCCTAATGGGCGAACAGTATTCTCTCAAAAGCCTTGCGGGTTTATCGGGCGTCCCGTCCGATCCCATTTTCTCCCAGAGACATTATCGGCTAACTGAATCGAAAGCGACCCGGAAATCGATAAAACAGGTAGTGGTTGGTTGCTTGAACTTGTAGCGATGTTCCAGTGATCGACATAGTGTAAAAATTTGATCCACGTAGCCTATGCCACAGCGGAAACCCCCTTGGCACGCAACAGAGAAACAGTTGAATAGCAGCACACAGAAAATCTTTGCAGTTACGTCGATCAGGTTAATCCCCATATGGTTCTCCCACACCAACTTCTTTGGGATGAGCAGCAGAAAAGACGTACCTCAGTGTGTCGAAAAGACTTTCCTGCCATATGGAATCAAATCGAATGTGTAGTCTATCAATCAGTGACACCAGGCAGCACTTGTAGACTTCTGATTGTATGCTGTCTTCTCCAGCGGCTTTTCTGTTTTTTAGGTGACTAATGACTGGCGATTTCAGTTGTACTTGGCGGATCACAGTTAACGTCGTACAGCTCTGCACGAAAGGGGGGGAGTGTTGTAGGTCCGTCGTGTTTTCTGATGGTCGGTTGAACAGTTGATCGAAGTGCTCTACCCCTGATTCTATTTATCCTTCCTGCTCACGTGTGATCTGACCGACTGCGCCGCGCAGGAGCGACTCACGCTTGCAGCGCCAATCCGATGCATTGCAAATGAGGCGGAATAGCTTGCCGAAGTCACTGTTCCCTGCTGCGATCTCCGTCTTTTAGCTACTTCTATCCAGTACTGCTTACGATCAACCCTAGCCGAGCGCCACTTCCTGATATTCGGATTCCGTGTGCTTTGGCTGGCAGTTGAAGTGTGCCCTCAGAGATCTTACGGTTTTCCCCAGTTCTTTTAAGACAGCTTCTCTAAGCGTCGATTTGATCATCGTCCACTGTTCCTCCACTGGAGATAAATCAGTTGGCACGTTGTTTACTGTGGGTAACCGGGTATCAGTTGCGCGTGACAGTGCTTGAGATTCCTCTGGCATTTCCAGCACTGTGACACTTATTTGGATTGGCGGAGAGGACTTAATGGCGTGTTAGACTTGCTGGGTGAGGTCCAAGAGACCCTCCGACTCTATGGTTAGATATATTGGAGGATACGGCTAGGTGTCACGATCAGTGGCGCGTTTGTATCCACAAACTTTCTTTCAGTGGTAAACAAGTGTAGTGTGGTCGATTTGAACTCAGTGCAATGACGATACGGAGAAACGTCTGGTTTTGTCATGTTGTGGGTGATCGTATCTGCCTGTTGCAGTCTGGCGTTTAAGGGGAAGAATCGTGAGACTTTTCACCCACTTCTGAAGCAAGACGAGACGCTCTGATATCATTGATATTGACCAACTATACAATCTACTGGGCGGTGAGGTAGGAATTGGTTGAATACCCCGTTGTCTGTCTTGATCCAAACACTCGTATTTTCGATCTACAGATTGTGAATGACATTTGTGTCAGGGGTCCCAGCTAACATACTCCAAATGAATGGAATTGTTCGCCAGAAACATTAAACTAGAAGTCAGCATAAGGAAAACTAACATCTTATTCACTAACTCGGGGCGTTAGCCCAACACCTGTTCACGACGGTTGGGCCTGTTGAATGAGCGTCACATTGTAAAAATCTAGTCTCAACTTTACTTATCAATTGCTAGGTAAAGGGTGAAGTAATGCTGTTCATTTGTTACACAAAAAGACTATCCCTCCACCTGCGAAGAACACTGAACCCGCAGTGAAATCAGTCGCCTGACCGATATCCGGATTTTCCGTGCCATCATTCTCCCCTTGTTCACTTACGACCGTGAAACTTTACCACTGTTAGCTTAGAATGAATGAAAACCAGTGACATGTAACCATTGTTGATGGACAACTGGTCAATTAGGCACGATGGCTTCTCTTGTCGTCGAGGAAATTTTCGTATGTTCTTGTACACCCATTCAGCGAAGGTTCTCCGGCTGGTGAACTGTTTCTGTAGATGTTTGTGCACTCAATTGTCTCATCTATAAGCACGATGGTTGATTTTAAATAACTCGTAATTTCAATCGTATCGGTCGGTGAGAATCAGAAGACAAAAGCCTCGAATCGAGGCTTCGTCAGACTTGTTATTTAAGTACAGCCTGAAAAGGAACGAAAACGATTATTAGAATTTTCAAAGTGAAAATAAGAACAAACAACATTGAAGTATGACATTCTCCCCTCCGGGGAAACGGGCGGACACTCTCGAACGTTGGAAGTGATTTTTATTATTATAAAATCTAGACCGAAACAGGAATGCAGTCAGGGGTTCAAGCTTTTCGACTTCGCAAAAATATAGTCGGCTTCGTTTTTGTGGTATTGTGGTATTATCGACTACGTCTGGTGTTTTTTTTCAGTATCATGTGGGGTGATAAACTGTGGCATATTGACTGATACATCGAGGTCAACAGTACATTGAATTTCTCAAGCAATGTCCTATTAAAGGTCTGTCTGGTGGTATAAAATAGAGTTGTCGAGTTGTCTTGTCCCCGTCGGAGCTAACTGTTTAATTGAAACAGTCTCTTTTCGGCCACTGGGAAAACGTATTCGAGCATACTATGGGTTACACTCGACGAACTTCATTTCATCTACCAGTGGACCGTACTTTGATGTAGGAGAATTTCCCCCAGCGCGAATTGGCTTTGGCCTTGAATCGAGGCTTTGTCAGACTTGTTATTTAAGTACAGCCCGAAAAAGGAACAGAACAATTGTTAGAATGTTTACCGTGAAAATAGAAACAAACAACGCCTAATCATATGACAGTAACCACTTGTAGGTAGATAATATGAATAAGCTGACACTTTTTTTGCGTGTTTATGCATTTTTAGATGCGAAACTGAAGTCTATCCATTTCTAATGAATTTTAATTGTGATCAGAATGACCGTCATACGCAGATAGGTTTCTTTTTACTGAACGGTAGAATTTTGTTTGAATATTACGGTTGTTAGTGTACTTCCATTCGAATTATCTGTTCCACATGGTTTTTCCCCAAAAAGGTTGTTCGTTCCTCCATTTTTTCTTTTGTTTCACTCTCTGCGGTGTGGTGCCGCAAGATAGCAATCAAAGCCAAAGCACCAGAATGCAGGGTTTATGACTGAGTGGACAGAATTGGGGCTAACTGGACTATGACATAGCCCCTGTTAGTGACGCCCAGTGTAGAATATGACTGGCGCATCCATCATTATCATTCCTGGTTGCGTATGAGAGCAAAAAGGGACATACCCGTAGCCATGAGTATCACCAGTTGCACTGTCAGAATGGACGGGCAAGTATGCCACGGAGTCCTCAGTAAATCAGTCGTTCTAACGACCCCGGGGCGAAAGCAGAGCGCTGTTTGCCACCATAGTTGAACCAACGTATTTCATCCTCGGTAGTTTTTTGCTTGTATTACTCAACCGTCACTGGTCAATGATCAGAATCCGACTTGCTCCATCAGGAATGTTTGCTTTAAGGATTCAAGGCGATGGGTTCATAATTCGGTCCGGATAAGTCGGATGTGGTTTTGACACCATTTAGATGGAAGAAGTTAAGACCCAGTTTATCATTAATAATAGATATTGAACGTTCATCTGCAACGATTATGATCATGTTAATAAGGGTCCCATCTGGGTTTTGTTTTTTAACCAGTCTGGTTCGTTTTCTATTTTTCAATTTCACAGCTGATTTATAAAGTCGGTCTGTGCATCTCGTTATGGGACATTTTGAAAATCGGCGAGAGTTTCATCTCTGATGTGGATGGTGCATATCATACACAAGGTTGGTGCTTAATCAATCATTACCATGACCCGATTGCACCCTCTCCCTCCCCGTTTTATTTTGCTCAAAATAACATTTTCGCTCTTTCTCAC
The DNA here is from genome assembly GCA_948099385.1 of Fasciola hepatica. Taxonomy (NCBI): domain Eukaryota; kingdom Metazoa; phylum Platyhelminthes; class Trematoda; order Plagiorchiida; family Fasciolidae; genus Fasciola; species Fasciola hepatica. The sequence continues at coordinate 12,122,914 of CANUEZ040000116.1, read as the reverse complement.
CAGTTAGTTTTCGTTTCGCCTGTTTTCGACCGTCTGTTGATGAGGTGTTGTTGGGCACTGTAAAATCCTGTTCCAAATTTGGTATTCGTGTCTCCATGAATTTTTTCGATGATATATACATTCCGGCGGACAAACTGCGGCACCCCTCTCGATTGTAAGTCTTCGTTCCTGTGGTGATATCCAAATGGCCGAATGACCATTATCTTTCAGTGATTACGAACAAGGTTCATGGATATGGGAATATGCGTATGAAGGCGAGACTGCAGAATTGCGTATTGACAGAAATGATACAATCCGGTAAGCTTTTTGGATCTAACCCGTAATCCATTGCGATCACCGTCTGGAATGTTCTGCTTTTGTACGTTCCAATTTCGGTTTAGGCTACTGAAAAAGATAGTAGTAGTTAATTGTTCAATATATATGCCGATCAATGAACACTGTACCAACCCAAATCCTTTTAATCTCATTTCAAACATGTCTTCTGTGCAATAAACTTTCGTAGTTTGAGTTTCATTTTCCTGGATACCTTTCTAAAAAGAATTCCACTTGCCCTAAGAGATTACTGTTCAACTGCCACATAATTATTCCCAACATACACCGGTCAACGAAGGCTTCCTCCTAGCTCAAAAATCACATTCTGGATTGTTGGGGAATCTAAAAAGATTAGATGCCTCAGAGCATTCACACGCTTGATTACGACTAAATTATGTGTTTGTGACTGGTCTGGCAGGGAGAGTTAGGAGAACATTTGTGTAAGTCACGGGGAAGTGGGTGTGGCGTGTGTGCGTTTAAATGCGGAGATACATTGTGCCGTGGAAGACGTTCCTGTGGTATATCACTGCATTTATGATGATGTTTAGGAAACCCGGAGATGAGTTTGAAGACCCTGTAACAGATTTCTAGTAGTCGTAACGCAATTGAAAAAACGTCAGGCGCTCAATCGTGTTTTTCAATACGGCTCTTTGTAGAACAGTCATAAATATTATGCACAGACTGCAGTAATCTCAACCGTAGTCGCCCCGTGAATCTCAGTCGACCAAGTGCAGGTGAATGGAAAAACGCTTGAAGTCCAAGCGGCCAAGTCAACGAAATTTCTGTATATTATGATGCTCAAAGATCATGGGACATGGTCCATGCACGCACCAGTCAGTGCCCACGTAAGGTCGGTGTCCGATGAATCGTTCAATGATTTAGCAAGTGTGGCGCTAAGCGTTAAATGGAAAACAGTTTGGGATGAGAGTAGGGCGTTGGACTGATCTTGAGTCTCGAGTTAAATTGTTTTTGAATAAACAGTTCAGAAGACAAGCACTGCGAGAGGAATTTCTTTCGTATACTCTCATCGGTCGCGTACGTATAAAAGCCAGCAAAAAAAATAACTGGTATGAGCTGAAGTGAATTATTGAAGCGATTTTATGTGACCCGAGTTGCGTGTGCGTAACTGGATGTGGTTGGCTAAAGCCACGGTGGGTTAAGGGTAAAGGTCATACGCTTTTGAACACAGGGCCGGTTTGGTGTGAGCGATCAATAATATTTCTAGTATCTTTAGTCGGTGTTTGTCGTGATCATGTAACAAGACCGAGAACGCGTTCGCCGGATCTACCGTGTGACCACTTTCAATCAGGTGTGGAGCGATGATCGAGGTCGGCCTACACGATGCAGTCGAATGTTGTAAACTAGGCTAAGTCATCGCGTCACTTATGTATTTTGACGTGAGTTTGGCCATTCTGGGTCGCAGTGATCGGTCTGTCCTACCGATGCATGTATCCTCGCAACTGCAAGAAAAGACTTAGATGCAGTGGGAGGTAGGTTCGACCGAATAGCGATCTTTGAATGGGGGTATGGGGAGGCGCGGTGTGAATGAGTGAAAGCGTAATGCTAGTGCAGCGGCATAGTGCGTTCTGTTTAGTACATTTTTTAAGGCGTTGTGTAGTAAGCTGTGTTATTGATTCTTTGTACGGGAGAGATATGTGGATATCTTTTTTTGGTTACCCAAGAGACATGACTGGGTCTAGTTTCTTGTCTGACTATGAAAACGAGTGAATGCGTCAGGATACCTGTTATCACATAATGTGACTTACATAATTATCTCCTCGTTTGGTAGAGTATCTTCTGTACAGATTTGTCTCGCCCTGAAGAATAGGGTTCGGACCAGAGCTCTCTTATGTTCTGTTGATGAGTAGCTTCTTAAATGAACGTACTGTCCGGACCAGGTCTTATGGAAAATGGGTCGCTGAATAAATCCGTCCCCTCTTCGAGGTAATAAAATACCGAGGAAGAATAACGACCCTTTTTGTTCTCATTCTCATGTGAACATCATCATCGTACAACGTTAAACAGTAGGGCAAACCCAACTGACCACTGCCTTTCTCACCATGTTGCACGTTGAGTTAGAAAGTATGAATATACAAGATGGACAGAGACAACCTACACGGGTGGGAAAAGGAAACAACGCCCTGGTAGCCTGCACACGGAATATACAGTCTAACTGTTTCAAAGCACACCGATCAGTCATTCTGATTCGACGGAAAGTGACAGCACGATCACCACTGTTCGCGGTTCACTGCCATATCCTTCAGTGTCTCCAGCCTACTGGTTGATGGATCTTTTGGACCTCATCACGAAGACGTGAAGCACCTGCTTCTCCTAAGTTGGTTGTACATTTTCTCAGTCCCCGTTACCACGTCATCTGTTGACCTCCACGTGGTTTTTCCACTCTTGAGGAGTAACGGAGAATAGGGCACGGTATGGTAGACGTGTGTTTGCCATACGTAACACGTACCCCAACCAACGAAGTCTACTAAGCTGGATGCGCTGTGATAGAACGTTCTTCGAATTAATACCCAGTACTCGATTTCTGACCTCATCATTGCTCATTCGGTCATTCCATCCAATCCTAGCGATACTACGTAAACATCGATAGTCGAAAACCTCAAGACAACGAACATCTTCTGCACGCAGACTCCAAGTCTCGCAACCATACAACAAAACTGAACGCACTGCGACACAGTACACACAACCTTTCAACTTCAGTGAAATATCAGGTCGGTTCCACAAGTGCTTCAGTTCAGCGTACGCCGCTCGATCCTTAGATATTCGCGTACTCACCTGTACTACTGTGCTCCCATCCGTTGTCACGCTTCTGCCGAGGTCATTGAAGCGGTCGCCAGTTGCCAGCATCTCCCCATCGAGCATCAAGCTCGGAATCGTTGACGTCCAGTCTTGTAACATCACTTTGCACTTTGAAGGTGCAAGGCGCACACCAAATAGTGCTAAAGCTCTTGCAAGTCTATCTAGTGCACGTTGAGCATGTTCCGTGGATTCGAACAAGCAAACAAGGTCGTCTACGCGGTATAGATCACAGCTACTCACTATTTCCTAGTTCAACGCCTACATCCTAACGATATTTCAGCACACTCTCCATCATTTTGTCCATGACGAAGGTGAACAGGATTGGAGACATGGGACATCCTTGTCGAACACTACTGGTCGTTTCGAACCGACCGGATAGTTCACCGTAAACTATACTAGCCAGAAGTATGAGAATACAACGATCTCAGAAGGTTCACTAACTTATGGGGCATACTTTTTCACTAAAAAGCGTTGTTTGATCAACTGAATCGAAGGCGCCTTTCAGGTCAAGGAAAGCCATTATTGTCGGTCGGCGGTGCGTGTGACGCGTTTCAAGTCGTTGACGAAGGGTAATAGTCTGGTCGATGCATCCTCGACCTGAGCGGAATCCGAATCCGGCCTGTTGTTCGCGGTCGTTTCGCTTGTGAGCCGGTATGAGACGACGCAGCAAAATCGAGGCTAACACCTTGGTGAGTATCGGAATTAAGCTAATCCCACGATGATTACTACAGTCATTGCGTATTCCCTTTTTGAAGATGGGGACGATCAACGACTCACTCCATAATAACGGAATACGCTCCGAGCAACGCAGTAGGTTAATATAAATGCACAGCTTATTGTCACGCTATGTAGTCGTGGAATAAACGCGCTGACACTGCAGCATTTGGGTGCCCGTAGCGGTTTTGCGTCATTCATTGTGTTGATGCATCATCGGCAGCCGCAGTGCGTTTCACTGGCTGAACATTCAGCTGACTCAGCATTGCTACGGGACTGGTGTCGTTCTACTCAGTATTCCGCTTTTTATTCTAAACCTGGTTTGTCAAAAGTCAGTACTTCAGGAAAAGCGTGCAACAAGAAAATCTCAGTCTGTGGTTAGCAGGCAGTGGCTTATGAAACTCTGCACCAGTCAGATTGCTTGGCTATAATTTGCCAACAAAATGTCATTGTCTGCTGATAAATTTGGCCACTTTGAGTTCGAGTTGATGCGTACTCCTCTCCAGTCGATGTTTGCATTTCACCATCTGCGTCAGTCTCTTTCAACTCTACTTCGATCTCCTGCTCTCCACTTCCCCTATCCTCGTCAATGACATCTTCGTTTGATTCTCCCAAGTGAACTTTATTCTTTCTTAGCCGACGACCTTCGGGGTGTATCAGCTGTGATTTCTTTGTTGCGTGCGATAACACCTCTCCTTTCGCCCAAGATTTTTCCTCTTGATCTTAGTGGTTAAATTCAGGCCATATCACCTGGCTTGAGTGTTCGCAGTGGTTTACTACCCTTCCTGTCTCCCCACAAAGCCGGACTAGATATCGGGCTCCACATGATGTTCTTTCCTCACTAATTTTTCCAAGCCCGTTCCTTTGGCTGTGGTTTCGCTAGATAGTAGATTGGGACAACAGGAACCTTGTTAATCCATTCATGCGCATCACTAATTAGGTAACGAAGCATTTGGCTAGAGACATATTTTTGATAAAGCATAGATCAAATAAGGCAAGTTTCGACAGTGCGCTTGCCAAGCTCTGTATGCAGTACAAGTATGACGTTGCAGTGGATAGAAAATATGTGGCATTTCGCTGATGGCGGTGCGAGGTGGTGGATTGAACGTGGTTACTTGTGAGAGGACCAACCCGAGGCCCCGTACATAGCGAAGGTATGTTTTTGTGGAACCACGTATTGTGCTAGAAACCGTGTCAAATAAACCAAAGGGAAGTAGGCGCAAATGTCGCAGGCATGCTGCAGATTGTTGTTGTATGTGACTACCCTGGGGCGGTGGACAATGTTTGTAATGGTGTGCCCTCAGGATTGTGAAAACGAGCGGATAGCAGATGTGATGAGGGTGTGGAGTACTTGTCGACTTTGCTGACGTGTTTGTTGTGTGAGCGGAGGGTCACAAATTGCTACATCATAGACGAGTGCCGTTTCTCCGGTTGGGTTTAGAAAACGTCGTCCGTCATGAGAAACCGAATCGAACGTCTTAGAAACGTCCACGAAGACAGGCCAGCGGTACACAGTCCTGATGAACTGGCCGAAAAATCGCATGCAACTTGTCGGAAGCTTCGGAACAGCCATCACATTGTAAAAATACCAATCGCCAAGAAGATAAAGTCAACGATGCACCAATATCTTGTGGGTAAATCGTAACAGAATGAAAGTCACGGAAGTGGGACGATAATCGCGTGAACCAGCAAGAGTACTACATTTAGGCACCAGAGTAATCCGGGCTTTGCTTAGATGTTGAGTAGACGTCCTCAGGTCCAGAAGCCCACTGATAAGCTGAGTCAAGCATCCTTGGTCCATACGCAATAAGTCTCGCAAAGTTACTCGATTCAAGCCAGGAGCAGTTGAGCCCATTTGTTGGAGCACTCGTAACCTCGCGCGGTCCAAGATTGGGTCCAGCACTGACTAGTGTTGCACAGATGGATGCGCCACTGACCAGGGATCAGGACGACTCACTTGACTGAAGATACTTTTTCAGTGGGTCAGAAGGCCCGAAGGTTGAGTAGAATTTCGCTTATGAGCCTCATTGCATTCCCTAGAGAGAACAGCGCCAGCACAGTTCTTCCGTCGTATAGCGAAGAGCATCTGGATTTGTACATATTGAACCCGGCGAATTGCATACTTCGAGGTTGAAACACAAAGATGTGTTCGAACCTGAGACGGCCGTCAAAAGTGCGAGAACACTCTCGTTAACAGCTCGTCCAAGGCCGTAAGTGCTAAATACAAGTCAGAGACTCCGCCGTGCCACTCACTGATGATCCGCGGGAGGTCATTCCGAAGGCCACCCTGCGCAGGATCATTGACCAGACCGGAAATGATATCGGAGACTATGCGACCAGTGCAAGCAGAGTATGTTTCATCTGTCAAGGTTGGTGGCGACTGGTCATCTAGATGCGAGGGGACACCATCATCGTTGCCCAATTCCGCCGGAGTAGAGGGAGACCAACGGAGATGTTGAGGACGGTTTCACCGGTCTATTCGCTCGGTCCATGAAACTCGTGGATAATGCTTTTGGTTGACTAAGAATTTAAATGCCAAAATTACATCCAAATCACGTTGTAACAAAATATAATCAGGCTGTATTTCCACACCCGTCTGGTTTCAGACTGTGCCAAACAAAACATGGTGCAATCGAAGAGGAAGGGGTGGACAGTCCAAGTCCATGATTTGTTTGTGGGTGCGATACTGCCAGGTTGCCCAAGACAAAGCAGGTGGTTTTCTCAGGGATCCATAGCCGGAGCCTCTAGCTATTCAAAGCCTAATCCACAAGGCAGCGGGACGAAACGCAGGATCCGTAACCCACTGGGGGCCGGTGACTGATTGCTCAGTTCATACGCACTTTGGATGAAGCCAAACATCCTGGATGCCCAGTGTACCTCTTCGCAACAGATGCCGGTGAACATACCGTTGTACACCTCATACGCCATCCATGGTTGGCTTGGAATCAGGGTTTAGCCATCTCCCCCAGACTTACTGTTAGTCAGCCGACCCGGTGGAGAGCGTCGGGCATTCGCTTTTATCCTCTCACTTTAGTGGGAACACCTTCACCACGAGAAGGCAGTGAGTGGGACTTCCTCAGCAGAGGCTGCGTTAGAGGCACGGGCACTTGGGAGCATTTCGAGAGGCGTTCGGAACGGGTAGCCATCTGGGAGCCTGAGACACCCACTCCGACCATACTTAGACATTTGGCTGTAGATCATGAGAACCTACTTCTTTACCTTTTCATCAATCACAGGCCCCAATTAAACTTTTCTCTTCGTTCGAATAATTCCTCCTAGATCGATTGGCCCGATTTCTGCTATACTGTTCATACTCACATAATTTCTGTAGGTCCGTATCAATAAGGTTAACCATTGGCATGGCCATTGAGAACTTGATTCACGCCCAGGCGTTGATTTAATCCGGGTCACTCCGTGTTTTCCTACCTAACACAAAATACCTAATGTTTTACATGCAGTGTGTTAATTGGTACAAACATTATATATATATATATATATATATATATATATATATATATATATATATATATATATATATATATACACTTGTGATCGCAGATTCCGCGTTGTGGAGGAACTATGGCGTGATCCGAACCCAGATGGACCCAAATCACTTACCAGCACGAGCGAGGAAGCAGCCGCCGAGGCGGAGGCTCTGGCTGAAGATCATCCGATATACAGTGCGCCGTACACGTTGATTGTAAGTCCATTCTGCACAGTAGTACCCGCCAAATACCAAAATTATGCTTGTTTCCTTTGTGATTTTTTTATACAGCAGTTCCCTCAAGGTTGCAACCTCCATGCAAGAAACACTTTTGAAGTGCAAAAATATTTTTATAGAAAACCTCTCGCCAAGCAAAAAGCTCCCCCAGAAACCTAGCAAGAAACACTTCCACTGGGATTATGCTCCTCAAAAGAAATATCTCTGGATAAAATTTATTTGAAATTTTTTTCGGTAGGTAATTAGTTACGCACTTCCGTCTAGGGCCACTGAATTTGGTGAATTCTAATCACGTTGACTAAGGCCGATCCGATATTTCACTGAAGTTGAAAGGTCGTGTATACTGTGCCACTGTGCGTTCAGTTTTGTTGTATGGTTGCGAAACTTGGAGTCTGCGTGCTGAAGATATTCGTCGTCTTGAGGTTTTCGACCATCGATGTTTACGTAGTATCGCTAGGATTGGGTGGAATAGCCGAGTAAGCAACGATGAGGTAAGAAAGCGAGTACTGGGTACTAATTCAGAGAACGTTTTGTCACAGCGTATCCAACTTAGTAGACTTCGTTGGTTGGGAGACGTGTTACGTATGGCAAACACACGTCTACCGTACCGTGTCCTATTCTCCGTTCCTCCTAGGGAGTGGAAGAGACCACGTGGAGGTCAACAGATGACGTGGCAGCGAGGAATGAGAAAATGTACAGCGGACTTAGGAAAAGTAGGTGCTTCACGTCTTCCTGGTTGGGGTCCAAAAGATCCGTCTACCAGTTGGCTGGAGACACTGAAGGATATGGCAGCGAACCGCGAGCAGTGGCGATCGTGTTGTCACTTTCTATCGAATCAGAATGATTGATCGATGTGTGTTTGTGCAGTTAGACTGTGTATTCCGTGTGTTGGCTACTAGGGCATTCTTTTCTTTTCCCACCCATATAGGTCCACTCCCTGTCCATCTTGTATATTCATACTTTTTAATTCAACGTGCAACATGGTGAGAAAGGCAGTGGTCAGTTGGGCTTGCCCTACTGTTTAACGCTGTACGATAATGATGATGACGTTGACTAAGTCTCATCTGGGCCATTCAGTAATAATGATGCTGACTCCAATTGATTGTGGGTGAGAGTGGTTCCGTCTCATGCTAAGGTCTGAATACTGTTCACCCATCAAGGGGACCCAGACACTGGTGGGATGAACACTAATCACGATGTCTTAGTAAGCCGTTATGTATCAGAATCCTTGTGCAAGTAAATGAAAATGTTCTGGATTAAAAAACCAAAAGACTGGCTAACTATAGTGTCGTGCTACAGTGCATCCCGTGAAAAATTGAAACCCTTGGTCATCGGCAAAATTTCCAATCCGAGGTGTTTTGAAAATTTAACTCAAAGTGGAGTTCATTGTGAGGACATCCGTATCTCTTGGATGGCGAAGACCGTAGTCGAGGTGTGGCCGAGACGCTAGTTACCAAGGGCCGAAGAATTTCTTTATTGCTGAATAATTGCAGTGCACATTTGGAACTATGTTTGAGCCTCGTTATTATCATTCTCTTTGTAACATGTAATCTGTATGTGAACATGATGTGGCTCAATTTAAGGGACAACGCATCTTTGCGAAAACTAAATGGTCCGTGGATGTTAATTCAACTCCTGTGCGAATCAGTTGCGACGTAGATGTTGTTCCAGTAGTTCCCCCCCCCCCCCTTCTCCTCAGACTACAACCTCCCTGGAAAAAAACACTTTTTCCAGACACAAAAATTTCTCTTCCTTCGACTATTTCCCTCATCAAATGCAATTTCTCAGCAAGAAGCGATTTGACCGATCCCGAATAGTGTTTCTTGATGGTGGAGGGGGTTCCGCAAAACCGCTTTGGTGGTAAAATATGATCCTCTGGATTAGGTTTACTTTATAGAATGGTTGAAAGTCGAAAAATGCGTATTTGAGGTGAACGCCACCTCCAAAATGATACTACTTATGTGACTGCTTCCTTTTGTTCATCTCCCTACCTTAATTCAATACCTCTCAGGGAGAAACAATTTCAGTGATTCCGAACTGTCTCTTGTTGGGGCTGCTGAACTTTGTTTGATCTCCAGTACTAACTACTTGTGAGTAGTATAAGATCGATTCGCAATATACAGGAACTTGATTTGGGTGGTTTCTTCCTGTGTGTCTGACTTAGAGAAACAAGATCTTCATGAAATAGTGGTATAATGTAAAAGTTTCTGTTTTAGATCCAACTCACTAACTAAAAAGCTAAAAGTGTAGTCAGTTCACTGTCACCGAATGGGGAACTTGTAATATAGTGGACGAACTTCTTTTATCTCACCCCCCTTTTTCCGCAATTTCTCGCCAGTGCATCTACGAGGGATCGTGAAATTTGCCGCATCACTGCATTCGGATCGCATACAGATCTGAATTTTGACTCAACGAAATCGATTTCGTCCCGAATAATGCGCCTGAAGGGTGCAAAATGCTTTTAGCGCATCCCTTGATCGCTGTCGTAAAGGCGCTCGCTATTGGTCATCTAATAGGCGGAATGAGTCACATACAGAGCCGTTATCTTAAGTCATGCTCTGTGATATGTCATTGAGCAAAGTTCATACCATGGGTGTTTTGTGAACGAAATTCACCCAGTTAGTTAAATTAAATTGCAAGTTTCGACCTTTCATTCACGAAAACAAATATGCATAGACGACGGCTATCCGAGTTGGCATTTGCCAACAAAAACTTGGAGATTAGCATATATAAGCAATATTGCCAAAAGGAATCACATATCAGGGAAACATCTGGATTTTTTCAAGGGATCCAAGGAGTTACACGTCCAAGAAGAAACATAGAATACGGAGACAACTCGCTGCAGAGGCCAAGAAGCAACATTTTTGTGTCCATCCAACCAGGTAATAAGTGCATCAAAGTTGCAGAAGTTCATGCAATGGAATCTTAGTGCTCACCGAGTGCATCATGGGCTACAAGCAGCAACACATCCAATTCGTATACAGATGAAAGCACTACCCTGGATGACTGAACTTCATATTTCAAATGGAGTGGAATGAGTCAGAAATCACATCAGATGAGAAGCTAAATGGAATAAGGTGATCTTTAGTGATGGAAAAATTTCACTTTAGATAGTCTCGACAGACTAATGTTCTGCTAGTGACATGCTGAAGAGCAAGCTTAACTTCGGCGGTTGAGCATTCGGTGGGGGCTGAGTGATGACCTCAGGTGCTATTTTTGTGGGCGGCAAATCACAGGTAGGAATTCTCGGTGACAAGCAGACAGCTGACTCCGTACCTGAGAACTTTGAATGACTACTCACTGGTTGCACTTCAGGAAGATGGGATTGGTCCATGGTTTATCAGTAAGAGAGTGCCGCAATATATGCAGCTGATGTCAGTAAAATGTGGCTGTTGTATTAAAACGTGAAAGTTATCGATTTATTGGCAAGTAGTCCCAAATTGAACCTCACTGAAAACGTTTTGGGGTGTGTGGGAGGGGCGATTCTATACAAGCCGAAGAGCTCTTAATGCATTTCGAGCACTGCATGTCAACGGAAATTGGGACATGTTCTCCGAGTAGATTACATTTTATTTTCAGGAATGAGATCGCAAACGATGTTGAACAGAAAGCTTCAGTGACAAGATTTTATCATGCATATATGCTGCCCTTGGAATGCTCACACAACTCGAATTTCTATTTTTAATGAATAGAAGGGTTGCAGTTTGTATCAGTTCAGTCCTGTGCAACGATCACAGCTCGGAATATTACGTGCTTTCTGTCAGAGAGTGCCGCAATATATGCAGCTGATGTCAGTAAAATGTGGCTGTTGTATTAAAACGTGAAAGTTATCGATTTATTGGCAAGTAGTCCCAATTTGAACCTCATTGAAAACGTTTTGGGGTGTGTGAGAGAGGCGATTCTATGCAAACGGAAGAGTTTTCAATGTCATTCATAACCTGAGGCCTAGTATCCTCACCGAAGTTACGTTAATGAGTGGTAAATTGTTACCTAATCCCGCATAATGTGGTTCTGAGGAAGAAAGGTCATTGTTATAGCGTCTGAGTTCATACGCAAGGTGTATGTTTCGGATAAACGTAGTGGTTGGAAACAATACGTTGATGCACAAAAGCCGTATTGTGATCCAAGCTGAAAATGTCACTGATTGGATTATCAACGTGTGAGCATGGCTGAGCCCGTCTGTAGGTAAGTGTGTACTGAACTCCAACTGATTATGGAGAAAGTGAGTAATGAACCAGAAAGCGCATCAACCGAACTATTTTATGTCGCAATATACGTGCCGTTTTATTATGCCAAAGAACTTGTTGAATGCCTACATGATCAGTGTCAATTGGATTGTTGTTTCAAAGGATTCCTTAAAAGCATGGACAACTGCACGCGTTCGCCTTTTTACACCTATATGGAATTGTGCTTATCGAGTTTTCATTAACTCTGCTCACATTTTGGGTTAAGCTGCAGACGATTAAGAAGCAATAGGAAGCAAGCATCAGTTAGATTTTTCTTGTCAGCCGATAGCCTCACACTCGCGCACCTCAATTTTAGCTGCGTCTATACCGTTCCAGCTGCTTTAGGGTTAAATAAATTGAACTATATTGGGTTGGTTTAGGGCGGAGCATTCAAGCGATGCACGAAGTCGCATTGATGCACGGTTGCAAGTTGACTCATTTTTACCATTTGGTAAACAGGTGTGGTTTATCGGCATTTCCATACAACTAGGGTTTTGTGTTAAGGTATCGAAAGCATCATTCGCAATCTAGCCGGGACAGCGGGAAAACTGCTTCAATGGCCTAAACGTCCATCCAAAACGTACATGGCGAATAACACATTGATCACAGTACTGTTTGGCTATCACAGATCATCTGCATCGTGGTTCACATGCATCTCTGCCGTATCATCAATTTGGCCCCCAAGTGAACATTTATTTCAGGATACTAGTCACATGACTGCTCCGTTCCTGGAACTGCGCGCAACGGAATTTCGTTTTAGACCCAACCTAATGGGCTGTGTGGAATCGACGCGGAGGCTTGAGTTCGTGTGGTCAATTCAGACCCCCGCACCGATAGGGGCCCATCCGGGGCTTGCGGCTGGAGCATTTCACTGACAAACGTGACATCGCAGAATAATGAACTTGACTGAGAAAAACTATAATATTCCTACTGAATGGCAGACATTCGATATTGAGATAATCAGAGGTCATGCGATGAAAATGTATGGTCGATATTTTTCTGTTCTAATCAGTAAAGATGTTTGCAGTTGACCCCCAGATGTTTTTTTTATCACTGGATTGGGGATGCGTTAAAGGTATTTCGCACTCATCGGGCACATTGTTCAGGATAAAATCGATTTTTTTAAGTCAAAATTCGAATCCTTACATGATCCGAACGTAGTGATGGGACAAGACGTATGTCTTTGCTAGAAGTCGCAGAAAAATGGGAATGTGTGAAAAGCATTCCGTGTGACTAGTTTCAAACAAAGTTCAGGCTGTTACAGATAGCACGATGAAAAGTGGTCTGTATAAGGTGACATAGTAAACAATAATTTACTGGTCCAGACCATTAAATTCGTCTTAGTATGAAGCTTCGGAAACTACCAGCAACGAGTAATGTGTACTTTTCTACCTGATATGCTATCTCTTGCCATAAAATGGATGAAGGTAGAAATGAACTCACTATGGATCGGTATTGCTTGTTTTTTATTTTGTGCTTTCATGTAAGTGTAGTGGAAGGGGAAGGGGAGTTCTGTGGTGATCAGGTGATTCGGATCGTTTGATTACCATCTCGAGAGTCGGAGGTTCGAATCCTGTCACTGTCGGTCACTTTAGTGATAGACAGTAATAAACTTTCTGTCGGCTCGTTACCACTTCTGGTGTATTGAGACTTTATGTGGATCCCCACTCCAATTCTCAGAGTCTGGTTGCCGTGGATAACTAGCAGTACACTGGGTCATTGTATTCTTGCTTAGGCATGCAATGAAAAATAAAAATAAAAGACCAGCTGCACTATCTCAGAGTGAGAGAGGTTAATTTAACTGGACATATTGATGGTCTTTTGCTGACTTGTTTTTTTTTTTGTAAATTACAACTCCCCTGGAGAATGAACACCGTCGACAGAGTATCAGAATCAGTGGAAATAGCAGAGGGCTAAAGACAGTTTTGTTGGTCACATGTGGCTAGTTCGGGCCCCAGTTAGGACTCGGTGGATGTCCACTGTTGATGATTCATGACAAGGATGCAACAATGTAATACTTCTGCTCGGGGGTTAGGGTGTTGACCTTATATGGTGAGTTATTCTATGCTAACCAAGTTCATGCTACTCAGGATTTTGCAGTTATGTTAGAAATGGAAATGGAAAACCTCATTGAAACTCATACTTCGATATACGTAATATGAATTGGAAACTTGGTAATGGTAAGCTCGTTCACATCAAATAATTGTGCAGACCAGTTTTTCAAGTTATGGATCAGTAATGTTTACACTCTCATTTAGAATAGTATGAGATCAAAAGCACGAGCCGATCCAATAATGCACATGGTCAGTCCGTTTCTTGAGCTCGCTCTACTTATTCTCTCCTCTGTTTTCAGGGTTCGATTGTTGCAGATGGGCTTGGAGTGACCTGTTGGTGGGTCAGCTGATGCTGTGTATAAAGGCGATTGGATCTAAATTTGCGTATATCACGTGTACATAAACGAGTATCCGTATCTGTTCGTCTTTTTCTATCCTTTGGCACTTGGTCACGTGGCACTGTGAATTTCTTCAGTCAAATGGTAAAGATGAGTACTTTGTACGATTGGGTCTTGGTTGTTTCTTTCACGAATCTTGATTAAGTTACAGGTGGAACACTGTTAAATGAGCATCATTTGTATTAGTATAATGAGGCTTGTGTCGATCGTGTCTGCGTGACAGTTGTGTTCATTCTGTCTTACACCACTTTGTACTTGTTATTTTTGGAGCCGTACATCCACAGCTCGACATTTAATACTCCGCTTCAAAAATAGACCTGAGCAGAACTCTCAGTAAGCATTGGTGCTCCATCGAATCAACACAACAACTATGCACTATGCGCCCATCTGTATTGCGTAAGCAAAAGGTCTCAGTACTTTGAAGAAGAAGAAGCGTCATCCTTGAGCGTGCGGTTTGAAATAGTAGGCCAGTGCTACTGCTGGACAATTGGCTTATAGTGTTTTCTTTCTGTTCTAAGCCGGCCACTATTTCTAGTTGGAAGTGTCTTCTGACTTCGATATATCTTAGTTTATTCGTAAAAACAGATCGTTTACACAGAACGTGTGACAATCATAAGCGAATCCTTGCACGAAAGCTTATCGGTCCACTAATATTCCCAGACGGCCCTTCTGGCTCGTTTGTCTGGTTGCATCCAGATTGGTTGATACGGCTCCGGTCGGTTGAGACAACTGTAAGCTGCTTATTGGTCCATTTATCCGTTTGATTGGCGCCATTCTCCGATTCTGGACAGCTGTTCACGTGCTGTCTGCCTCGCTGACTCCGATTCTGGACCGACGATGGTGTGGTGTTTGCCGCTGATCCAGGCCGTCAATGGACATGGTGTTAGTCCCCATTCTTTCAGATTTTTCACTTCGGAAGTAAGAGGTTCCAAATCCATCGCTGCCGGGCACTTTGGTGGTAGATTCTGAATGGCTGTCAACCAGGGTGCTTTCGAGTCTGACCTGCTAAAACCTCAAGTGGTTCTCCTTCACTCCAAGTCTCAGTCGGATTTCTGGCTAGCCCCCATAATGGCCTTTGAGGCTATGGGATATGGCCCTTCCACTGCACTAATGCTGGAATGTATTTCAAAAAGGAAACCAATAGAACAGTTCGTGTTTTTTTAATACACAGAAAATGAGTTACAGTAAACTCCATACTTCGAGAACACTATTTGTTGGGAACGTCCTCACCAAAGAGAGGTCCTAGATGAGTGGAATGTCAGGAAGGGTTCCACAATTTGGTAGTCTCAGGAACGAACGATTTAATGGTTGAGGTTGGAGGCCTGGAGACAGAAACCTGATCCGTGTGCGGGAGCACTGATGAATGGCCGCGGAAAGCGATCGTTACAGCCGAGGCAATCTGGAAGCAAGAGAAACCAAAATAACAACCCTTAAACAGGTTTAGGAAAGAAACCCCTGGCTATAGGTATACGACTGCAGACTGGATGTTAAAGATACCATGTCATTTCGGCAGGTGGCTTTAAGCTTATCGGAATAAGACAATGCAGCCGGAGCTCCACCCCGCTCATGACCGTACCGTTCAGATGTAGGGTGATTTTGAGCTGTGGGTAAGAGTGACGGCGTGTATGAAATAAAATAGAAATCTTGCGCTCATCAAGCGAAGGTACCCAAGTGGGCCATTGTAGAGAGTAGACTACAAAAAAGTCCAGTGAAGTCGGCGAGTTTTTGGAACGAACAAGAACCGAATCCAAGTTCAACTGGGACAATGGGTAGCTTTTTGTGGACACCGGAATAGCAGGAGTTTTAAAAGCATTGAGGAGAACGTGATTTGTGGATCCCTAAGTGAAAATCTGTCCGAGGTCAAAATCGAAGGTTATGATAGGAGCACTACGACTGGGGTTGAATGTTGGCCAGGCTACGGCGGGAGTTTGATGAAGAAAGCGAACAGTGTAACGTAGCATAATCGGTGGAAGTGTGAATGGGATTGGAAATATTGAGATCGTTCATGCAACGCAAGGCGATAGTGAAGGAACACCGATATTCACTGAAAAATGCTGTGGTTTGGGGCCCTTCAACTCGAAGGTAGTTCGGTTATTGAATGAACTTAATGTACATGAATCAAGGGACGGTGGAATTTTGAAACTAGACAATTTAATAAAAAGAAACTAAAAATCCGGGCACCGTTGAAAACTTCCGGTATTTTCAGTGAGAATATGTGTGTTTATCCATTGGCTATCGGGGGCTACTGGCCAGAAGTGCGACATAAGAAACAGTAGATCAACGGAGTCAGAGTTCTTTTTGGTGATCTCACGTTCAATTTATGGGCGCAGGTGTTTAGAGATGATGGTATTCAAAACAGACGAAAGGGTAGAGATTAGGGAAATGGATGGTAGTTTTTGGACCAGAGGGATGGCCGAGTTGAGGAATAAAGAGATCGCAGTTTGTTTCCATGAGACAGGGTGCATCAAGTTCAAAAGATAGAAAAGACGGCGTAAAATAAGCGCTATCTACAAGGCATATTTTCAGTACCATAAGGGTCAGGTGGTTTGTGACTATCAAGCAACTGCGGAGTCTGGCAGACCCTTCTGTTGGTAAAATGATTAGAGTGCATACTGATTCTGCAGTTCTATCCGTTTGGTTCCCCATTACGGTTTTGCTGGATAGTAGGGATCAAGACTACCACGCCCAACAATTGTCGTGGTGAACTGAGTGGCAGTGAAATCTTACACTATCAGAGTTTATTAGCGATAGTCAGATCATAAATCTGGTACTCGGACTCATCATTTAATGCATATAATTAGATCAGAGGTGGCGTTCTTCCACACACACCAGCTGACTTGGATAGAACAGAGACTTCGACTACCAAATTCTTACAATGAACACTTCACAGTGTTTTCGAAGCACATTTTGGAAATTTATTTGATCCAAAGCCGTTTTTCATATAAGGTTGTATCAGAACCCATCTTCCCGACATCAATGAGCGTCCAGTTCCGGAGTCCACTGAATCACTGGAGCCTGAAGCTGAGTCCTAAGTTCGTCTTCATTGATAACCGAATGGATGGTTCTGCTTGGAAAATGTATCGATGATTTTCGCCGTAGTAGCAAATACGGTAGACAGCTTTGCGATTTTTTTTCCTCACCATCTACACAAAATCATACACAAACAAAAGTATCATCAGAGTTGGCAGCAGTGGATCAGAATGAGCAGCAGTCTCGGATCAATACGCGCCAGTATTGACTCGAATCAATATAGTCGATCTCAGTCCAATGCTATGAAGGTTCAACAAAACACCAGATGAGGCAGTCACGCTTTTAACGTGAGAACCACTCACTTGCCAGGAATGGTTGGCTATCAGAGCACAGCTGGATGGTTGGATTTATCCTATTGGTTTGATTAATTAGAATGGCGAATGGGCATTCAACTTCGGGGTCGAAATCGCTTGGAGCGAACATGATGCGCACGCTGTAAACCAATTAGGACAGCTAACCCAACGAACAACGAGGCTGCATGTGCAAGCGCTCATATTGATAGTAAGTAATATGTTGACGTGTGGACAAAACTTCCCCGGAAGCACACGACCGGTTTCGCGGTTGTTGCCGCTCATCAGGTATGCGTACCCGGCACTTCTCTACCCACTCGTCTTCATACTTGTACACTCCGATGTTATATGTTCACTAGAATCTAATTTGAACCGTCTGGAGTGTGAATGGATACTCTTCATTGAAGAGCCCACAAATGAATTACAACTGTGATTTCTCATAGTTATTCGTGTCTGGGTCACTGCTAACCCAACGAACAACGAGGCTGCATGTGCAAGCGCTCATATTGATAGTAAGTAATATGTTAACGTGTGGGCTCTTCAATGAGGAGTATCCATTCACACTCCAGACGATTGAAATTAGATCCTAGTGAACGTATAACATCGGAGTGTACAAGTATGAAGACGAGTGGGCAGAGGAGTACCGGGTACGCATACCTGATGAGCGGCAACAACCGCGAAACCGGTCGTGTGCTTCCGGGGAAATATTGTCCACACGTTTGCATACTACTTACTATATATATATATATATGTATATATATATATATATTTAACGAATATTATAAGTATATTAGGAATTGGGGAAACCCTGGTCATCCCGATCACTTAATAATAAGAGGCAATTGTATCATCCGATCTGCTCTGGCATTCAGAATAATTTACTCCCTTCTGAAAGTTGATCCAATGAGTCCGCGGTCTTTCGCAGTATATCTATTTTTCCGACCTACCAGTACATATTGAGCGTCTATTCCAGAAAAACCAAGACATGCTTAGACCGTACCGTTCAGTAGTCACAAAGGTATTACACATGAAACGATGGTGCACACGTTTCGTGACCAATCAGAAGTTAACGAACGATGAATTTGATTGCCGTAGACGAAATTCAAAGCCGAGGACCTAGGGTTATGAATTTGCCATGATTATCCGTAGCGATAACAAGAATCAGAAAATCTAACGCTGAGATTCGAAGCGATGAAGAACCGCTTGGGATCCCATTGTATTAGGTCTCGTAGTGAACTGAGCAGCAACCAATCAACAAGCTTGATCGGCGGTGGCAGGATTCGGATTGTTGGTTAAGCATTCAATAACAAGGATGCTTAACACTCATCCACCGATGAGGTTTGATGAAAAAGCCAGTAAGTCGGTGTTTAGTGTGCAATATTAAACCCTGAGACGGACCGGCTTTTAAGTATTCCAAGAATAAGATAGATTGATCGTGAAGGCCCTTGTTACAACCAATATATTCACGGAGCGAAAGAACTTCTACGGTAACGTCTAGGAGGGCAGATAAATCAGGAGAATATCGCTGGTATAATTCGGAGTCGATAAGGCGAAATCATTCGTCATAAATGATTTTAAACCCTTATTTATTACTAGCTGTAAACGACCACGCGTTGCTGTGGCCCAGTCGGGTTAAATGAAAAAGAAAAATAGGGAAAGCGCACGTTTCAAATACGTTCGATTTCATAATCCTTGTTGTCCGATTGTCTGTACAGATATACAGATTATCTTGTTTTGCCGAATCTAGAACACGCAACATATAATTGTTCATGTGGGAAGCAATCCAGGTTTAGATCTAACCCACACAATTCTAAGGGTTGGCCCTGAGCTTTGTTGGTGGTGATTGCAAACGCTAATCGAATTGGGAATTGCAACCTCTTGAATTGAAATGGCATATCCATTGGAACCATAGGAATGCGAGGGATGAATACGACGTTACGCATTAATTCTTTTACTGTAAGCCGCGTGCAATTGCAAAGCTTTGGCTGTCACGCCGATTTTCAATTGTAGTACGTCCGGTGGTATCCTTGGCAGATCGAATGAGTTCAAAACTTCTGTTAGATAATTAACCGTTTCATCTGCTTCCACAACAGCGTCGACGGACTCGTATGTGAATGCCTCGCTTTGAATGATAGACTGAATAATATTGTTAAGTATGCCGACGTCTTCATCCTGGACCGTAAAAATAACTCGTTCATTCAACCAGACATGATTCTTTTAATTGTTCTGAATATTGGGAAATACTTTTTCAATCACTTCTTCTTTTCATGTCACTAAATTGCCGGAGTTGTGAGGCAATGAAATTCGTCCCGAGATCAGGTCAACCGGCACGTTTCCGTCCCAAATTTCCAACAACTGATGTGCGAAGATCTCAGCTGATCGATCGTTTTGCAGCTGGACCCCCATATTTGCAGTTGATTCTACCGGCTTTACGTAACGCCACAAAGTAGAGTATTTCAGGTAAGCATTTATTTCGCCCACCGGTGACGACCGAGCAACTACAGGTAATGTGTGCTGAAATCTCCTGCAAGCAGTAATAATGCGTTCCCAAATGGTCTGGTGTTTCCATGCAAAGCTTGCAATGATTGGTCAAGAGCCTCGAGCGACATTTTGTGCACATTGGTGCATTCATCCTAAACCATAAGTTCGAATCCCTGCAACACCTTTCCCATGCCGGATGCATTGGAAAAGTTCCACGTGAGGGTTTCCATGGATTGCATTTCAAAGCGGATTGAGCAGTTCTTCCATCTGGTGGCAATGTCGCAGCTATTCCGAACGATGCAAGAGCTAAGGCTATGTCATTTTGGGATTGAATTGCTCCCAGAATCAACCTGATTAGGAACGACCAGGCGTTTGTCTGAACGCATCCGCGAACACCATCCTGCATGGTTGAACACTGGAGCAGTTAAGTCACTCACTAGCGCTGTCGTTTCACACCTTGCCCAGACTAATCACGCAGTAAACGTGGCTGAGGCCTTCCGTGCGCTGTATAAGGTTCGGGGGTCGACAATCAAGACCGGCAGTGTCGCATGCTAGCCACAGCTGAGGTCGTCAGCATCCACCTCCACAACCCCCTCTATGTTCTCAAAGACAATTTGTATGTGCCCTTAAGCTTCCCTGGCCCTCCCTCCACCCTACAACAGGCCATAGACCAGATGAAAACTGAAAACACACGAGAAAAACAGTACACATCCGTTTTTGATTTAAGTCCGGATTACAATTGTTTTCTCCCCCCACCCCCTGTCATTATTAATTTTTATCACTTCCCCTTTATCTAATTGGTTCAACCCTTTGACTTGTCGTAAAGATTGTGATGTAATGGCATGATTATGAATCACTGGAAACGAGCTTGTTCGCCAAACTGTGTTCTCCAAATGTGTTCATTGGGGATTTTCCGACAACGTTTTATTAGTTCTTCCTGTCGCATCTAAGAAGGGGATTTCTGCAACCTCGTTGTTGATACTTTGCGTTATTAGACCGTAATTGTCATTTTGCTCAAGCGTTCGCGTAGGAATATTTGACTGCGCACACGACAAAAGAACACCCGTGTTGTAATTTTGTTCACGTTGCAATTCTACATCCAAGAAGCAGCAGCAGATCGATTTGGTGATGGCACTCCCAATTGGTTGAGAATTTCGTTCTCAATTTTGAAGCACAAATCTCCAATCATTATCAACGCTGTATTGCAATTAATGAGCGTTAGTAGATAAACAGGAAAAACGTACAACCGAATGTCTCCAATTATAAGTAACGCACCGACCAAACCGTCTGCATAGAGCAGCTTGTAGTGTGATAACGCGAATCGTGAACGGATGAGCATACAACGGGATGCGCGAACCTGATTGGTTGGTATAGTCACAGTTCAAGGACCGTGTGTGTGTGTGTGTGTGTGCACGCGTGGATATGTAAGTCAGTGATTGGGTCTCTGTTTATGTAACCATAATACAGATGCCAGGTCGCCTAGTGGTGGGTTTATGTCGAGAGAACAAACGGGTGGACACATGAGCGTGCGTGCGTAAGCCAGCGCCCGGAAGAATCTGTCAATGGGATGAACCAGTTGGTGCTTGTGGATGTGACGTGCGTGCGTGGTGTTCACGAAGTGCAACTCAATGATCAAGCATGTGCGCGTGACGGCGTGCGAGGACGATAGGTCATGGGAGCAGTGTACGAATGGGCGTGTGCGTGTGCGTGTGTGAGCGTATGCCATGACCCAGCCACATCTGCACTCAGGATGCACGTGCGATGTGACAAAACCAGATGCGCAGGCTGGATCCGGGATGGCTGTTATCGGAGCGATGCTGGTAACAGACAACGCACAGAAGGTACGTAAAAACGCGCAGCATGGGGCCAAGATTCCAAAGCAATCGGTGAAGAACTTTCGGAGATTTTAGTTTGGGAACAAACGAACATTTACATTTTTATTCATATAAATACGGTAAAGTGTGATATTTTTCTTGAAGGGGACTGCGGTCAATCGAAGGTCGTTGAACAGAGAAATAACCAGTGGGAGCAAGATTCAAACCCGGGACGTCAATGTCAGGAGTTCTAGGTTATGACCGTCTGACCACTGCCGGTGATTTGCTTATGATACTGAGAAGAATGAACACTTGCTTTTCTGTGGTAATGAGGGTATGTACCGTATCGATTGTTTAGGGGACGGAGGAACGCTTTTTATCATGGGGACGGTTAGTGTTTGCGACCATCAATTGTCCGAGAACAGCAGTGACGGGTGTGTGAAATGACATTTAATGTCGACGTGGGACAATTCTGAATTTCATCACGAGCGGCTTACGGAGAAAAAATACGAAACATTGTTATGAATCTGGACCCCTGGAGCTTTCTGTAATTAGCGAAACACTGATAGTATGTGAAAACCCACTCTATTTTCCCTGTAAATGTGAAATGTTACAGCGATATTTCGGACATGTTACACCATTAAGGACTTCTCTATTAATGAACTAGCCAGAAAAGTGGATCGCAGTTGTCGATGGATAGTCACAATTCAGATGAACTGTGAAGAGCAGGGGTACAAAATTCGCCCTTTTCTTAGCGAGAATACTTTTGCGGCGGAATTATTCAGTCTACTCCCCATCAAGCTAATTGGGATATTTTGTTTTAACTCCAACAATGGGACATAACGGAGTGTGTCTAAGACATCTGTAACTGATCAACTGTGCGAACAAATAGTGATCTCCCGGAGAAGTTCATAAGACGGATGGGGAGGGTCATGCGCAGTGAGAAACAAAACATTTCTCTTAGCCTGAAAATTGCCGAAGTAGCTAAACTGTCCGGATTATCTGTAATGCATCTGTTCATCTAAGCATATACTGAATAAATGTAGACGCCGAGGATCCGATCATGTTTTGTGTAACGCAGTGCAGATATTGAACTTCAGTGACCAAAGAATTCATCATGTGTTACGAAAGCTATTCCAATTCACAATTCCACACATCGATGAAATTCACACCCTAGTAGGGCCCTCGTGAACGTGCTCTGTCAAGATTTAGGTAAAAAGAAAACCATGTAATCTAACCCCCATCACTATCCAATAGAACGATGAATGAATTTACCACTACACAAGTTTGATAAGCTATTTTATACTTCCGTCGGATGCGTCAAAACTTCGATATTTACAAGACACTGCTGGATGTAAGTAGTATCTACGGGTGAGTGGACAAAGTCTCTCGAAAACTCATGACTGGTTTCACAGTTATTGCCACTCATGAAGTATATTTATCCGGTACTCCTGAATCTGTTAAATTGTCCTGTTTTACAGTCGTAAAGAAAGAAAAACATAGAATCTGTTTCTGCTGTTCTGATCCATCAGGTGTCAGCATACTCAGTGATATTCAGTTTTTCACTGTGAGTAGTATGTTTATTTAGCAGTCACGTGGATTCAGTAAACGGTTGGCTTCGAGTACTGCTAACAGAACGAGACATTGGAATTCCCATGGAGATCGTCCGCTGACACTTCCCAATTTTTTCACTTTAACAAAACATTGATGCCCGAGAACCAACAAATTTACTTCTGAATTGCCATGACCTGAATCCGAATAAACGAGTAGTGTGGGGGCATAATTTTCAATTGGAGTATGATATGGATTTTTTTCGATTGCCTGTTGATCAATTGAACTACCATTGAAACGGGGTAAAAATTAGTACATTTGATAACTCTAATTCACCGGTGTCTTTTCTGTTGTTCAGTTTTCTGTTCTGTCGCCATTCGCATACCGGGTGTACTACTGGGAAATCGAGCTTGTCACGATGATCTAGATCATACATTTGTTGACTCTGACAGAGTGTTTCCTATCCCTCATGCTGACTAGCTGTTGCTCCGTCCATGAAGCAACTGATGGTTCTGTCATTTAAGCTATCCGAGATTAATCTGTTGCGGAAAAGGATCACCGATAAAACAGACAGCTGAATGCTGACCTATTTTCTACCAATTTACCGGCTAGCCAGCAAATTTACTTCCACAGAGCAAAAAGAACATGGGTTCCCTCATAAATTGTTCGAATACACACTAGATACTCGAAATCGATTTGCGTGTTTTTACGTGCTTATCGGTAAGAAGCTACGTCAAGGGTCTTGTAAGCGACAGGTTGTTATCGTTCGGATAAATAGAGAAGGACTGGGCGCTATGAGGTCCGTTTCCCTAAGTAAGCCAAGCCGTCGTAAGCCAGCCTAAGTAGTTTGATTGCTAACGTGTACTACGGACGATTGAGCACAGCAAGTGCTACCAGCCTGGACTCCATGAACTATTCTTAATGAGCCGGATGAAATAACCATACAAAGAGTGTTTCCAGGATTTGAGCTGAGGTACTACTTGACAAGTCGTTTCATAAAGAAATTAAGCCATTGTTTTAGCTTGGGCAAGCGCATTAGTTATTTAGAAGAAATGAAAGTGAAATGTTCAAATTTTCTGTCGGATACCGCAAACACTGGGCTCGCCAATGGACAGCCTTATACGACGAGACTTCATCAGGGAGCCCACTTTTACTACCAGCATGCACATTTTAGTGCAACTCGGACCTTTTAGAGCCAATCCAATCAGCCTAGTAGAGTTAAAACCAACCACCCCAGGTTCGAGTCCCAGCTCGGGTACACTGTGTTATGACGGAGAACCCTGGTATTACTATCCCAGTCAGACAGAAAACTCGAGTCATTGAACCAGGACGGTCGGTTGAGATTTCTTTAAGTAGCGGTTTTACGATGCAAATGGAACGCGAGTACAAATTGATACAAGCACTGAACTGGATGATACGTGCAAAGGCGACGCAAAAGGCTGGTCAGCACGTGTAGCCCGATGAGCATGAACGGACATCAGTTACGACCTTAATCAGCCTGATTTGCTGTCTCACTACATGCCGCACAGCTGATTATCATTCCTAGCAGCTCCCTGCATCTAGTGCCAGTGACCCTTCCAACTTCGGAAGTAACTATTATTTGTGATGTGTCACCGGGTCTATCCCGACTACTAGTTTTTGCCAGTTTTCGCCGACAAGTTTTTATCAGCCTCCACAACTTATTACACCCTGGTGTAACCTCCTCAGTGAAACTAGTCACCGAGCGATTCGTTTGGCCTTGCGTCAAAAGTAACGTACGTCTTTGGTCCCGCGCTTGTCTCCAATGTCAACGCGTTTAAATAGATCGTCACACTAGATCTGCGTTAGGCACATTCTGTGAGCCGGAAGCACGTTTTCATCATGTGCATGTGGATCTCGTGGGGCTCCTTCCGCCATCCAACGGCTGCGTCTACATCCTCACTTGTGTAGATTGCTTCACTCGCTGGTCACAGGCCATACCTATTCCCCGTCCTACCTCAGAGGAAGCTGCAAAAGCGTTTCTAACTGGTTGGGCAAATCAGTTCGGTTGCCCTGCTATCGTGACCAATGACCGCGTTTCTCATTTTGACGGTGTTTTCCACGAGCTACTGAACACATTCGGTTGCAGACACAACAAGACGACTGCTTATCATCATCAGGCTAATGGCATGGTGGAGCGATTCCATCACCAGCTGGAAGTTGGCCTTCGTGCTCGTGACAATCCTTTATGGAGTGAAGTTTTACCGATCGTTCTCTTAGGACTGCACAACACCGTTAAAGCCGATATGGGTGTTACGGTGGCTGAACTGGTTTACGGTTGCACACTACGACTTCCAGGTGAATTGGTTTCTCCGTTACCACCTGTGAGTTTTATTTACGGGGATTACGCAAAACGGTTGTCACACCAAATCCGGGTACTAAAGCCCACCGCGCCACGAGAACAAACTCTCAACACCTACACAACCTAGCGACCGCCGGCCATGTGTTTATTCGGGTGAATGCAGTGCGATCACCACTACAAGCGGCCTACTCTGGCCCGTTCCGCGTCGCCCAGCGGAAGGAAAAGAAATACGTGGTAAACGTCGAAGACAGGAAAGAGGCCATCAGGATAGACCGCCTTAAACAAGCCAACTGTACACAGTGCTTCATTGGTTTGCAATGTCATGTTAGGTGTCGCTAATGTGTGAGGAATTCCATAAAAATCTGAACCTCCCTATACTTGTTTCGATCTATCCCCGTAACCCTCGGGTGAGAAGTCTCTTCTGACTCCGAATCATCTTCTCTATTAGTGCAAACACATCGAATACATAGAATGCTGGTCCATGTACCCGGTCGCTGCGTTCAGCGTGTTGGTCCAGCCGGTGGGGCCAACCAAGCCTTGAGGCTTGCACACCGCTGACAGGGTTCAACTCTTAATTTATCGATTCACACCATCGATCGGCTATCCTGACACTTCAGATTCCCATGTCCTAATCCTAGCTGACTGCTAACGTGACTTGGCAGCCCATCGACAATGAGTCACACACTTGTACTGATTGACGCAATCATTTTAGAATTCCCCAACTGATATTTAGGGACATGTTTTTTAAATCATGGAAACAGTGATCTTCAGATTGTCCAACTTGGAACCATTGAGAACTGGGCTTCTTTTTTGTGTTGATTTCCATTAAGCAAACCTTGCTAACATTTACACTGGAGTGAAATGAAAATCCCAGAAATACTCTGAACAAGCAGCAAGATAATTTGTTTCCATCGTCCTAACATTAGACATTTCTTTTTCTGACAAGACGACCTCAGTCGCGATGTTGTCCTACAATTCGAATGGCAAACATATTCAGGGAGCAGTCAACCTAAAAAGAGTTGCTTTAACTAACGTAGTTCTAACAGAATGATGAGTACTTATAAAGGCGTACGTGCTAGTAAAAAAAACTCGGAGTGAAAATGAGTTAACGCCTTTATGAAACCATTGAACAATAAGGGACTGGAAAAGGAAGATGCTACCGATCATAACCGGCCAGGGTTGAATACAGTACTCATCACTTGTCCCAGAACTTTATCCGCCACATTTCTCATCGTTTGACGAAGACAACCGTGGAGAAAACCGAGTCAATACGTCACGTGCATTCTCCAGACCCGATAAGCGGCAATGTGTTCTGTGTACGTGCCTGAGCAGGAGACACATCCAAATGGTACGTGTGTGCGTGCGTGCGTAAACGTTTATGCCATGAAAAAAACAGCTGCAGAAACAGAACCAATACAGAAATAGTTGTGTACGACAGACGTAGACAAATGAGTGGCACTGCTGAGCGTGTCAGATCCATAGATTAGCTTGGCCTATAAGCTGACACATCTGAGTGCATGAGTCGAGACACGGAAGTTGTAAAACGAGATGAGTGAATGTCAAAAGTGGGTTAGCTCTAGCTCATGTGACTACCAATCTCCGCTCCGCATGCTTTTTAATCTATATTGTTAGTCGATTCATCGTGATACTATTTGATTCGCGCTTTCCCGAAATTCAAATTTATTGGTCTCGCGTTACTGAAAAAACAGCAACAGGTTTCCTCATGATAAAATCTGTTCTGCGTAGTGTAAGACCTCTATTGCGAATTGTCCATGGGATTTACAAACCTCTCGTCTTTTACTCCTTTCTGGGTCATTAAATTTAATCTAACTTTCTATGTTCCTCCCCACCTCATTAGTTCATCGTCCATTCCCCTTCTATTTTGGGTTTTATGGGTCTGTCTTCATGTATTCGTCTTTCGTCCAGTGTGTACCCTGAGGTCAGTCAAATGCACGTTGCTAGACCTCAGTGAATTTTTTCCTTCTCGTTGTTCAAGTATGATACACATTCATGTTCTTTGTTCTGCTGAAAGGGGAAAAGCCTAATGAGCGCCATGAAAACTGGCAATGTAATTTCCAAATGCATGTTCATTAGTTGCCACCCATATGCTCTGTAAAAAAGTCTCATTAGTTGAGAGGCTGTGAGTGAAAACACATTTTCTCGACCAGAGAATGTTCAAAATGTCAAATGTGACCACTACAAGTCTTGCTATGTTCCATTCATCCATGTCAAACTCATCAATAAAATCACATCAAGAAATCAACCTTTCTATAAAAGTATAGTGCAAAATAACAATTCTTGCTCAGCGACTGCCAGTCTCATTGTTACGGCTGAGCGTAATGACAAGACTGACTCCCGATCGCTCTGACTTGCTTGCAACCCGAGTGACAGTGAGTGCCGCGTTTATAATAGGGCAGTGTCTCATAAGCCTTTCCCGTAGTAGGGAATCAGAACAACCGTCGTTCGTTCGATGATGTCGCCACATTGAACGACTCAGTTACAGACAGTTGTTTTTCCGAAACATTCGACTACGTTACTGTCTTTTAGTTCTATCAACGTGGGTGGCCGAGCACCCACACGTGAGTTGGTAAATGCAATAGGACTTGCAATGAACAGACATGGGTTTTATCCGGGTTGCCGGGCAAAAGACGACGACTTCGGTTGTGTCTTACGGCCGATAGAAGATTAAGAAGTTGGTAGAAGAAACTGCTATCTCATCACCTGTGTATGCTAGCTTCAGGAACGTCGTCAGTTTTGGTATGATGAAAACGATAACATTTTCGACAATTGGGCAGCAATCCTTGAATAGAAACACGAGTTAATATCCGACAGTCAAAATTACTTTTGGCAGAAAATCGCACTTCTTTTTCTCAGTGTCCAGGGTCGAATATCTCACGTGCCCTGTGAAACATGATCCGATTGAATCTGATTTTGTACTGTATCGGGACTGAACTAATCATCCCGTATTTGTTCTATGGTTCGCTTTTCACGATTTTTTTCATCGCTTCTTCAACTTATCTCCCCATGATGGAAGGAAGAGCAGCTAATTCCCCCCGTTTTCGATTAGATACTTATCGTTAAACAGAACAATCCGTCTGAAAACCAAACTCAATCTCGTTTGTAGTACGTGACTGTTCTTTTGCCAGACCACAAACCAACGTGACTGCTGAATAAAATAAGCGTCTGTCTTGAGCTATTCGTCCACTCGACATTGGTTTGTCCCGTGCGAACGCAAAACTTAGCACATCAGAGCAGCTATCTGAAGACAACTGATCAACGCTATCTCCGGTTTTTATCGAAGCCCAAATGGTACAGGCGGGTACCAGATTCAGTTACTTCACTGTCCTCCGGTACACCTTGTCTCTACATTGATGACGCCTGTTTCGGTTTAAATCAAATTATCTTGTTCTTTTGAACTGAGATATGGTTTGCAACCGTTTACTTACAACCCAGCTGTCTCGTTGGCAGTCTGCGCAACAGAAAGACAAGCAAAATCTAAGTAGACATAAAACGTATCGGAATCGAATTCAATTCCGACTGTATGGAATAACGACGCGCCCTGTAAGTTGCTTCATATTGGTTATCATAGCATTGGCGGAGTTAGTGGTAATTAATCAATGTTTAGTTAACCGTGGGAAGACTTTCTCGTGATCAGTTTCGATTGTAAACCAGTGTTGAAAAATGTTACCTGAGGCAACCGAAACATCGGTTGAATACCAACATTTCCAACAACCGTTTTACTGAATGCTAAACATTTACATATGAGGATAGGAATCTGTCTCTACTGGTGTTCGAACCACGTTTCAGTGTGTCAGCCTTACCGTCTTCTGAAAGGAAAAGATAGCCGCGGAAAGAAATACAGGAGATCGGCTTGCATCAAAATTGAGGAAAGTTGCCGAAAACAATCACATGGACAAGTAAGGTGGGAGCTGAAGCAATCGCGTCACTAAACATATTTCATCTATCGTGCAATAACTACTTCGGTATCGACCAGAGTGTAAAGTCGAAGGAATACGGATCGACTCAGTTGTACCCAACAGATAAATGACGTGAAAAAGAGATCTTGAGGTCCATTTGATGCTCCGTATCAACCGAGAGAGTCCTCATAGAACTTCCAATGGGAACTGTTGTTTTCCCACGGTTTATCTAGGAATGATGTGGTAACAGAACGAGGATGATATCAAACCGATCAACCCTAACGCATGAGAGCCACGAGTCAAAGAAGGGACTGTGAATGTGTTTCAAGTGGCCCACAACAGGCAAACGAGCCCTGGGGACTTGCAGATGGGACTTAGTGCGATCTCACACAGTAAGTAAGATAACCCAAAGGAGGAATCAGATCACGAAAAGGAAATGATGTGCAAGAGAACCAACCCAGTGACCGCAGGTACCTGGTTATAGCTGAACCGAAATGCTCAGGCAACCGGAGGATAGTTATCGCCACAGCGCAGACTGGGAAAATTACTAAACCGTTGTAAATGCTTTGCCAGATTGAATTGTTTGACAGCTTAAATACAGGTGTTTTTCACCGGTCTCGTCTTCTCCTCTCTTACAATGGGATTAGTGGACTTTCTGCTGTTTGGAGTGTGATAAAGTGTGGATCGAAGACAAAATCACGCATGTGCATAAAACCATTATTTGGTCATTTATTTACGAACTTCAATGGCTTCGGCAAATTTGTATGATGTCTTTCAAGCACCGAGTTGGAAAAACATTAAGGAGTCGGCAAAATTTCACCATGCACTTTAAAAAAGAGTTACTATTTGATATAAGGAGGCACGAGAAGGAAATTACAGTGTTAGAGAACTGAGTTCAAAAGATTCAAGAGGGACTCGTTGTGTACAACGACCAAGCAGTAAGTCAGTTACGGAGTTTTCCGAGGCTAAACCTGAGACTCTACTAATGATGCTCAGACCTCAAAAGATCATGGCTTTATTCCTTTTGAGCAAACCCGTTAAAAGATGAGATGGGATCAAAGTGACGATATGACAGGTGCATTCCAACGCGAACGATTTTGGAGCACATGAATGTCTTTTGCTGAGTCCTACCAACGTTCCAGCCCCCGAATCACTCTCAAATTCCTTTCTGATCCCATGCCAAGTGCACTTTTGTCTAGGAGTTTTTTCTCATTTGCCGTCAACTTATTCAATTAACGGGTTCATTTTCAATAAATTACCAGCAAATTGTGAGTCATCCAGAATTCCGTTTCACCATCTCTGACCCTGAACTACAAGTGTCTTACCGTGGATTACTTGGCCCCTGCCGCGCAGTTCAATTTTTAATTCAAGCAAACCCCGTTCCCAGTCGGACGAATGCATCCAGCAGTCCACTTGATCAAGTAGAGTGAGAGTGAACTTTTCGAGTTTTTTCATTTCTGTTTTTGGTCAACCTATAAACTCGTTGTTCTGATAGTCACCATCTTGGAGGGTCTAATCACTCATTAAATGTGACCAAAGAGTTCTTTCCGGTCTTCAATGAATGCTACTGGCAATCAAGACTAGTGATCATTCCCCCCGGTAGGTCTTCGGTTTTCATGATCTGACATAATGTGTTCAAAAATGGGGTTGTGGTCATTTATCCTCTATCTAAATTTTGGGTTACATTCCCACTTGATTCTGATCTGACCGTAGAACTGGATCATTTGGATTTTGTCGATCTGTTCAACTGCATGGGCCATGAACCCAACACAGTACTACCTGTGATATCTCTATGTGATTAGTTGATGAAATTGGGCCATGCGGAATACTTCAACCAGACTCGTTTGTTATAACCTTGTAAGTTCCACTCGGCACGGTGATGCCATCAAAATAAAACACACGCCGGTAATATGAGATTAACTGGTGATATGTCCACCCCAATAGGACCCTTTGGGTGAAATTCTTCACCCAAGGATTGAAGGTGATTCTAATTTGAATTAAATCAGTCGGAAGGCCTGACTCCATTTGAAACGGTTATTCTTCTTACCCGCTCAGTATTTGATAACAGATTGACGAAGTTTCGCTCCCGAAATCTCCAATCACTTGTTTTGCCGGATAAAACTATTTATTTCTCAGAATGTCAGCTATCCTGAACGGAACGTAGAAGGGAACCAGGAAGTTGGTGGTTCTATTAGTCTTTCGCTTTTATATACACTTTGGACGATCGATTTGCACTTCAGAATCATTGAAGTTTTCCATGGCTGCAACTTATGCCAGCATAGTTCACCAATTTTTGGTTCTCAGAATGGACGATGATATATCTGACAACTGGTAGTACTGCTCATAGGAAAGATCACAAGATCTTACCTTAGCCCAGACTAACCTATTCTCCGTCTCCACAGCTAATTTGGATACGACAATTCCCTCACCCTCGTACGCTTTTATTCTCGTTCCATGATTTTTTGACATATCTCAGAATCAATGCAAATAAGTTTACCGGCCTCTTGGTGATCCTCTTCCTATGAATTCCTTGCACTCAGGGACTCAAGTTTGACTCGGATGCAATGTGCCTGTCATCATACAAGGAGCTACTAGTGAAACGAAAAAGGAAATGCATCACTTTTTCCAGCCGATTAAACATGAATATCATGTGGCTGACCAAAATTTCCGTAACAATTTGCTACCCCTATAGTGGTCAATAGATCGACATTACGGACAGTAGACCACCAGCACCGGGCTTCGAATCTACCCACCACCAACCTGTCTATCTTTTGGTGATTCATTATCGGCAGAATACTTTTTCTTATCAACAATACGAAACTAGTTTCGATAAATATAAGAAAAATTGAATGTACAGAAGTATAACAGAAACGAATGAAATTTTATTCTGCCACTGATCAGTCAGGGTGGAATCAGGAGGACTCGTGATGAAGATGTACATGAAGATTAATAACTGATTTCTTATGCTGTTTCAGTGTGATTCTCATCTTCGAACAGTCGTGGGTATTTTGTCCACATTACAGACCTTCGGGTGCCCAAATTCTGTCCGATTCACACTGTGTCACACGTCAGTCACAGCATGAGATCGGGCGAGATCAGTGTGGGGTTGAATCAGCATGCGTCAACTCTACCGAGGAATTCCCTAAAATGCCTTGCCACTTTTGTGATGTTCAGCACAATTTTCTTTTCTGATCCTGAGGTCTAGTTGTAAAGGTTGAAAATTCCTTTCGTTAATAAATATGAACGAAGACATATAAGAAGCAGGACAAAACTGAATTTGTGTATTGACAGAAGGAATTTTCAACGTTTTTTCTCAACGTACCGAATAGTCAGAATTCAGTTGTGTGAAGGTACAGGAGTTGTGTAGTAAAAAAACTTTTGAAATTATGTTCACTTTCGTTTCATTGTCTCCGTTCATCATTTCCGGTCAATTTCACTAGTAGACCCGTGGTTGGTTTAGTTCTTATTCGACTCTGATTGTTTGTCATGAAAACCAAATGGTCTGAATTTACCCGGTACTTTGAGATCTCTTTTGACTCCACTCCGTGTTCACTGCTGTTCTAGTGTGATGGCTTAAGCTTTTTTCTTTAATTATTGCATGCTTTCTCCCGAATGCAGTAGAAGGGATATACACCATCGCATCACAAGCCCACTGCACTATTAGGGATGATCGGCAACGAAACCTTGAGACTCGTAGTGGAGAATTAACTAAGATGTCAATAAGTTAAGTGTGGTTACGAGCGGGGGGGGGGGGGAGTGTATCACTGTCAAACGCCAAAGCGAGGGGCTGCAGTGGGATTCGAACCTCTAAACTTCGAGATGGTTAGCAAATGCCCCCGAAACGCTCGACCGCCACCGACAGTGTTATTGATGTTTTCAATCCGTTATGGAATAAAAAGTCTATTTCTGGTGATAGAAATTAATTATCTTGACCTAGTATCGTGAAGACCGAGACTGACATACCTGGAGTGATCTTTCGATTATATGCTTGTTTACTAACTGACATTGTTCCGGCCTATAACAGCGGACATATCAATACAATTGTTATTCTTTTTCAGTTCTTGACTGCAGTCCAAATGCCCGTGTACAGTTCGAGTCACCAGCACTTTTTATCTGGCCCAAGAATTGATTTTCTCCAAGATCAAGTTACCCTTGTGCAAATCTTCCCGAAAAGATTGGCGCAGAGGTGATAGAGCCAGCCGGCCGCCTCAAGTGCAATGTATACGTCACCTGAAGCTGGACAATTTATTTTTATTAGTTAAGTTCAGTCCGGTGAAGCAATTGTATCTCAGTAATTCATTCTCGAGCCTGATTCGTCCTCTTGTAGATTACTTTCTTTTCGCCCCACTGGTGCTTTCCAATGTTGACCCATCTGGCTGACTATTCACTGAACTTCATGGTATTCTAGCTCCGCATTATCCCGTGCAAAAAAATAGGGTTCACATTCCAAATAAGCCGTTACCTAACAGCTACCTGAATAAATTTATTGATCACAGGATAAAACGACTGAAAACAAACCGCTGAGAACCAAGACGATCTGTGCGACTCACAACCGGCATGATTTGCACAGCTAGTTATACTAACATTATTTTATGTGCTTCATTTTTATTATATAACAAAAGTGCACTATTTCAGGAAGGGGGTCACGGCCACTTAAAGGCTGCGAATTGGGCGAAACAATACTCGGAGTGATGGGACGCATTCAGGTGACTCTAACTAAGTACTAAGTACACAAAAGTAATCAAAGAGCCAAATGTGGTGGTTTGATTGCTTTCACTTGCGGCCCAGTGCCTTATAGCTTCATATCCAGTATCCAACAGATGAGAAGAACCCAGACCTTGGCACTCAGATCGTCCAGTTACGGTAAGGTCGCTTTTTGATTGAATAAGGCGTCATCTGCCAATAGTGCGTCTGTAATAATCAACTCTGACAGAATACATTCGTGTCATGTCAGTCTTTGGTGCGGGGCTGTAAAGATTTATTGAATCTTGGACCAAGAAATTCAGCTCACCATATCGAGGATCTGCGTTAAATTGGTCCAGTCCAGGTCTCGTGCTCCCAATCCTAAAATCGTATTGACCAAACTGATTGATTCCCTTTCATGCATTGTCAGTGCTAAATTCCATGTTGATCATACCCTCCCCCTTCTCAGCCGCGTAACAACTGTTGTTCAGTCATACTGCGTCACGCAGCTCTGCTCAGTCTTGTCTCTACGACAAACGTCGATGCATCTCAATTCGCAAGAGTCTAACAGTTGTTCTTATCTGTTCGAGTTAATCGTTTACGTAACCTTCCCCCTCCCGTCGATCTTATCCCAGTGAACGACTGGACTTAGCCGTCTCCCGCTTATCTCGCTCTTTCTGATAACCACGTTAATCCGCTTGTTCTTCACCCGCGCCTGTGTGTGTCTTACCTCGAATCATTATCTCTTCTGTTCGTTGACTGGCCAAAAGGCTCCCATAAATAAGGACCTATTTTGTAAACTACTTGACTCGTTCCTGTATTGCTGTCTCGAACGTTTCCTGTCTGTTGTTGGTTGGGCGTCTTGAAGCCTTTCTGGACTGTATTGATTCTGTGGTCGGTTTGTCCACAATTTGAGCACACGTAGTAAAGCGAGCCGGTGTTCTGTCTTGAGACTTGGGGTTCGTTTAACTGCGAGTCACTCAATTACGGGATCAAAATCCTGTATAGGAGCAGTCTGAGAACGAATTATTTCTTCAGGTACGGTCGGTCGGGTAGATTCTATTATCACACAAAGGTTGTGAAATTATAAATGATATTTATTTGTAACTCATTACCATACATAGATATGCTCAAATAGGGTCATTGGTAAATTACTGGTCAACCAATCACAGCTGACCTTTGTTGCATTTGTTCACATTGCTTCTGATTGTCTGAAGCTTCTCACTATCGTGGCCGAAAAGCTTCACCGCATGCTGTCGCCTGAACTGCTGGTATTACTTATACGGAATGAAACCCCCATGTACGAATTCACAGTTCTCACGGTTGTTTCGTTCTACCCCACTAACCCTCGTGAGAACTCCGCCCTGCCTTAGCGAAAAACAAAGAACATATCGGTTGTTGTCCCATGTGCCGACGCGTTGCACACAGCGCATTCGTCCGACTGGTATGGACGACCACGCCTCAAGGCTTAAATGGCGCTGGCAAGATTCTTCTCTCGTTTATCGGTTCGCGCCATCGATCGACTGTCCTGTCGTTCGTGCTTTCGTGGGCTCGGTTGGGACCGGTTCAGAATCATTGTCCGCCAGTGAAACTAAACAGTCTATCGAACGATATGTCGAACCATAACCTCACAATGGTCTCTGCAAACTAAAGTTCGTTATTTTCGTTTCAGCTCCATTAATTTTTACAGCCTACTCACGAGTAGCGTGCGTCCCACAAACTTAATAGAATATTTACGCAGTACAGTGATGGACATTCTACGTTTTAATAACTGACTCTGGTTTTCTAGAAGTTGGTGCGTTTCATCGGGCGAAAATTTTCTGAACGTTTTAGTTGTACGTAAATAATTCTCCGTATTAAACTCGAGCTGCCGAACCTTGGATCGGACCCTATTGCGTCACCGTTGATTCGACAGCAACAGACCGGTCCATTACCATATTTTTCCATGCTTATCACTCGTATATTCCATCGTTTCACAGATTCGAACAACTCATGCCTTTGTATTCGTAATTCCATTAAATAATCCAACTACATTCACACACGATTAGGCCGTTAATCCATGGCTTTTTCACACAAGTGATCTGTCGGATCACATCAGCTAACCTGACCGTGATCGGAAAATGGAAGACAAAGTCAAGGTGACCTCGAACCTGACCTTTCAGTCGTGACAGGAAGTAGCCAACCTACCCCAGATGTACTTTTTACACTGGATTTTTCCAACCACGAACAACGAAATTCTCATCCTGCTCCGAAAAGCACAACTTACAAAACTGAATAACCAATCTTAATTCGATGCTGTAAACACTTTCCTTTATAATGAAAAATCCACTTGCATTTATCACAGAGAATGGTCGAAAGCCGTGGATCAGAATCGAACCGGTGACAGTCCGCATACCGGGCAGACGCTCTAGCAACCAAGCTATCGCGGTCCTGGCACCCAGGTGTGAATAACGCGAGTGAATAATCGATGATACGTGAACCACCACTCCAATGATACACAGTAACTGTCCCGGTTTTAATCTCTGGGCTAGCCTCGTCGGTCACTTCCCAATGGAACGAACAGCACACGGATGAACGTAATCCACTGGACATTTTTTTTCGAAAATATGCATATATATATATATATATATATATATATATATATATATATATATATAAAGTATTAGCCAGAGGTTGCAGTTACCGAAACCGAGTTTGTTCGCTACCGTGCCTTTTCTATACTTAATATATCTTGTTGTGACTTTTTGCAGATTTCCACATGCGTCCACTAATTACAATCTCTAAATTGGTTTGTGCACAAATATCTGCTAGTTTTTGGTAGTCAAATTGAGAAGAAGCGTTATGGTACACTATTTTTGACAAAACGATTGAAAAACCAATCGTTGTTTGTCTGTTCTTGCAGCCGAATGACCTCGACTGGAATCATAATTTATACCCCATCGTACAATGAGACTTGTTCCATTTAGATCAGGATTCCGATTTGATCCGGTCACAGCAACAGTTGGTGGATTCAGCCACAGTGTGTAAAAACTCACAAGCGAATTTCCCTCGTGGGTGACATCGATCCATCTTCCTTATGACAACTCTCTTCTCTGTATTTCTAAACTGAACGTAGTTGCTTTGCGAAAGTTAAACAGTTGTTTGTAAATTCATTCAGCAATCCCCCGGTGTACTCTGATGTCCCTTATTCTGTTTTCCTCTCCGAAACAACCTTCAGATGAATGTACGAACACAGTTGATACGTTGAAGCGAACAAATTGAATTCAGTCTATCCCGTGCTAATAATACCTTTTCTTGTCCTCATAAGATTTAATGAGATTTCAGCTGATTTTGCTGCTTTGAAAATACGCTTTTTCAGTTCTCCGGTGCTAACCCACAGTTCAGTTCACTTCGTTCAACCATCAAAGTTGATCACTTCCGTACTCCGGTTTGGACTGCTAGCACACAGCATCATCCAGTTAAGAGTAATACGAATACAAGTATAGGAATCAAGCAAATACGTAAGGAATTTGTGGTAGAAAGTCATGAAAATAGAGAGCACCAATGCAACTACGCCACTGGCTGTGTGATGAGCAGGTTCTAGGCTGCCATTTTGGTGTTCGTTTGATGAAGATGGAGGATCCTGTTGATACACTTACTGGGCCTCGGTAGATTGGGCACGTGCACCCCCCCCCCCCCATTCGTTTGCTGACATAGAAGTGTGGTACCATTAATGCCATATCTGATATTGTATCATATTCGTTTGATTTGATCAGAACTTCGAAACATTCAAACTTCCTGCAGATTAGTAGCTTCGGAAAATCAGTAACAAATAAAATGAAGACAATTCTCGGAAAACTGAAATATCATCCCCGCAAACATCGCACTGGATGGTAAGTTGGACTACGGAATCAAAGTTTTTCAACTGTGTGCTTACCAATTACCATAAGCTCCAACGTTCGATTGTTGCTTGAAAAATTGACGGAATTGACTGATTTTGTTCATCACTGAAATTGTTTTCCTTCAAGAAACCTGGCTACACACTGATACTGATGAAATTATCACGGTACATGGTTTTGCTGCCTTTCGCGTCGACCACTCGGCTTCGTACCGTAACTGTGATGTAGGCGTCATCGCCTTGATAAATGAACGACCGCGTAGAAGAACCAAAATATTTTCACTTATTTCACATCTCAAACCACCGCTTCTGTTCTAGAGTGCAAACTGCAATGACTGAATTGCCCGATATCAAATCAGAAGACACGAACTGACACTGAAGTGTATTGGTCTAGTACCATAAAAAATACGGCATTTTCATAAGCATGAGATATATAAAGGGAAACACGCACACGGTCATTGATCTATCAACAATGTGATTGGCAGAAACAAACTTGTCAAGCTCTGTCACGTGACGTAGAGGTGGATCATGCGCGCGAGACGTGCGCACTGAGAAAACCAATATCCAAGGTTGCTCTAAGATAAATCATACGCGCATGATGGACTTGGTCGTGCATGGAAATGCGTGGATGATGATGACTGGAGTGCACACGGAACAAGTGAATGGTGATTGGTTCATACGAGGTTTGTCGTATTCCGTGTGATTAGAGTACAAAATCACCACACAAAACTAAACACTCAGTTCATCACATGTATTTTTCCCCAACCTGCCCTCTGAGCGTGATGAACGCCGCGACACTGCCTTCACTGATCTACTGAACTCTATTGACTCTTCCATGTCTGTTGTCTGTGGCAACTTTAACAGGTTCAAGGTGAAATTCCTTACCTCTCTTGACCCGAACAATATTGTCATCTTCCGGCCAGACTTGACGCTACGCTCGACCTTTGTCTTGTTAATAATCCAGACTTGTTTTATATTGTTTGTCACCTTCTACTCACCTGTTCTGACCATGCGGTCGTAAAGGTTTCCCCAATGACTTACTACTAGAGCAGACACGTTTCAGATCAGATCAGATCGGATCAGATCAGATCAGATCAGATCAGATCAGATCAGATCAGATCAGATCAGATCAGATCAGATCAGATCAGATCAGATCAGATCAGATCAGATCAGATCAGATCAGATCAGATCAGATCAGATCAGATCAGATCAGATCAGATCAGATCAGATCAGATCAGATCAGATCAGATCAGATCAGATCAGATCAGATCAGATCAGATCAGATCAGAGCACAGGACTGGCGGCCAATGCCAATGATAGTCCAGCTTCTTGCACCTGCGAGCCCCGGGTCTCATCGTATTTCGAATTTCTGGGATCCTCAGTCTTTCACGAGATAGGAGCACGACACATTTCGGGATCGCCGTCAGAGAGGGTAACAAAGAGCGACATTTCAATGGGGTAGGCCTCGGAAACCCGCAGGCTCGCCCTTCCTGCAACAGTCAAGACCTCCAGCTATCAGCTCTCGTGAAATAGTAGAAAAAAGAAAGGTATAGGGAGATCAAGAAGTATTTAAGGGATATACTTAGACAGACTGTAAGGGACTGAAGAAGAGGGAGGAGGACAAATGGAACCAAAAGAGGAGGAAAAAGAGAAATGCCGAAGCGGACTGGAATGCTGCAACTAGACTCAAGTTGCTGACTCATAGGCAGTCCGGAAAGGCGTGTCCCCTCAGCGTACAGCTTCCTCTTGAACACTGCCACGGTGTTCTCTTCCACCGCCACCTCGGGGAGTTTATTCCAGTTGTTCATCACCCTGCAAGCAAACGACTGGGCTCTGACGGTTTTATTGGCCCTCGGCTTGATTAGCTTCATCTGGAGTCTACAAACAGCAGGGTTTCTGTTGCGGGTAAACAGCGGCTTGTTCGTAGCTGACAACCCATTTAGTTGGCCCATTGTTTCGATCAGTTCCTCCGGCTCTCTCCTGCGCTTCAGCGAGAATAAACCTAGCTCTGCTAGCCTGTTCTCGTACTGCAGCCCTCGTAGCCCAAATACCGCTCTCTCGAACCTTCTCCACAGAAAGGGTATCTCTCACTAACTGTGGAGCCCAGGCTTGGACTACATACTCCAAGTGGGGTGGGACAAGGGTTGTATATAGTAGCAACAACACCCTAGGGTCTATTGATGTCAGCGTTCCTCCAAGCTGGTACATGGCTCTATTTGCCTTGTCTGCAGCCTGCAGACACTGTACCGAGGGCTTGAAGTCACTTGAAAAAATGATGCCCACGTCCCTGACCTCGCATTTTTGGGCCAGTAGTTCCGGGTTGTCCGGGTTAAAATACCGCTTTCCGCTGGTTCCCTCGTCAGCCAGGCCTGAGCAAGTTGCCAGGTTTGGAGGCAAGTCCCATACTAGTGACCACTGGTAGAGAGCATCTAGGTCCATATGAACCCGGTTAGATTCTGGGCATCCAAGAACCTTCACATCATCTACAAACGTGAAGAAGGGTGATCGCATAGCCAGCGGTAAGTCTTTTACATGCACCGGGAACAGTACGGGACCCAGTACCGATCCCTGAGGGGCCCCAGAGGACTTTGTGTCCTCAACTTTGACGTAGAATCTGCCGTCAGCTAGTTAAGCCTTTTAACCATTCCATTAGCCCGGCAGCCACTCTTCACTCAGAGCCACGACGGTAAAATATACAGACAACAGCATCACCCAGAAAGCTTCGCGCAACTCAGAGATATGGTTGATAGTTCTCACCTAAGCGTACTTTCTCAGTTCGGCTCCTCGTTTTTTTTGTGAACACTGAGCGCCTTAGCCTCAGCCTTAATGTTCGTAGCCCCATGAAAACTTTGCGCATCCAACCCGTCCATTGCTCTTTCTCTCAGCTAAAGAGATTGCGCGGGATGAAGGAGCATGCCTCAAAGGCCGGAGACGACGGTAGAGTGACAGCTTCATCAAAACTCATCAAAACTGAGCTCCAGAGATTAAACGCTCCGTACATTCAACCACTGACCACCAGCAGCAATAGCGGGGAGACGTGGAAGGCGATCGTGCACCTAAACGAAGTTTATTCTCCTAAGTAATCATTCTTAGTAGACGTTGATGAACTCAGTCGTTGTTTTACTATTAACTCGTACTCACCAGTCATCTCAAACTATGATGCTGACTTTCCTCAAAGTCCTGTCATGAAAGGCGTGACCTCGTTGAATGAATTCAAAAACCAACCCGCCTCTATACAAACAACGCAAGCGGCCCAGTATGCTTACAACCGATCCTGTTGAGGGAAAGCCCAAGCACATTATCCCTCATATTTTTGGTCTTCTTGATCTATGTTTAAACCGTAATGTTACTCTCGACAGTCTGAAAGTGGCTTCTATCACTCCAGTACCAAAAAGAGAACCTCTGAAATACGCCCACCAGCCTCCACATCGGTAGCTATTGCAGTGTTTGGAAAGTCTATACTGAAAAAACGATCTACCCAGATCAAGGTGTAGAACTCCAATCAGTTTACTCATCTCCAGGTCACCACCAACCCTAGATGCCCTGGCTTCTCTCACCCAGTCTGTTTTAGCATCTGTTGATCGCAAAAGTCAAGTAGTTAGGGCTTGTTGCGTTGACAGTTCAGAATTACTCCACGTACTTGCTGACTCGGACGTCACTACCTACAGCATGAATCTCTTGACTAAGTACTTTTCCAATCTACAGAAATTTACACGATACTGTGACCGAATTTCTTCCACGCTTCCCTCTACACAAGGCGTCTTTCTAGGTACTAATCAATCGCCTTTTTTTAATTTTCTGCTTATATATCATTCAGTCGAGTTGTTGATAATTGCCTCTTTATTACATACGCCGATGATGTGGTTTCCAAAAAGCCTAACTCTAACAGCTCCACATTTTCCCTTTTACGAAAAACAGTAACTGATCTCGTCAGCTGGTCTTCAGGTATAAATCTGAGGATGAATCCCTCAAGGTTATCGTCAAGTCCCTTAAACATTTGTCTCGACGTAGCGTTATCACCAAGAATCTGCTCATTTGCTTTACCCCAACCTAACATCGTAAAACTTTTCCGACTTTCTCTGGTTAGATCTTGGATCACACCACACACTCACCTCCACCCTGATCTTAGCACTTGCATATCAACATGTGCCACTCGATCCCAGTACAAACATCTGTTTGTGCGCACTACAGCTTAAAATTGCTCTTTATTCCCTTACCTCGCTCGTTTCCTCACTAATCTATACTCTATCACCACCGATTTTCCTAACTAGCTCCGTCAAACACTACTTATTAGTGCTGTTTTTATTGATGATTTTTGCAGTACAGTGGTTAGGTAACAGCTGAATATTCACCTTCGGCTGTATAAACCATAAACGTGACTTGACCTAATGTTCCAACCATCTGATAGCCAGTTCTCGTGGATCCCAACGTGGAAGCCCGACACATTTTACTCAGCCAAATCCATTCGTTGAGGTTTTCATTGGTTTTGCCATGTCGTGGACTGACCACCATGGCCCACCCCCGAACCTCTAACTGCCTCGGAGAACAATGGATACCGGAGAAGGCTACCTGTGAGCATTCAACATTCGACCATCTGGTAAAATATAATTGCCCAGGCAAAGTATTTATGATCCCGAGTCATGAAAATCACTCAAATAGTCTTCCCATTGCATCAAGTACCGCTGGAAAAGCTGGTTGATTTAGTGTAAAAAGCCTCCATAACTTGACATTTATAGGAAAAATCATTGCGGCAACCCTAAAAAAGGCCTTTTAGATCATCTACTTCAATTTCACAGCCAGCTGCAATTATACGTCATGATCCCAGGGGCTCACGAGCACAGTCCCGACCTATGTATAAGATGTAAACTATGCCCCAAAGGTAACACTGTCCCAACGTCTACTCGCCTTCTCGGTACAGTGACCGGTGAACTTCTTCGCATTTTCGCCTTATTTATAGTTCAATTTTTGGATCTTGACCATGCAAGCAATTGATATTCCTTCGTCATGTTGCCCCAAAAGTTACAGTGACAATAGAGGTCTTCTATGGAAAGTGCAAATCAGTCCTTTTGGCTTCATTATCAAAATTCTTCTAGCATTTCTGAAGGATTAGGCAAGTATACCACGGAAACGCTTGCGAGCAGCGTGCGGGATTGAGGAATCTTTGTTTTGGTTAATTGCCCTCTGGATCCCACGTTTCACGCACAAACATCAGGTCATCCGAACGACC
The DNA here is from genome assembly GCA_948099385.1 of Fasciola hepatica. NCBI lineage: Eukaryota > Metazoa > Platyhelminthes > Trematoda > Plagiorchiida > Fasciolidae > Fasciola > Fasciola hepatica. The sequence continues at coordinate 12,079,482 of CANUEZ040000116.1, read as the reverse complement.
TGCACTCGGAAGCACTAGGCTCGAGTTTCGCTTTTGTTAGAGCTCATCAGTGGCTGTCATAGAGGACGACATCTGAACGAGTTTAAGTTGGAGATACGAATGAGCCCGGACGGGAGCGGGGTGGAGCAGTGGTAACGCTCACGTCTTCGAGGTGAAAGGGCCTTGGTTCTAACCCTGGTTGTGGTGGAGGATACGCGCTACCGATGAGCTCTAACAAAAGCAAAACGCGAGTTTGGTGCTTCAGAGTGCAGTTTGGTCGGACGACCTGAGGTTTGTGCGTGAAACGTGGAGTCCAAAGGACAGTCAATCAAACAAAGTACAGGTAAGAGTTTATTGTTCAGTAACATAGAGCTATCTAAAAAGACGGTAGTCACTCGACCTTTCGGTGACCTCCAGTAAGCTTTTGCAGGCCGGTTCGTAAGCGACTGTAACCCGATCTTGAGGAAGATCACTCGCGATAACCGAAAGGTCGACTGACTATCATCTTTTGCGACAACATTGTGTTACCGAACAATAAACACTTATCCATGATGTTTACGTGGAGCATAGTTACTTCGATACACCCTGAACTGATCTCGGCTCCCGGTACATTATTCTCTGAAGGAAAATTTAGGAAAACCACGATACCGCATCAACTGCGTTATTCACATCTCAAGGATATTAGTCAGCACTTTCTGGCCACTTTTAACCCATAACCTAAGGCGCACGCAAACACACTCATCTCATCGCATGTAGTACACCACCAGCCCCCTAAACGGAAAGATGTTCATCCTGTATTGATTAACAGATTTGTCCAGGTGGTCATTAGTATGAATGTGTTAATTACCATAGTTCATCTCCTCACCCCAATTTTTTGTGCATGTGGTGAACGAAAAGAGCTACACGGTGGGCATCGATTACGTGATTGCGACACATCGAATAACTCGATATACAAATGTGATGCCACCGATCGGGGTGGTTTGGTAACTCGACAGCCGTTAATATTTCGCTCGGTCGTGATCCGGTCTACGTCCATTTCTACTTCTTGTTTGGGGACTGGATGATAACACTTGCTTTTGTGGTGTGCGATTCATCCGTATTGTGTAACCCTGGCAATTATGTGTGGTGCGTATCCGTGTACAAAAACAGATTTGCACACAATCCGGTCGTCCACTCCTGTTTATCTTCCCCTCCTGCTCTAACTTTTTCCACCTTTCTGGTTAGGTTCGGGAATAAACAGATTAGAGAAGGGGAAAAACCCGGACAACCATATGCTCTATTTTCTGTTCGGTATGGATGCAGCTTGGTTCAAAGCCGCAAATCTGCTGGGCAAATCTGTCCCTCCGTTTAGGCAACCAACAAATGCCGTGTAAGGTTTTCCGTGCTGATGAGCGACCCCAATCACAAATGGCTGCCTCCTCTCAGCGAATGATTTGGGTAGGCGTTACGATGACCGAGATCGTTACGGTGTAATTCTAAACCGGATGAAAAAAGGTCCCCTTTCAAAGTTCGCGCCCAGGACTCTTCGAATCAAAACATATTCCCTTTGGTGTATTCTTTCAGGACTAGAGACCGTCAAATGAATAGCTGACCTTAAAAAAATCCAGTGCTTTCCCCGTATGAAAGTTTTATTGAAAGTTTCAGTTTTTCATCAAAACAGTCTGAATGAACTTCGCAACTGGTCTAATTCCCACTCCCTTACCCTTAGGGTCTTAAAACACGTTGACACGCCCGTCCATCTTCAATTTGGATCACGCCATCAAACTGGTTTTTTAAAATAACATCCCATATCTTTCCATTAGAAGGCAGCATCTACCTAAAGCATCTTCAGTCTCTCAACTAAGAGTAACTCTAACTCACAGCATTTGCTAGACGAATCACGTTAAAACAGTCTTCACTAAAGTCAGAAGGCTTTTTTTCTGTCATTCCGGCTACTAAAATCCAAGGTACCTTACGATCTTCTACTTTAGTTAGTGACCACAAACATTCATCAGCTCTGGCTTTATTGCTCTCCCATAATATTTCCAAGTTTAAAAGGAAGAGATTTTGATCTCATCACCAAATCTCTGAAATTGCTGTCGGGTTGTAGCAACATTATTGGAGATATTCTCACTCACTTTATCATCAACAGGCATTTGGATACTAGTGACGAATTCGCAAAAGCATTACTATCCAACACAAATCATGGTCATCACTGCGCTTTCTCCAAAGCCATCTCATTCCCTTCTACCTGTTTGAAATTGAAGATACTTCATTCACGCTCGTCTACTCATAGAAACTGCCTTATTCTTCACCCTGTCCGTCTACTTGCAGGCCGCCATCAGCTAATAAGCGATCATGTTATTCACCTTCGTCCCTAATGAAACCGTGTGTATTGCTTCGTTTTGTTTCCACGCACTCCTTTGCTGCTTCCAATAAGTCTTTGCACTCTTTTCATTTGGATTCCTCTGTAAATCACGCAAGTACTGAAAAGGTACCCTACATCGTGTGCACGAAAGGCGTTCACTGATTTGACTTTATTTTTGAAAAACCAAATTGAACTAACATTTTTGATGCTCCTCGAAATCCAACTGAAGTTAAACTTTGTGGTTATTTACTACACTTACTAAATTTCCCCTTCACCGTGGTATGCACCATCCTAGGAGACAGCGTACGTAGTCCGAAGTTCGAGCCATCTGAATACGTCTATCGGTCGTAATATTTAGATTGGTGTCGTTACCTCATTAGACAACTTTCATGAAAGTAAACATTAAGTGGAATTATTGAAAATCTAATTACAAACGCTTATTACGCCGGGATTCAGAGTGAAGATCGGAACTGAGACATCACCTACGAAAACAGAACGAAAGGTCTACCCTTAATGACGATAAAGAAACTCTAATAAATTAATGATGATTTAACGCAAACGGAGAGAAGTTTTACGTTCAATTTTTGACACACAACCATGTTTGTATGTTTCAAACCCCTATTCACAAGCAGTGGAAGCATAACCGATAACTCTTAACAAGGAAGACGAAATCGCTCTTTAGTGTTCCCGTGGGTTTGCGGTGGTGTCCAAAATGCTGATGATATACTAGGAAAATTCATCATCCTGCACAGGGGAAGTAAATATGGATAGTGCACGAAATTCTTTCAGCACACCCCCTTTTTGCTGAGATTCCTTGCAAACGAACATAAGCTGGATCATGAAATTTGCTGTGTGCATGTCTTGTCACGTCACTGCATTCGGATAGCATACGGATTTGACATCTGACCTACGAAAATCGATTTTATCACGAATAATGAGCTTGAAGGGTGAAAAACGCTTTTAGTGCACCCCTTGATCGCTGTCGTAAAGGCGCTCGCTATTGGTCATTTATTAGGCGGAATGAGTCACATACAGAGCCGTTGTCTTAAGCGATGCTCTGTGATGTGTCATTGAGCAAAGTTCATACCATGGGTGTTTTGTGAACGAAATTCACCCAGATAATTAAATTAAATTGCAAGTTTCGACCTTCTGTTTTCAACGACAAAAGAATGCCGAACGAACAACGGCTATCTGAGTTTGGACACGGAAAAATAATTGCCTACAAAGACTCAGAAATTAGGTTTCACAAGGTTAAAAGAGTTTGGGGATAAGGAAAAGTTATCTAGAACTTCGGGGGATCCAAGGAGTTACACGTTCAAGAAGAAACAGAATACGGAGACAACTCTCTGCAGAGGCCAAGAAGCAACATTTTTGTGTCCATCCAACCAGGTAATAAGTGCATCAAAGTTGCAGAAGTTCATGCAATGGGATCTTAGTACTCACCGAGTGCATCAAGGACTACAAGCAGCAACATATCCAATGCGTATACAGATGGAAGCACTACCCTGAATGACTGAACTTCGTATTTCAAATGGAGTGGAATGAGTCAGAAATCACATCAGATGAGAAGCTAAATGGAATAAGGTGATATTTAGTGATGGAAAAATTTCACTTTAGATAGTCTCGACAGACTAATGTTCTGCTAGCATGACATGCTGAAGAGCAAGCTTAACTTCGGCAGTTGAGCATTCGGTGGGGGCTGAGTGATGACCTCGGGTGCTATTTTTGTGGACGGCAAATCACAGGTAGGAATTCTCGGTGACAAGCAGACAGCTGACTCCGTACATGAGAACTTTGAATGACTACTCACTGGTTGCACTTCCGGAAGATGGGATTGGTCCATGGTTCGCCAGTAAGAGAGTGCCGCAATATATGCAGCTGATGTCAGTAAAACGTGGCCGTTGTATTAAAACGTGAAAGTTATCGATTTATTGGCAAGTAGTCCCAAACTGAACCTCACTGAAAACGTTTTGGGGTGTGTGGGAGGGGCGATTCTATACAAGCCGAAGAGCTCTTAATGCATTTCGAGCACTGCATGTCAACGGAAATTGGGACATGTTCTCCGAGTAGATTACATTTTATTTTCAGGAATGAGATCACAAACGATGTTGAACAGAAAGCTTCAGTGACAAGATTTTATCATGCATATATACTGCCCTTGGAATGCTCACACAACTCGAATTTCTATTTTTAATGAATAGAAGGGTTGCAGTTTGTATCAGTTCAGTCCTGTGCAACGATCACTGCTCGAAATATTACGTGCTTTCTGTCAGTCTGATTCTTTGTCATACACACGCACACTCTCTTTCTCTCTTCCTCACTCCGTCGGTGTATTGTGTATTCGTGTGAGTATGATATATATATATATATATATATATATATATATATATATATATATATATATATATATATATATATATATATATATATAGGATCAGTAAAATTAAGCCTCACTGTCCATTTTGTGTGTGGTTATTCCTGTACGCAGCCCCTTTTTCTGATCTTCCTCGTTTAAGTACCTCTTCTTTTCAGTTTGTCATTACAACCATTACTCAAGTGACATCGTCCCGAAAGATTTACAGGTTTAACGGCGAATAAGTGAAATCTATTTTCAGCTGTGTTGTCAATGTGGTACATGTTAGGGTCGGTGGATCCATAAAGCGTAGACTAAAACTGATCCATGGCCAGCACGGCAAACAGGCAAACCTTGGCATTGGCTATTATTCCAGGTAATTATTGCGCTACAAAAAGCGTAGCAGCCACGTTTCTGATAATATCGAGAGACTTCAGGCAAAGAATCCCCCAAGTGATTTCGGTGTGTTCCTGAGTTTTGAATTGTTCAGTCACTGCTGTTTGAAAGTCAGGTCTAAATTTGCTATCCATGGCGTACCTTGTTTATCCGCACAGTTCTGCCAGTCCCGAAACAACTACATTTGAAAAATAAGGTGAGCCCCTTTGTTTGGATACTGTCAAGCTGTGGAAGTCCTCTTTGATTTTATGAGATCCGGACTATCTACATCGATAGCTGCCAACTATAGTGTTCTCTCGGTTCTTAACAAAGAACCTCGTATTGTTCCTTAAGCAAACTACTGTGTTATTTTACAGGTAAAGAGCCTCGTGCCACAGTTTAACAATATTACAAGGCTCTTAAAGTATAATAAATCAGTTAATTACAGTAATAATAATAACAAAATAGGGCTATCGGTCGTGGTAAACAACTAAATTGATTGAAACTATTCCTTGCTGATACGTGCGCCGTAGCACACAGTTGGCCGCTGTCTAAAGTTGACAATATACACCATATTCTCTCTCGTTGTTCTCCGCAGTTGTCTTGGAAAAATGGTGGGGTACTGTAAGAATCGTATCTAACCGGCCAATCGTACTTAATGAAATAACCTGGACCCCCAACTCCGCTCACTGGGAGAACGACAAGACCAGACAAGAATAGCACGAATGTATTCTGTTGCATTTGGTCAGTACTCACTCGTTTATATACCAAAAACAGGCATGTACTTATTGACAGATAACGTGCTGACCAGTCACAAGGCGACTTCGTTGTATCTACACGATCTAACAGATACGGTCCGGCTTCACCTGATCAGTTGGATGCCGGAAATGAAGCTGGAGCGCACTGGAGTGCATGTGGACACAGTCGAATCAGTACAGGTACATTGTTGGTGCGATTGTGCTCAAAGTTGATGAAACCGAAAATTCATTCTCACTTACGAAGCACTACGTTTTCCTTCCAGATTATGTGCACTATCCTTCTCCAGAATCCACTCACGTGCCTTCAGAAAACTGCGTCACGCTTAGAGCTTCTATCAGCCAGAAACTACCATTTTCCATGCTTCAAACCGTCGATTGTTATTCAGTCAGATAGAAGCCTTTTTCCCACAAGCACATCCCTTACCCAACCCCTTATGTTCAGTTCACCTCTATGCATATTGCCCGGACAGTCTGCGATCAGAACTACGAAATCTACCAATCATTCATAGAGTTGAACTGTCTGAAAAGAAGCAACTCAATCGACATTTTCACAACTTCAGCCACAAGAAACAACATTTTTGTCCTGAAAAATGAACGATTCCATTTTTCGAAGTATATGACTGAAGTATCTCCTCCCATCCACTAAGGAAATCATTACATCTCCTAATTCAGCGGTCCCAATAGCGAAACGGGCCTATGCCGTGAACCGATTGCTCGAAGTGAGTTCCAAACCCACATTGGTTGAAACCATGTCTCCTTCACTACCACCTGGTTTTGCTACTGGCCTCAACCAGAGAGATGACCAACTAACTTCGTCATTCGCTACTTTCCTAAAAGAGACCAGCCGCCAACGTTTCTTCCCCCGGGGCTCATTCGTCCCGTCACTTACGCCATGGATAACAGTAAACGAAACGCTTGCTTCTCAAAATGTATGTCTTCGTTCTGCTTTTATTAACTGCATAAATAAAACACAATGTTACAAGTTCAAGATCTGTTGGATACTCCACCGTTTGTTGTCACTACCGGCGCTTCGGTTAGAAGAAATCCATCGTTTTCATTTACCACACTTCTTTCGAGAAACCGGACCGAGAAATACACCATCCAGCCAATCAATCAGCTAGTAAAGGCCACCGCTATCCAGCCGGTCTTCCGCTACATTTTTACCGTTCTACAGCAGTGTATTTTATAGTCAATACGAGAGAGCGCTCAGATTAGTGTTATCCCAGCTACTTCTGTGAAACGCAATCTGCAGTCCACACCGTTAACGTTGCACGCCGTTGAAGGCCCCCAGATCAAGGCAGGCGGTCACAAACTCCTCACTTTTGGCATTAGTTTACAACGACAATTACCCTGGATTTTCACCATTGGTGACGTACGTAAGCCATGTATAGGTTGTAGGCGTCAAAACAACTGAACTCGAGGCTCTAGTTCAAGGTGGATCCGACCCTCTACCCTCACCCCAGATTTGTTTTCCATACAACCTTTTAGCCACACCGTCTCACTCGTTAAGCCACACACTGGACACTGATCTTACATGGGTGTCGACTAGTGCGTGTAATGATCTTATCCCCCAAACTTTGACCCCTGTTATTTACAAATATTTCACTGACTTGACAGCATTAATCTCAAAAGACTCCGATTTTTTTGTATAAATCTCACTATTACTTGTGAGTAGTGCGTGTGACTGGTGGTGTATTGCTCCGATAACTGTCCTTCGGACTCCACCTTTTACTCATAAACCTCAGGTTATCCGATCAACCCTGCACTCGGAAACACCAGACTCGAGTTTTGCTCTGTTAGAGCTCATAATTGGTGCATATCTACCAACTCGCCTCGACCGATAGAGCTTCAGGTGACTCTGAATCTGCTTACATTTGTCTGACTCAGATTCACGGAACGGTTACCGTTGAGGTTTGTTTAGCCTCTGTGGTATTTGTGATCGTTCATAAAGAACCGTATAGAGAACCACAATTTGACTTTTGGGCATTTTTTGGACTGTGTTACGCGCATTTCTATAACTGCCAGAAGTCCTCCACGTTGGAGTTTGATTTCCTTTCTGCCTTCGGTCTCGTGCCGGATGTTGCACGTCGTGTTTTCTAAGGTTGTCATTCGTAAATAATGGCATACAGCAATGAGCAATCCATCCATGCTTTTGGCATTTGTTTCATGACATAACCTTCACCATCTTATTAAATAGTCGACCATTTTCACACCTTAACTCAGACGCAAATATCTCCCTCACAGATCAAACGCGAAATCGAATACCACTTTCTCACCTATAGGCCGCCGCTAGCCGCTCTCTCTTACAGACCCTTGCCTGAGAAACTCAGTGTTGTCAAAGCGGAGTTTGAACACATGCGGTAACTGGGGTCTTATTGCCCATCAAGCAACACTTAGGCTTCCTTGCTCCACTTGGTTCTCAATAACTGGTGATTGGTAACCGCGTGGAGATTCTCGTGGCCTTAACAAAGTCACGATTCCGGGAAGATAACCCATTTCACATAGTTATGATCTTGCAGAAATTCGGTATGTCAAAACATGTTGTGGTATTCATGACTGATCATACGTTGACATTTCCTTTGTATTCATATACCACGATTTTGCACTTACTTGTGCGCAAGTTACGAAGATTTACGGTACCTTGTGTGCTATATTCACGTTCTGATTCCGTGACGTTCTGTGGAGGATATCATCATCATCATCGTACAGCGTTAAACAGTAGGGCAAGCCCCACTGACCACTGCCTTTCTCACCATGTTGCACGTTGAATTAGAAAGTATGAATATATAAGATGGACAGGGAATGGACCTATATGGGTGGGAAAAGAAAAGAATGCCCTAGTAGCCAACACACGGAATACACAGTCTAACTGTACAAACGTACACCGATCAAACATTCTGATTCGATAGAAAGTGACAACACGATCTCCACTGCTCGCGGTTCGCAGCCATATCCTTCAGTGTCTCCAGCCAACTGGTAGACGGATCTTTTGGACCCCAACCACGAAGACGTGAAGCACCTACTTTTCCTAAGTCTGCTGTACATTTTCTCATTCCTCGCTGTCACGTCATCTGTTGACCTCCACGTGGTCTCTTCCACTCCCTAGGAGGAACGGAGAATAGGACACGGTACGGTAGACGTGTGTTTGCCATACGTAACACGTCTCCCAACCAACGAAGTCTACTAACTTGGATACGCTGTGACAGAACGTTCTCTGAATTAGTACCCAATACTCGCTTTCTTACCTCATCGTTGCTTACTCGGCTATTCCACCCAATCCTAGCGATACTACGTAAACATCGATGGTCGAAAACCTCGAGACGACGAATATCTTCAGCACGCAGACTCCAAGTTTCGCAACCATACAACAAAACTGAACGCACAGTGGCACAGTATACACGACCTTTCAACTTCAGTGAAATATCGGATCGGCGCCACAAGTGCTTCAGTCCAGCGTACGCCGCTCGAGCTTTGGATATTCGCGTACTCACCTGTACTACTGTGCTCCCATCCGTCGTCACGCAGCTACCGAGGTAGGTGAAGTGATCGACAACTGCCAGCACCTCCCCATCGAGCATCAAGCTCGGAATCGTTGACGTCCAGTCTTGTAACATCACCTTGCACTTTGAAGGTGCAAAACGCATGCCGAATGGAGCTACAGCTCTTGCGAGATTATCTAGTGCACGCTCAGCATGTTCCGTGGATTCGAACAAGCAGACAACGTCGTCTGCGTAATCTAGATCACATAGCTTTTCACTATCTCCTAGTTCGACGCCTACATCCTGAAGATTTTGCAAAGCACTCTCCATTATTTCGTCCATGACGAAGTTAAAAAGGGATGGAGACAAAGGGCATCCCTGCCGAACACCACTGGTCGTTTCGAACCGACCGGATAGTTCACTGTAAACCCTTACGCGGCCAGAAGTATGAGAATACAATGATCTCATTAGGTTCACGAACTTCTGGGGCATACCTTTTCGATGAAGAGTACTGAAAAGCGATGTTCGATCAACTGAATCGAAGGCGCCTTTCAGGTCTAAGAAAAGCATTATTGTTGGTCGGCGGTGCGTGTGACGCGTTTCAAGTAGTCGGCGAAGAGTAAAAATCTGGTCGATGCATCCTCGACCTGGGCGGAATCCTGCCTGCTGTTCGCGGACATTCCTCTCGCGAGCCGGTGTAAGACGGTGCAGCAAAATCGAAGCTAATACTTTGGTGACTATCGGGATTAAGCTAATCCCACGATGATTACTGCAGTCATTGCGTATTCCCTTCTTGAAGATGGGAACAATCAATGACTCGCTCCATATTAACGGAATACGCCCCTCGTTCCAAATGTCACGGAGCAAGGCGGTTAGTGATTTTATCAATGCCTCACCACCCAGTTTGAAAAGAACTGGAGGAAGTTCGTCGGGACCTGCCGCTTTCCCCCGCCTTAGTAATCGAATACATGACTCTACTTCTACTTCTGATGGGGGCTCAAGTGATACCACCCAAGAAGTCACAGTTGTTGACACGGGAGTAACTACACTAGCGTGCGGCCAGCTAAACTGTTCCTTGAAGTACTCGGCCCATCGGTCAAGCCTTTGCTGTTTGTTATGGATGGGTTCTCCATTTCTATTCCAAATCGTTTCACTGACCTGAGTTCGCCGTCCACTGGTGTCACGAATAAGTCTGAACAGTCTTTGACTGTTACCTGAAGCAGCTGCCACTTCCATTTCTTCGGCCACATTGACCCACCAATTTTCGCGATCCTTCTTAAGGCTTCGCATAACTTGTCTTTGCAGCTTTCTCCGCATCTTATTCATCTCCTTACGGTTCGAAAGCTGACGCTTTTGCTCCATTATACTCAGCGACTCTTGCGAGATCCAGTGTCTCTGATGGACAACGGATCGAGGACCACAGGCAAAACCTGCTGCAAAGTGCATCGCTTGTTTGATATGATCCCAATGCTCATCTACATTACTGTTCTCCGTGGATCCTAGCTCATGTGCTAACTTCTGCTCATACCGGGTGCAAACGTCTGGATCACACAAACGTTGCACGGCTAATCCGGTTTGCGGTTTGCGACGATGGCCATGGAGCTGGAGAGATAATCGCATTAAAACTAAGGCATGGTCCGATTCTACGTACGTGGACCAGTAAGATCTACAGTTCTGAACAGAACTGCGCCATCGGTAGCTTACGGCGATATGGTCAATTTGACTCAAAGTACCTGTAGAGTTAGAGCGCCATGTCGCTGTGCGCCGCGAGCTGTGTCGGAAATTTGTGCTAGACAAGAACAATCGATTGTCTGCACAAAATTGGAGAAGCCTATCCCCGTTATCTGTGCGCTCAGCGGGTAAAGCACAATGCCCACCTAAACAGGCTTCTGACACACTGAGTTTGCCAACTTGTGCATTGAAGTCACCAGCTAGCACTACAATGTCAGAACCTTTACTGCTGCGAACGAGAGTGGCGAGGGCATCATAGAACTCATCTTTCTGCAATTCTGAGCTGCAGTCCGTTGGGGCGTACGCCGAGATCACGAACAAATTGCGTTTAACACAACTGTCCTTTCGAACGCCGACTGACCCTTGGAGTCTCACAGCACATAAACGACTGTTAACAGGGATCCAGTCTAATAGGGCAGCCTCAGCCTTGTCAGTCAAGACAATTCATACACCACGTTGACCCACAGCTCTAGCTGCTTCGTCTCCTGAGGTGCGCAGAATATACCTCGATGAGATACCAGGAGCAGTTAGTTGAATTACACTGCTCGAATCCTGGATACGCGTTTCGCTTAAGCAGCAAACATCAATCTTCAGAGAGTTCATTGTGAGGGCTAGGCACGCCTGCTGACCGGCCTGCATGAGTGTACGCACGTTGAAGGAGCCGAGATTCAGAGGCTGACGGGGCTTGAGAAAATGTGAGTTACCAGACAGAGGATTACTCCCGACACTGTTTGACAGTGAATAGTTGCGAGTATCGACCGTGTTATCAGTGGGAGCATTATGGGTGGATAGATGGAGCAAAGAGGGATGGTTAGGGACAGAAGACAAAGGTTGAATAACAGAGAGGGAACTCTGAGCAGTAGCACACTTATCACTACCCACCCCGCTCGATGCAATGGGCAGCGCGGTCCTGATTAGCCTGCGCGACGACCGATGCAGTATGGAATTCTTTGTATTCGTGCAGTTCATGGAGGATAATACTTCCTTAATCCACACAGTTTCACATTTGGCGTCGCTTGCCACAGTTTTATCAAGCAACCAGCTGATATATAACGATTGGATATAAACTATACCTCCGGAGAATACGATGACTATTTCAAAAGTTTTGAAATTTCATGTGTGGATAAAAATGGATTGAGTACTGAAAAGAGAACAGCGTTTTTCTTGCATTTCATTGGCAAAGATGCATATGCGTTGATGAAAAACCTTGTGTTTCTGGATTTCCCCGTGAATTCCTCCTCTGAAAAACTGAAGGCTCTTCTACTGCATCATTTCAAACCCGATAACTTTATATCAGCTGAGCGGGTCAAGTTCAATTCCCTCGTTCGCACAGAAAATCAGTCCACTTATGCATTCATTCCCGAACTTAAGACTCAAGACTCGAAGTGTGCTTACGGTGCACAGTTGGATGATCAACATCGAGATCGTTTGATTGGTACAATTATTATACCAGAATAACAGCAGCGAGTGTTAATTCCGAGTGACCAAACAGGAATATTTGCTAGCGTTATCAGGATGTCAAATCCACAACTGCACCTGTGAACAACACAGTTTTGTTCAACTCAACCAGACGCCATAAAGAAATAAGAGCAAAAACTCCGCAACAGTTCTAACCTTCGGGTGGTCACCGCGCCAGTGGTAATTCTCCCAGGGGTCCGAGCAATTCTCATACTCCCGTGTACAGGTCGATGGAAAAACTTGCTTCATGTGGCAGCTTACGTTCCCGGTTGTCTAGTCCATACCGAAATTCTCAGAGTTTCTCCTGTGGTAAGACTGGTCATATACAGTTTTTGTCAACATCCTCAAACGTGTTGCATGACCGTTAACAGAGATGCAACCCCAGCTTCACTTGAAGACGAACTTTCTTCATTTGCTTAGCCACAGTTTGTAACCCTTCTTCTCATGTTTTTCAGACTTTGTTTACTCCGGATGGTAGTTCCCATAAGTTTATTGTTGACTGTTGGGCAGTGCCGAACCTGTCACTTCAAATTCTCGTCTATAATCTTCTTCCCCTAATGCTCATATCTGGCCTACTGGTATCGTGATCCGAAGTATCACTGTCCATTCCTTACCCGTGTTGGGTTCATGTATTACTCCGAATCAGATTTCCAACTCTTTTATCATTTAGTAGGAATTTCTAATTTCCAATTCTAATCCGTCTATCCTGGGCCCAAAAATGCTTCGTCGGTTACATGTGAATATTTTGTTGCTTAGCACTCAGGGTGATGTTTCTCGCTTCAGCACTCCATTCTTCAATGCTAAATGGTTGCTGGCGGGATGTATATACCGCCTATTAAACTGGAAGTGCCTGAGGACCCTATATGCCTGAAACGGTGCATCATATAATTTGGTCCGCTTGAACCAGCTCGCCTTCCAATGAAGCTGGTGTGGAAGAAGGATCATTAAGTCAGTTTAATCCTCTCCCTAGGCTACTTGCATTGTAATTCCCCTAAAGTCAGATGATTCGACTTCAAACTGGCCTTGAGAAAGCTTACCCTTTGTAATCGAAACGTCGACTGATTACCATCTTTTCCGATAACGCTGTGTTACCGAACTATAAACAATTACCCTTAAGAGGGTAAAACCCCACATATATGTGGTGAATATCGGTTGATCCTCAACAGAAGACTATTCCAATGTACGTGCACTACCGAAAAACTGGAAGATGTACTCCGCCGTCTTTCAGGTTCCACAGTCTTTTCCAAGACCGATCTCAAAGATGAATATTTACAAATACCATTTGATGAGGAATCCAGTTTAAAGATGGTCATCAATAAAACATTTGGTCTCTACAAGCAAAATTTTCTATCCTTCATTTTACTTGTTTTTGTCCACCGTCGGTCCAAAATGATCCACGATTCTCGTCTGTGTTGAAGTCTGCCGAAACGAGTGTGATTTTGGTGTTTCTCTGATTTCGTGCCTGGGGTGCACCATAAATTTTGATGATATTCCTTCTGATCCCAAGCGTTCGTCGCCTTTAATTGGCTTACGTCTACCACTAACATTCACAGACACACAATTCCTCTAAAGGCCAGCTTTTTGTCTGGCTTTCTTCCTGTTAAATGTTTTTGATGATCTTCGGTTTACGAAGTAACGCTGCGTAGTCTGTTGACACTTATGTAACCGAACTTTGTTCTCGAACCCTTTTCACCGGAGAATCATACCACCGTAATTACTGATGCATCTCCTACAGACACTATTCTGGAACAATGTGGCTGTCCTGTCATCTACATTTCACGGCAACTCACGAAAGTCGAAATGGGTTATGCCCAGACCTAAAAGTAGCCGCTGGCTGTCTATTGGGGCTCAAAACGCCTAGACAATCATCTGTTTGGTACTAGGTTCATCACGTTAGTAAACATGAAGTGTTAAAATATCTTTACCATAGAATACGCCCATCGATTCATGAAAAAAACGTGTAAAACGAAGAAATTTCTTTTCGAGATATCACTTCAGGCATTGACATATATAGTACTGGGTAAAAGAGGGTATATGTGCAGCTAAAGATAGCAGAGAGTGAGTAAATGTGCAACAAATCCGGTAACTCGACAACATGCTTCAACTTGATGAATCTTGTTCGTTGTGTGAACGACAATAAGTGTGAAATGTGTAACCAAATGGCGTGAAAAGACAGGTGTGAAAAACAAAGGTGTGAAAAAAGAGGTGTGGGGCTGGGGAGAATTGGTACAATGGAACTATAAGAGAATCACTTGTTACGGCCACGGCAACAACAACTGTTGCACGAGGTTACGTTGCTTACACAAATCCGGCTTCAATAGCCGAATTGCTATGGCTTCTGACGTCATCAGCAACCGCCTGCGTAATCCTTTCGCGTGAATTCTGGGAGTTGTCAGGACTGGTCTAAAAGCTGTCACCGTGTCGATTTGGTGTCCGCTATCCACCAGATGTTGTAGGATTGCGCTATTGATAATCCGGACTGTACCTTTGCGTAAAGAAGCCGGGACGTGTTCTGATATCCTCTTCGACAGGCGTCTCGTCGTATGTCCAATATACTGTGCACTACAAGAACACGTAAACTGATATAGAACAAAAGATTGAGACTGAAGAGGCAACCTGTACTTGGATTGTTGGACAATGAAAGGCTTCGTATTTGTTAAGATTCGGACATGTGCAGCGGGGAAAGACTTCCTGAGGGTCTTGGATATGCGCAGCTCTAGTATTTCTAAGGTTTTGTCACCTTTGAACGGGACAGTTAGAAAAATATCCTTTTTCTTGGCCATTTGAACTTTCATTTTGTGTCTCCTCTCTCCCATATGTTGACGAATGAACGGTTCTGGACAGCCGTTTTTTAATAATGTACCGCGTATGTGTTCGAGTTCTTGGGCCATCGTGTCAGGACTACAGATGTTTCTTGCTCTGTAGGTCAGACAGCTCACAAGGTTTCTTTTGTATCGTAGGAGGACAAAACTTAGGAAATGTGTGTATTGCCCCAACCATGTACATTTCCGATACACCCTTCTTTCTATATGTCCGTCCTCAATTCTACGCAATCCCACATCAAGAAAGGCGAGGACATTGTCCATCTCTACTTCCACTGTAAATGTGGTCATTGCGTGGGCGTTGTTGAATGTTCGCAGTAGTTCGGTAATGTCTTTTTTTGAGTCGCAAATTATGAAAGTGTCGTCCATGTATCTGGTGTACATATGTAGACTGTCAATGATGCTACGTAGTGGTCCACTTTCGAGTTTTGCTAAGAATATATCCGCCAGAAGGGGTCCAAGTGGTGATCCCATTGCTACCCCGTCTTTCTGCCTGTAGTATTTTCCGCTGTACAGAAATTGTATATTCCATGTACACCTAAGAATTAGTTCTTTTAGCTTAGCTACAGGAATGTCGAGTTTGATATCATTATCGGTCAAGTATTGACAGATGAATTCTACCGTCTCGATCAACGGAACGTTTGTGAATAGGGATTCAACATCTAGGGAAAGCATAGTCCGTTCAGACAGGTCCTGATGTTTTATCATCACAAAAGAGAACGAATCTTTCACACTATACTTCGCTAGTGACTTGCGCACAGGTTCAAGAATTTCTGCAATCCACTGAGCTGTGGCGTGATAGGCTGAGGTGCTCATGTCAATCACCGGTCTTAGGGGTACATTTGGTTTGTGTACTTTTGGTAACCCATAGAGTCTAGGTGGTTGTGAGCCGCAGGGCACAAGCTTGTCGTACAGTGTTTTGGAAATAGTGTTTTCTGACTTAGGCTGCTTCAAGATCTCTGTCAGCTTAGTCTCGGCTTCTTGTGTTTTGTCTTTCTCACCCGGGTGGTAAATGAACTTGCTCTCATCAGATAAAATAGTCATCAATTTTCTGTCGTAATCGTTTCGGTCTAGTACAACCCATCCGGCACCTTTGTCCGGTTTCGATAATAATAAATCTTCATTATTCACTAGTTCTTGGATCGCTTCTCGATGTTGCTTAGTTAATATTCCGTTCAACGGAGATCTAGTAGCGTGATACTTTTGACATTCATAAACAAGTGGTGTTTTCAGGCCGTCCACTGAGTCAGATGATGTTGGTACCAGGTCGTACAATTGGCTCATTAGACTTTCAAACTTGGTTTCAATTTCCACCTGATGATAACGTGGTTGGGTTGCACAAAACTTAGGTCCGAGAGATAAAGCCTCATATTGCAATTTACTAAGCGTCACAGAAGAATGATTGTGGACATACCTTTCAGGATCTTCCGGTAACCTGGACGGTGGTACTCTTGTTTCCAAGCTGCTGAGGAACGTCAGAAGCCATAGCAATTCGGCTATTGAAGCCGGATTTGTGTAAGCAACGTAACCTCGTGCAACAGTTGTTGTTGCCGTGGCCGTAACAAGTGATTCTCTTATAGTTCCATTGTACCAATTCTCCCCAGCCCCACACCTCTTTTTTCACACCTTTGTTTTTCACACCTGTCTTTTCACGCCATTTGGTTACACATTTCACACTTATTGTCGTTCACACAACGAACAAGATTCATCAAGTTGAAGCATGTTGTCGAGTTACCGGATTTGTTGCACATTTACTCACTCTCTGCTATCTTTAGCTGCACATATACCCTCTTTTACCCAGTACTATATATGTCAATGCCTGAAGTGATATCTCGAAAAGAAATTTCTTCGTTTTACACGTTTTTTTCATATCTTTATCACCCTACACAATCGCTAACCTACCCATACACTGGACTGGTTCAACGTTGAGTTTGATGACTAAAATATTGTACTTCAGAGGTCGTACTGTTATTCGTACTGTTAGTCATACGCAAAACTTTGCACTCCGAGCATTTGGGGGTGGACAAAATTGAGTCCTTGAGCCTACCGGTATTTACGTGGCCTAAGTTAATTACCGATTTTATCAGTACTGCCAATGATTATCAAAGTTGCTCACGTAAGCAACATTCAAAACCCAGCAAATGGCTTCCGTGGTCAGCTTCATGCGCACCACGGCAGCTTGTGCACGCGGATTACGGCGGTCTAATTTTGGGCAAATTTTATGCGCGCATAGTTGTTGATGTATTTTCTCGCTGGGCCGCTGTATGTTGCGCAATGTCACCCACAGCCGAATTCACGCAGACTGCCCTCCGCAAGATGTTCATTAGAGGACTGGTTCTATCCCTTTTTGCTGATAATGGTACCCTTTTCTCTGCTAAACCCCTTCATACGTGGTTGAAATGACTTGGTTGCCGTCGTTTGTGTACTGCACTCCGCCAGCTTCATTCCAGCGGACTTACGGAGAACTTTGTTCGTACTCTTAGGAGTGTTGTACATTCCGTCAATCACCAGCCCTTAGTTGAATTGTATCAGACTGTTGATAACTTCTTGATACACGATCGAAACGCTTGTCTTATTACCATCGGTAAGAATCCAGCACAACTTTTCAAATCTCGTTGTTAGAGTACCATTTTTGTGTTTTTTTCCCCAGCTGATGTGAGGTTTTTCAAAGGGAATGATTTGCGGCCATCCAGTGGCATAATTCTGGCAGGAAAAGGCAACCAAATGATGACCGTACTTGTTTGTCATGATTTGTCGAGTCACCGAAGACAAATGGATCAGGTATAATTCAACCCAAAAGGTCAGTCTAAGAAGAATGCTACCATTGTTTCACTTACTAAGCTTCAATTTTAGATATTGCCATTCAGTCCGGATAAAGCGAAGCACCTGAAAAATCTGATGTCAACAGATCAGCCAGAGTACAAGCCATGCCTACGAAATACTACAAGCATCCGGAGCTGAGTTCAACCTGTGGAGGATGTGGTATTCATGAAAAACTCTGCATGTGACCCTTGACATTTCTATTGGATTCATATACCATGATTTTGTACGTACTTGTGAGCAAGTTACGAAGATTTACGGTACGTTGAATGCCACATCCGTGTTCCGATTTCGTGACATTCTGTGGAGGGTAATACTTTCTTAATCCATACAATATCACACATTTTTCGAAACTTCATCTTACTTGGGCTTAGTACCACATTCCTGATATTTCATATAATGTCATAAATGACTCCACAGAATACCACGCTCCACCAAGTCCCGATCCTCTAACACAAATCACAATACATTAAGGTCAGAAGAACAGTTTGATTTTCAATTTCCTATCATCTTTTTCAGCACGTATATCTGTTCAATCTATGCTTCGGGGGGAGGGCGAGTATTAAAATGTGGACGTGAGATTTTATACGAGTCCGGAGTGTCTCTTTCTTCGATACCCCGTTCGTAAATCACGATTGATACGATCATACTCGCTCCGTTCCATTGGCTCAGACCCCTATGGGCAACCATTCCTGCATTGATTTTCTGTATTTTTTCCTTCCGATACACACACACACACACACACGCCTGAGCACTCATGCATGCACCCACGCACACGGACCCTGCTGAATAATTTTCGCCCCACTCACCAGTGCTGAACCATGAAAATACTTCAACAGTGTTTCGTCCATTTACAGTTTCAGGAGGGCTGTCGTTTAGCTTTGTTTTTCGCCGGAAGAAATCCCTCATGAAGGTCGCTGGCTATAAGGGTACCGAGTTACTGCTGTTATGATTTAGAAGGCGTGCCTGGCAAAAAGGTTGTTAATGCCAATTACTCGTTTAGCGGTCATGAAAATTGACCAAATGAAACAACAATGCTTGTGTTCGCATTTCAGCGGAGGCAGTCCACTTGGAGGCAGTCGTTATTTAGCCGGAAGATGTAACAGTGTGGTTCCCGTTCTTTGTCTTACGTTACCGCGTTTAGTCCCTCTGGTGTAGTCACGTTTTTTATCAATCCACAACTGTCCATAATTGCTTTTTGGGCAATCGACTACTTACTTATTCACTAAGACGTAAGTACGCTGAACCACACTACTGCTCAGCAAATTCCGTGAATACTAAGAATTGTACTTTGCATGATTGATGTGATGCAAGCCTTTGTGATAGCCAATATTGTATGAAACAACTGCTCATGCGTAAGACTCATGATTCTCTATTACGGATTGAAGTCCGCATTGGGGATCGGGGCGTACGCGTTGATGAGCCTAAGCAATCGATAACTTTTCGCATTCAGCATACCGTCACATCGTGATGTCATGTTTGTCATGCCGTAAAATTGATTCGGTTGTAATTTTAAGCCACACCTCAATAGCACTTACAATTGCCTATCACCTCTCCAGGTATTAGATGCAGAGTGAGCAGGGCTTAGCAGATTCACCAAACACCCGGGTCTCATCTGCAAAGAATTTTGGCACTGCATCCATACTTGACCTGATGGGTTGTGATATACGGAGGGTAGATCTGTGACCAAGATGCCCATCAGAAATACGCACTGTGCGGAAAATGTTGATCACAATACTAGCTGGTTGTTTGTGCACCTCAGACATGGTTCACGCATCAACCGATACCATCAGTTTGTCTACAGTGAGAACGTTGATCGCACAAAAACACCACGACTGCTCCGGTAATGGAAAGGGGTACGAGGCTCCTACGTGTTCGACGCAGCCTTATGTGCTATGTCGGGTTAGCCAACAGGCTTGAGTTCACGCGTGGGGAAATCCAGTCACATGCAATTGTTGGCGTTGTCTGAGTCCCTTCTGGGGCTTGCCACTAGAGCGTTCCATTGACGAACATAGCATCACGACATGACGGACATGACAAAGAAAAGCTACACATGAAAAAAATGCATGGTAGTGCCATGGATTTTTGCTGATGAGGTACCCACTGTCATTTACTGTACGAAGGATCATTATGTAGGTAATTCAAACTACCAACGAGTACACGGGCGAGTCACCACAATCACAGTGCCCCGATGCTTATCATGCATTCTGTAGGATGATTTGAGCCACACAGTACCTCATCTGTTACAACTAAAAATATTTCATAAAGGAAGAGCCTCCTGCGAATAATGATTTGTCTGGAATTCAATTTTATTGTATCTTATCCGGTTGTATTTTCTCCGACGCACTTAATCGTGTATTATTCTTGCGTCTCTTGTCCCCGTATTGCTTTTAGTGCCCTATTCATTCAGTGATGCATTTCTTGAGAGGGTGGGGGTATCTGCAAGACGGAGGCCTGGATATTTTCTGTAAACTGAAGAAGTTAAAAATGGGTTAGCCACGAACACAGCGCGCTTATTGGCCATTGTGCACCATTCACCGAACACCGTACACGCGTATGCAATTTTTCATATCCACACACCTGTTGGTACTCGTGTATTGCAACCTGTCACATGATCGATGGCCTTGAGATTAATTTGAACCCGTCTAGTTGCCATGGCTGAGGCGTTCTAACGCTTATCATTGCCTTATGCGTGCACGCGACTACACATGTTCCCAGAAGGCGACCTTGAACGAAGCATTCACACAGTATACACGTTGCGTTCTATTTAATTCGTCCTGGTAAAGAACAATCCACAGTGCATATGCAAGAAACAAGAAATGTGAAGGTATCCGATGTCTTATGCAAAACTGAATATTTCCCCATTTGTGCTTTAGATTTCTCCTCAAAGTCCCCAGTGGTGTTCTACCTCAGTGTCACGTGATGGGGTTAACAGTGCAGTTTGTGCCAGATGACGTTTCCCTGTATGAATACTATTTCAAAGACAAATGCAAAACGATAAAGTATAGTAACTTTTTCATGTAGTATAAATTATATTAAGATCGGAAACATTGGAGATCGTTTATCTTGCGAATTCGATGTATTACCTATCGTGGTCAAACGAAATGCTGAATTATTCACTAAGTATCCAATTAATTTGGATAGAGTACATTGGGCTAAGCTCATAATCATGGAATATAAATGTGCACGATCAAGGTCAAATCCCATCAATGGCTTTGACACGTTTTGATCCGCGAGCGCACTTAAGTGGGTGAAAGATTTTTCGCTTGTTTTCACCAGTGAGAATAGTATCCCCAATGAAATTAAAAATTTCATTTAATTTGCATCATATTCAGCAACGTACTGTTTCCAGTTCTCAGAGCCAACCCCAGTGGTTATTCAACAAACCGAAATGATCGAGTTTCCCCTTGGGTAGTCTCAACACTAGAACGACGAGAGGAAAAGATTTGATGGAATTACGGGGCGTCCCTACGGACACACCCTCCTTCATAAATCCGGAACTGAAGGTCCTAAACAAATCAGTCTAACCACTTTCTAATGCCAATAGTGAGATCTTTCCAAAGATCCCAAAGTTAATATGGGGAAATGCGGAGCAACTGTGAAACCCCACCTTGAACCTATCACACTATTGCATGGAACGAGAAACTTTGGCACTTTTCGTAAATATTTGCTATCCACCAACATTCTAGGAATTGAGTAACTGAAAAATTATATCTCTCAAAACTCTGATCGGGTAAAAGGATCAGCGTTTCTTTTGCATGGTCAAAATTACCGATCATTGAAAAGAGTACGACGTTTTAGTAGACAAAACCTGTCAAGGGTCATTACTCTCGAAAACAGCTGAGATCCAAAAGCGAAGAAATTTGACATAACGGACAACCGTAGCCTGATTATCCCAGTCAGAAAGAGAACACAAGACATTGGATTAAAACGGTGTCTTGAGATTTTCTTTGCGGAACAGTGTTACAAGACAAGGCGATGTGAGCACAAATTGATAAAAACACCGGATTAGATGGTGCTTGCAAGGAGACAGATAAAGCTGGCCAGTCGCTTGCGGCCCGATGAGCGTGAAAGAAAATCAGTTACGACGTGAAGCAGACCCGATTTGTGATCTCACTGCAAAATTGAGTTGTGCCTGCCGTGTGCATCGCTCTCATATTGTAATCCAAGCCTTCCATTCGTTTATCTATAGCAACAGTCCTGAACTTTTCGTGCATTGTAGCGCAGTGCGTGGCAGTGATTCGTCAACAGCTACATCGAAGGAGTGCGGTGTGCATATTTTTGGCATACGCCTTTCGAAGTCCTGACGGAACTCTAAATGCGTTTCACCCAAAGCTTCTGCAGCGGCTGATATTCTCACATCCGTTTTCCAACTGCATCCACTTTTGACGAATACAACCCGTTGCATTCGTGTATTCATGTAATAAAATTACCTGAGGATTTCCTTTGACATCCCCAATTTTTCGATTGGGCATAGATTCCTATCCAATCACAGTTCACGTTGACATTGTTCTGGGCCGTCCCACTAATTCTTATAAGCAGACTCTTCTGCCTTCGAACCATCTCATTTCATTATTAACAAAAGGGCAGTTTCTATAGGATGCGTTGTGATCATAAGCAAATCTTGGCTCACAGACTTGTCGGTCCACCTAATATTACCAACCAGGTCTTCTAATCGGTTAGTCTGGTTGCGAATACAGGTGACTGATCCGGTTCAGACCACAGTTAACACCGTATTGGATCCTAGGTCCGCTGCGTTGACTGAAATCTTGTCCTCGATTTAGGTCAAACGATGACGTGCTGGATGTTCACCAAACCATCGTGCTACCTGCTAAACCCGCCAGGTCCTATATTGGCAATGTGTCAGTCCGTATCATCACAGACATCGGATGTGTGATTAACTAAAAACAACCCAATTGGAGTGAGCTGATTTAGGGTGTATATCTGGTATGCCGAATGGCAGTTTACGGGAACGTTACCATGATGATCAAGATGTCCTAACGTTGTACGGGGGGCAAGCCCAGTTGCCATGCCAGAAACGTGAATGGATCGCACATTGAACGTGGACGATCGTGCGACCTAAAAAGGCTTGAGATTTGGTTACCATCTTGTTTGAAGACGGATCAGATAAGACAAACCGACATCAGTGACCAGGGTGACATCTTGATTTTCAGTACCCGAAAGTGATTTAGAGTGTTCCTAGAATGTAAAGTCATTGATAGATTTCAGCGAAACTTGAAGAAAACCTAGACAACTTATCATCAGGAAATGCCAAGAAATTTCTGTGGATTCCCATGAAAAACAAAAGAAGTGATTCGGGTTTTACCACGAACCAGTGTTCCCTTGGACCACTTTATCCGTCTAGTTTTAAAGATTGACAAAAATCAAAATGACGGCGATGGTTATGATAGCCCTTGTTATTCATTAATTCAACTATCAAATATAAAGCACTCTTTTGCGTGGATTAAATGCACCAGCAGGTACGTCCAGATTCACAAGTTTGACTCATTAGTACCAGTTGGAAGCAGTGAATACGACAGATATAGTTATATCGACAGAAGCGTAATTTTCTCAGGTGATGATGATGAAGGCGCAGCTTTCTTACACTCAACATCCGGAATCATCCTCATCAGAATAATCCACGTCCCAATCATTCCCATCCTCATCATCGGAATAAAAACAATCATCATCTGAAATATCCAAACCGACATCATGAACACGTGAATCACTTTCGTGGAACAAGTAAAGTGAAATTCCCCCAATCGATAATGTACGCAAAGTAAACGAGGTGACAATATTGAATACCAAGTGGCGTATACTACTAACTTATGTGGGAGTGAGATAGTGGTTCTGGTTCACTTCGGCTGGCGAACACTGAAACCCTTGCCCTCATACTGAGCACACCCTATCTACGGAGTCTCTGAGTGAAAGAACACTCCAGTTCTCATGATCAAGACTTCTGGCTGCCTTGAATCGTAGAAAATGTTTCCCTTCGGATTTATCATTTTCGCCTTATTTATGTTTCATCACACAGAAGAGAAAAGAAATTTGCATTGATTGTTGTGGTTAGCCTTGGGGTGCAGTAGTAATCCTCTATCATAAATCATATCAATTAACTGACCAGTCTTTTCGATTTCAGTTAGGAAATAGGGGGTGTAGAGATTTATTGAAATAGAACATGAAAATTCAGCTCGCCATATTAAGAAACGCAGTTACACCTGCTTAGTCCATATCCCATGCTGCCTATCACAAATCTTTATCTTTCTTTGACCAAACAGTTCGCTTGATTCCCGTGCGTTTAGACCACTAGTTTCCAAGCCGAACACTACCCCCGGCCAACACGCCCGCCTGATTGTTGTTTGTCCACACACATTAGCTTAGTCTCTAAGACAAACGTTGATTGACCTTAATCGACATCTGTCTGGGGTCCATTTATTGGCCCTATCTGTTCGTATCAAACTCTGATTCCTAACAGTTTTCATCACTTACGTAAACACTCTTCCCCGTTATGTAATTACGTGCACTAGACCACAGCGATCCACTACCCGTTCTGTTATGACGTCATCATTGCCTCGGTTGCTTGGCTTAGTTCTCTCTCTCTCTCTGCCTTGTCTGATTGAATGACTGAACTTTGGTCATCTCGTCATGATTATACCACTTCCTCATAGTCATAGCCATTCCATTTGCTCTTCATCACGTGTTCCCTCAGGCAGTTACTCGTCTGACCGCTGGTTGGTCAAAATTCCTCCCATAAATAAGGACTTTCTTAGTGAACCGATTGACTCGATCCTGCATCGCCGTCTCGAACGTTTTCTGTCCATTGTAGCCTGAAAATTTTGAAGCCTTTTTGGCAGACTTGATTCCGTGGTCGGTTAGATCACAATTTGAGGTATGCTATTGTTTTTGTTTGATCATCTGTCCTAAAGTATACGTAACAAAGCGAGCTTGTGTCTTCTGTCTTGGGACTTGGGGCTCGTTTATCTACGAGTCATTCAAGCACGGGATGACAGTTCTGTTTTGAACTAAAAAATGCAATGGGTATATTGTTTCCGCATCCTGAAGCAGAAATAATGAACATGACACGATAATCACAGTGAATAGCGAGCGAAATCTTCATTAGAAAATAATCGTTTTCTCTGCGCTTGAACGCTGCAAAGAACTTAATGTCAGTCCCACAAAAAAACTAGGGTCAAGTTAGAAAAACAAGTATGTAGAGTCGATAAAAATCTTTTGCAAGCAAATTTTCTAATCTAAAAGTTGCAAAAGGCAGTTTATAAAGCGTTTATCGAAATACGCTCTTGGTGGTTCAAAAACGGACCCATTTTTGTTATGGACAAGATTGTTGAGTTACTACCTACCCCATTTTCTTGCGACTCCTGTTGAACGAAATCTCCCAGGACTACCATAGGTGACTTCCTGATTTGTCAACAACCCATTAATATGGTAAATATACACACGGATTTTAAACATGGCCCCTGAACGAATGGTGAAAGCTACCCGGTGGTTTTGAAATACAGTGGCCTTTATCATGAATGACTGAAACAGAGCTTTCATTCAGGCTTCCAATGGTGTTCCATTATTAGAGGATTCCGGACGTCAACTTTTGCAGAGTGCCCGAAACTCTTCCATTCGCGTAGGCTCTCCGGACCAATAGACCCCAAATATTTTACATCAGGTTCAGGTCTGAACAGTGAACGACCAGTCCATGATCTTGAAGTCCCGGTACAATAACCACATACTGTTGAAGCTGATTCAACGTATGATCACGTTGTCATGTTAAAAGATGGTCGGTCTTAGTCGATCTTCAGGAGGTATTGTGAGAGGAAGTTGACTCAGTGTTCTGAAGTTGGAGTTAGCCGACAGTTGAGATCTTCCGTATTCTTTAACCGCACTCAGATTATCACAAAACCACCAATGTAGGCTGAATAACTGAAGTTCATCGTTCTCTTGCCGAAATGGTGTCGGCCGTACATGATTCCATCGCGGATGTGGAGATAAAGTTCATATCATTTCATTCAGCAGTTCAGGCGAGTGGTTTTATCAGAACTTCGTACTGCCCCAGGCATATTGTCTGGGATAAAAGGATTTATCTGGGTCATGTTTAAAATCAGTATGCATATTTATGTAGCAGTGAGTTGTCCACATTTGGCCGTCCTAGATACTTTCCTTCTGAAGGAATCGCATGAATACTGATTGCTTTCAATAGCTTTTCGTGCACTAACGTACTTCTTTTGCTAATTAGGTTGTTGAGGCACCATATCTGTTACGAGCTCGATCACTTAGCCAAAGTTGTCTCGGGAAAGACC
Source organism: Fasciola hepatica (assembly GCA_948099385.1). Taxonomy (NCBI): domain Eukaryota; kingdom Metazoa; phylum Platyhelminthes; class Trematoda; order Plagiorchiida; family Fasciolidae; genus Fasciola; species Fasciola hepatica. Next base: position 12,053,054 of record CANUEZ040000116.1, on the reverse strand, counting down.
AAGTCAGTATGTCGCGTGTGTTGACTGGATCAGACATCGCGTGAAGTGCGTACGCACATGCCTGAGCAATCAGCATACACAAATCGTGCTTTCTCTAGTGTCCACGAACTGTAGGAAAGTAGCGACTGTCCATGAACAAGGGTAGGAACATGTGTGTGTGTATATATATATATATATATGTGTGTGTGTGTGTGTGTCTGTCTGTCTGTCTGTCTGTCTGTCTGTCTGTCTGTCTGTCTGTCTGTCTGTCTGTCTGTCTGTCTGTCTGTCTGTCTGTCTGTCTGTCTGTCTGTCTGTCTGTCTGTCTGTCTGTCTGTCTCTCTGTCTCTCTGTCTGTTTGTCTATCTGTCTCCTCGTGTGTGTGTGTGTGTGTGTGTGTGTGTGTGTGTGTGTGCTAAAGGGCACGGACCGGCGAGCTGGATCTCTAAAGAAGTGTTTTGAGTCAATAATCTGATGACGCATTGACGCGCATCGACTGCGATGTGCAGTCGGAAGACAGAGCTGACTAATTTCCGAGAAATAAGAGTTCCGATTCGCCATGAAAAACATTGTCTGCTCAACGTGTTCATCCAGTGATTAAAAGTTCGAAGAGTTGTTGACACGAAAAGGTAAAGGAGTCTTGCTATCTTGGACAAGGTCTAGCGTTCTCAGTCTTGTTACACTATCGTTACAAACACCAGCTGAGGATACTGAAAGCATTTATCAATCATTTGCAATGATTAAATCCCATTCCTGACATGTTTCAGACTAGCGGAGCCATTTTGAGCTGCTCTGTCAATTCGATTTCTAGTTCACGAATACATTAAGGGAGACATGATGTTTTTGGTCCAAAGCAGGTGAATAGGCACGTGAAGTGATCAGTGCCGATGGTTCATCCTGAGTGAACTTCTAGGATCTGTATGGTCAGTCGAGAGCTGACATGATGAAAACAATGGTTGTTGATTTCTTTCCTTGGGTCTTGGCAACTTCCAAACGACTATCACAATGGAATACGGGCATTCGCACCCTAATCCAACAAATATTTGAAGGTATATCCTATTTAACTAATTAAATGTATTGTGTTGCTTTGGAATGATTAGGTCAAACTGTGTATTTTAAACATGAGCGTGTTCATTATTATTATTATTAGTGGTAATAGCAGCGGCAGTTTGGATAACCCAAAACCCCTGAGAAAAAGGAGGAAATTTTATTATTCCTTTCATTCACATCATCAATCATCGTTAATTCTTTAAAATTCTACCTGGGTAAGACAGTCCATAAGGGGATTGCATTTGTTTCTAATTTTGAAAGGACTATGACGAAGATACCCAATAAATGTCCAGTTTTGCTTCAACGGTAAGTGTAAATTACTTTTTGTAATTTGTATTTTTGACGACATCTTCGCTTGTCTTACTCGTGAGTAGCGTGTATATCCCTCATGAACCTCGAATACTTGTGATCCAATTCCTTGTTTTTACCGTACTGACACAGTTCAGATTTACCCCTTTCCGACGTATGGTGCGTGAACATTTTACGTTATGTTCCCGACTCGATTGTTCTATGATTCTACATTCCCCTTGTAAGAAAAATTTGCAGAACGTTTCACTTACGCTTCTTGACCCACTGTCTGTACCGCAACCGTGCTGCGCTACAGTTTCGCATGACTCCTTGCTGAGTGGACCGTTTATGACCGCGCTGTCCCGATTTTTCGGATAACTTTCTGTACTGTTGCCCTTGGTTGCTCACCTGGCTGTAAGTCATGGCATTTATGTATTTTTATGTATTGCATTGTTTAGAACCACGAAATTACGATAAACACGGTTATACATTTGGAATTTGTTCTGCTGCCCGTAGCCGTGTACAGCCCATATCGTGCGTAAAGCTAGTGAGACCACGTTTTCGATTATACTGAAAGTTCAAGTAATCGGGATAGTTTCTACAGGTAAGCTTTACCAACAAAGTAATGAAGTTGCGATGGTCTCGCCTCTGGGACCTCTACCCGCGGACTTTTTCGTCACCAAACTTGGAAACGGGGTACACCAAGACATCATAGAAAGACCACCCGGTTACTGTCTGTAAGTGAATGGTATTTTCATTTTGATTGATGAAAGTTTATGTGAGGATGTGTGCTGACTCATGGTCGGTAGTCGGCCAAGTCCCGCGATCAGTCAGCATGTCAGCGCCCGCCCAGAATCCAGGTCAGTGCTTGAGCCAGCGGATGCGTAAGCTACAAGGTAACGGATCGATAAGACGCGAACGGATTCCCGTCAAGTAGTAAGTGGTCCCATCACCAACCAACCAATCAGAAGACAGCCTGCTTGATGCGAGTATGAACCAGTTAGTTTGCGTAGCACCGGGGGTGACAGTAATTCTCTCTTCTCCATATAAACAATGCTTTACGCTAATAAACTGAAATGATTCGAGGGCACAAATGACTTTCCGCTGGAGTGAGTGGGACAAAACAAACAATATACGCATAGATAACCTAGTGAGATTGTTCGGTGTTCTTTTAATTTATTCGATGTCAAAATGAAAATTAGACTAGGAAAAAATAAACAGGCCTAGTGTCTGTATGCCAAACAGGACCAGTAGCTGAAAAGCAGGAACGAAAATGAGGTTTTGCTCCATATGAACTCAGAGTGGAAAAAATTTCGGCGCAGAGTCGATTGGTGGTAAAAATGTATGAATGATCGAGAAAAACGATCAAGTCCACGTGATATACAAAAGCAAAACAATTTTCCCGTTGGTGTAATGGGTCAGTCTTTGCTCTTGTGTTGCGTAGACTATTCTATACGTGGTGTTCCGGTCTTCGAAAAGTGGGGGGGTTGTTTAATCGGTTTGTTATCGTCTCCGCTGTAGATAACAGCCTAGCTTTGGCATCGCTGAACCCGGATCCCGGTGACTGAATGGATCCAACAAATCTACCCCCGTACATTCACCGTGTGATTTGTTTTAGCTAAGAGGATAGCAATGGTACTTGTACCTGTCCTTGTCGGTCCCCCGGACTGAGCCAAGTTTGATGGTGCTTTTTCTTCCGATCTGCTGGGCTCTCGGTGGTACTGCCGGTCGAACTTGTTCCAAAGGAGCAAATGAACAGCCCTCACTACGTGCACGAAAACTGTTCGTAAGATTCCTTATCCTTCCATGGCAGGGTATTTGGATTGCTCCCATTTAACGTCCCGATCGAACTCACAGCCCACCGGTAATTTTCCCCACTTACGCGGTCAGCGTACGAACATTCAAATCCCCAATCCCCATGTCAGTCTACTGCGTTTTAAACAAAACGTCTCCTTGAAATAAACACCTTATACCCCCGTGTCCCTATATTGTTCCATGGGTTACAAAACGAGCCGCAACTGGCCAGTGGAGGAAGCCCTGAAAGAAACTGTACTGACCTTTCCACGTTACTTTGCTATGCACCAATATTTGAAGGGAGCTGTTTAGCAAAGAAAACTGGACGAAATCATGACGCAAGCATTTCGATCACCCTTGTCCATGGAGTACGTAAAACATGTCAGTCTAAATATGATACGACAATGGGGACAAAAAGGAAAAAAAGTAGGAAAATATAAGCCACAAATAAGTCATTATTTCTTGTGGGATTTTATGGCCGATACTAAGGAAGACGGACAGTTTGCCATAATTGTTTCGAAGCACAAAGAGGGAAAGAGGAGTTCCGTCCTGACCAACATAGTTTCACTAAAAGCCAGCAGATTTGTTTTCCGGTTGCTTAATCGTACATTGAAAGATCGAATCAGGTCAGAATTGAAAGCAGACTCTTCGAGATAGCTGATGATGGATTCTTTGCCGGGATTTGTCTTATGTACTCTAAAGGAGTCGCTGAGTACACTAATCTTTTCTGGATGCGTTCAGTTACTTCTGGGCCAAGTATCATTGTGTTCCACTTATCCGTGTGGCACCACAACTGCCAACTAACTGGAAGAAAACATGTGAAGCAATAAAAGCAATATCACTGTCAGAATGAACGTTGAATCTTAGTTCTTTCTTCCCTTACACCAAGTGTAGTTGGGCTGCCATATATGTTCGAATAAATAGGAAGATTAGGCGAACGAGGCTACATATATGATCATCTTTAAAAGAAACAACTACAAGGTCTCATTTTTTTTATCGGCCGTCAATGTGGGCTCCTTTTTGCGTAGGGGTTCGCAGGGCTGAGGGGTAACACCGGCAATAAAGTTTTAATATTGATTGGTTGGTCATCCTGTAAGGAATTCAAGATAATCCTAAGAAAAAAGTCCGAATAATTCGTTCATATTGTTTATTTTATTATTTTCGTTTCTTCTAGGTTTCTTGTGTATATATTTCCATCAAAGTAGGTGGTGCTCTGCGTTCGAGTGTGTGTGTGTGTGTGTGTGTGTGTGTGTGTGTGTGTGTGTATATATCTGCGTGCGTGCGAGCATGTGTGCATTCACGTTTGGTAATAGATGAGCATCGTAGTGTGAATCATACCGTTACCATTCATCGCCGATAGCACTAAGGTTGACGCGCACGGCACAAAACCCCTCCCTGCGCCAGAGTCCTAGTCGGTTGTTGGGACTCAATGATATTCCATTCTATCACAATTTGAACATCCCATTACCTAAAGGTACTTCACCGTCGTATCCGTTAGAACAATGCCCAATTTCAGGCATCTTTTTCAATCAAAAAACAGAGATATATTATTTTCAGAAAGGATATCCCGTTCACCAGGAAAGCCGGTTTATTGTGTGCGAGTGCTGAAATCGGTACTATCAACACGAATAGTGGATAGATGCAGCGTTCTTTACACGATACGAACTAACAGTTTTCCATTTGAGAAGGGTGTATTACATCCAGTTCTGCTTGACATGTATGCCTACACAGGTTTTATTCTGAAAAATCACAATTTGATGTGTTTTACTAGGGTTTGATTGTCGCAGATCTTTCGAGTATGTGGTATAAGGACTACGTTTTCTGATGCAACGGTTTCGCGCAAGATCGTAATGAATTGATCGGATGTTCCACACAAATACCGGCGAGATCGGATTAAGTAGGTGTACAGGATTGTCGTCCCGTAGTTGAGTGACTCGCAGATAAACGGACCCCAAGTCCCAAGGCAGAGAACACATACCCGTTTTAATACGCATATTATAGGACAGATGATCAAACAATCACAATGGCATCTCAGATTGTGGGTAAACCGATCACAGGATCAAGACTGTCAAAAAAGGCTTCACAATTTTCAGGCTACGATGGACAGGAACCGCTCGTTACGACAAAGCAGGAGCGAGTCCAGTGGTTTACAAAGTAGGTCCTTTTTTATGGGGGCATTTTGTCCAATCAACAGACAGAAGGGAATTATTGATCCAAGAGAAGAAGAACAAGTGGAACAACGTGGTTGTACGAAAGGGTGAGATCTTGGAGAGATGGTTAAGTTCAGTCATTCACACGGATAAGAGACTGGAAGGAAAGGATAATTAGGTTCAAAAGTTTGTGCCTCGTCACGTAACCCAGGTCGTTATGATATGGACCATTCCCAAACAGAAGAGAAGGGTTGCGTAAACGATAAAGTAGAACAGATAAGAGCAACGATCAGAGTCATGAGAATTGGGTCAATTGACACATGTCATAGAAGCAAGACTGAAAAGGACTGTGTGACGTAGTGTAAGAATCGTATCTAACCGGCCAATCGTACTTAATGAAATAACCTGGACCCCCAACTCCGCTCACTGGGAGAACGACAAGACCAGACAAGAATGGCACGAATGTATTCTGTTGCATTTGGTCAGTACTCACTCGTTTATATACAAAAATAAGCATGTAATTATTGACAGATAACGTGCTGACCAATCACAAGGGGACTTCGTTGTATCTACACGATCTAACAGATACGGTCCGGCTTCACCTGATCGGTTGGATACCGGAAATGAAGCTGGAGCGCACTGGAGCGCATGTGGACACAGTCGAATCAGGACAAGTAGCACGACTGAACAACAATTGCTATGCGGGTGAGGAAGCCCAGGGCACGGTCGGCGTGGAACTTTTTGGTGACAATGAACAAAAAGCAAGTAAATAGTTTGGTTAATACAAGGTAGATCTAGGATAGAGAGCATAGGACCAGGACTAAACTAGTTTAACGAAATTCTTCGCTATGGCGAGCTGAATTTCTTTGTCCTGATTCAATGAATCTTTACAAAGAGTTATAACAACTGATATTTCGCAACCGAAACTATAAGTGTATCCACGGCAGGTGGAAAATCATATCGGATTAGTGACTTTAGTTTTGTGAATACACTCCTGCTTCAGTAGATCAGGTCTGTTGCATACCCATACATACTGAGCGTACAGTTTTCGAAAACCGTTAGTAGTATAAGGTTTAATAATTTGTTCAGTTCATGAATGATCCCAGGACAGAATTTATCAACCTGTGTTCACTGGGACCGGTGGTCTTTTGAAATGGGCGGGCATTTGTGATGATTCAGCAAATTCTTTACGGGACACGGCCCAGTACATCTGTGGCTACGTACACTGAGGAGCTCCAGCCGGTGATAATCGACGTGTACAGGTGTAACAGATGCTTGGCGTGATTAGTTAACTTTTGGTCCGTCAACCATTTCCGTTGATAAAACATCAGTTCTGCAGTAGAATTAACATACCGTTACGGAGTCTCCGGCTTCTTGCTATTTCGGTTTTCGTGGTTCTGGGTTGAAGCTTTTCCAAGATGTTCTCAGTCCGTGTATTGCAAATAGTACAAAAGTCTATGGTATGACACGGATGAGTCCGTGTGGGATGAAGAGTCCCTTTTCTTTGTAAGAACTCCACGAGTTTCATGCGTATTTCTGCTGAGAGATAGAAATTTCATTTAAATGTTTTTCCGTCAGTAGCATTTTTCCTTCATAGCCTTTGTTTGTCTTTGCGGTGCTCTTGCTCGTGGTTCGTGTCTTTAATAATTGACAACTATTCTTTTAGGTTATAAGTCGGCTCCACTGATCATTAGCAACCAATTTTATCACCCCCATCCATGCCCACCAGTGCGTGTCCAGTTGATAAACCTCTTTCACTTCTGAATGTCTACATGATCAATCGCACATTCCACAGTGAGTATACCTTCGTTGTGCATAGAAAATTAATTGGATATTTTAAGTTATTTGCAACTGAGTAGTAGATTAGATTTGTATAATATGGTTCATCATGCAGCTTCAACGCTCAACTCACCATTGAAAACCATGGAAGCACTGTACAGCTGTTTCATCCTTGTTGGGAATCATCAGCAGTGCACATCCACCGAGCCCCCACGGGGACTCGAACCCCGGGGTGAACGGTTGTGAATCGAACACCTTAACCACAAGGCTATCTGGGCTGGCTCTCAACGGTTTGTTGAACATCTACACTACATGATATAGCACCCTTCCGTCACTGGCTTTTGAATGGTAACAACCCGCTTCCCACACAGCGATCGACTCCTATGATGGATGACTTCTCTGTAGGTGCCTTGCGGTTAAGGTGTTTGATTCACAATCGTTCACCCCGGGTTCGAGTCCCCGTGGGGGCTCGGTGGATGTGCACTGCTGATGATTCCTAACAAGGATGAATCAGCTGTACAGTGTTTCCATGGTTTTCAATGGTGAGTTGAGCGTTGAAGCTGCATGATGAATCATATTTTAGGTTAATTTATACATTTTAATCGAGTATTTCCCAGCAATCTATCCAACAAACGACATTCACGTTTGTACGTTCACATGATTGCACGGGCTTGACAAACAGACATTGGTTTTCTCGGATTGCTATGAATTCCTACTAGCGTCATGTGTTTCAAACACAAAATGTGACTCACGAACTCAATGGTTACGGGGCCTCTGCTTTCAATCGGTCATCGAGTTAACCTGACTCGGTCATTCAGCTATCATTAGGCAACCAGAATGCAAAACTGCTGGCTTTTGGTGGAGCTATGTTGATCAAGGTAGAAACCCTCCACCGCTGTTTTTGTATCGAAACAATTATTGCATTAGCTTTCGTCGTAAAATCGCACAAAAATTAATGAATCGTTTGTTATACCGTATCATATATATAGATATATAAACTGATATACTTTACGTACGCGGTCAACAGGAGTAAGCATAATGCTTCCATCTGGCAATTAATGTCTTCGTCCCATTCTTATTAACTGGTTGAAGGGGGCTCTACTTTTCGAAACGTTACCAAACCATGTTTGGTTGATCTCTGACTCCAAAGTGAACCGGATATTTTTTCTTGCTGCATCATTCTATGCGCAATCCCCATTCCCAGGCGCATCAAGTACACGATAACAGCAATAAAGCTCATGATACCATCACCACACGAGATGACACTGTTTTCCTTCTATTAGCTCAGGTAATGAATGCCCTGAAATGGGAATAGTCTATTGCACGCAGTCGTAAAAATGAAGATTCGGAGGTAGTCAGTCCCTCTGTTGTGTTTGGCCTGTACAATCATGTGCTCACACGCGCGCTTGATCTATACCCCGTGCAATCAAGGAGACGCCTGCCATCGTGCACGCACGTACACAGTTGACGTTTGTCCTGTTTCGTCCAATCAGATTGTACCACGTGTTGCGCGACCTTGCGCAACTATATCTGATTGCACAGTTGCCTAGCCCTTTCGATCGCACATATCGCTGACTCAAGCAGATGCACACGTTTTTGCGTTTTCAGTTACTTGCCTGTACCGGTACTTACCGTATGTTGCTGCGACACACGTTCACCCGTACAGGTAAGTCTTCTGCCTACTGAATTCAGGACACAACACCCTGTGACCGTACTTTACAAATTTGCCATTGTAAATTTTACCACTGCAAATATACGCCGTGTTCTCCTCCTCTCTCACATTTGCGTATGCACAATTGATACTGTATCGTATTCGGCACTAGGCGGATACTAGACCTTTATTAATTTCAGTGGGATTCACACTTGTTCTACGTAGATGAAGAAGTTAAGTCGATCAAACCTTCGCCCTCATTATACCGAATTCCGATATAAAGGTAGTGATATGGCTGATGTTCATGGGTCCTGCTCATTTATCAACTCCCTGCAATCACTGTGGTGAATAGGCATGGTTAGGGATCACGGAGATTGAACTTGTTTACTTAGGGCATTGACTTAATCAGTGTTGTTCACGTCTCGTCGGTGGAATAAGACGATGCTATTTCTGTCTCGGATGTACACGGAGGTGAAACTGTCACACACACACACACACACACACACACACACACACACACACACAAGCCGCTAGAGACAGGTGGAAAGACGGGTGAATGATCTAACAAGTGCTACCCTTGACCAATTCCTCGTGATGGGCAAACGAAAATCAAACCATCTCCACTAATGAGCAAATAACGTAGAGACTCAAAATAATATCTCGAGGGAAACCCTATCCGGAACTGTGTTAGAAGTCGGACTGAATGTGTCTACACGCTTTTGCACTCATTTGATCCGACAGAAATATTTTATTTTATTTTTTGTTTATGAATGCAATCCAAATTGGTAGCTAGTTGCGTGGAAGCATCCACGGCCGGTTTTATATCTGATGGAGAGTAAAAGCATGACGACGGAGAGGAAAAGGATACACGCTGACACACACACACACACACAACCGTAGCTTTCTGAAGGTCGTGCTGACTACTAACGTGTCAGTGTGGTGTTGCGTTTGAATAACAGGACGAAATTTCCCCGGAGGCACACGACCGGTTTTGCGTTTGCTGCCGCTCAACAGGTATGCGGACGCGGCACTCAAGTATAGGAATAACAGGGCAGGAGAGCACCGGGTACCCATACCTGACTAGTGGCAACAACCGCGAACGTGATTGTGCGCTTCCGGGAAAATTTCGTCCTATCATCCAAATACAGCACCATACTACTTGCATCAGAAAACGCGACTTGGGGCCATGTGTCCTCGTTCGGACGGTTAGCCTTGATAAACTGATGAAATAACCCCCGAAGAATCCGCTTGAGATTATAAGTATGGGCTGTTCGTCCACGCACGCTGCTTAAGATTCAAACGAGATTGCAGTCTTGCTGACTAACCTCCCTGCAACGTGTATCCCACCGGCTCCGGAGAATGGAACGCTCAAATAGTCAGAGCGTGGATAAAACTGTCCAGCTGCATCTGACCGCACTGCCTTGACGATGTCATCACGAGGGTAACAAAAGGTGGCGTGAGTGAGACGGAAGGACCAGCAGTACGTGACTCAAGCAGCACAATACCTAACGCGGTTGGGCTAAAGTTGGGCGAACGTTGGGCTTAAATGACTTCTGACATGTGCCTTGAAAGTCTTCACAGAAGTTCATAAATCTTCCTAGGGAATATAATGATAAGAGTACTACAGTATTTAATAACATATATCTGCGTTACAAAAATAGCACATTTCGTTTTACTGAATGCCCTTGTGGCCAGGTGGTGACGTACTGGTTTTCCTCATTCTTCGCCGTTAGGATGTGCTGTTCGGTTCTTCTGTGGAGAAGAAAGATTCACCACTCATAGAGATATCTAATTCGAATTTTTACAGTTTATTTTAACCCTAGTACATTGTTATCTCTCCGTTTACATCATCCCATCTACATATATGCGGGTACGTGTACACATGCATGTATATCTTTGGGCGTTGAAGAAGTCCTCTCGTAGTGTTGTTTTCTTTGGAATTCATGCAATATTGAGTACTAATCGCTAATGTGAAGTTGGTCATTCATATCCAGATTATGGGACTCAGATTACATTGTTATGTGTAAAGAGACGAGGTGGGAGAGTTACTGGAGGTGCAAGAATGTCCTTGGTGCAAAATGCCTCATTTGGGGAGCGGCGAAATTATGAGAGCACCGGCTTTTGTGGCCTGAATCACAGTCCATAGGTATGCTACGAAAAGCCGAATATTGCCAAGTATTTCTTCAATCTTAATTCACAGTACATAGTTACTCCTGGTGTCCATGCTGTTGAAGTAAAGCCACAAGAGTTTAACTAACAACAGATTTGGGGTCTATGAACCTACTCACTACCAACGCATCGAAGTCGATCATCCACACAGGTTAGCATATTCGTATTATTTCGATTTCTTCAGCTGGTCGATAAATACAGCTTGGATGAACCGTGTATGCCGCTGGTTTGGGAGTGCCCAATGAAATGCCGTTCAAAACAGGCTCATTTTTGCCGTCAAGGGTAGGTCAATGAAGTTTGTTGTCTTTGCCTAAACTCCAGACGCTGTTCGTTCCACTCCAAGATCCGCAAAAGAACCGGTGTTTGTCGTTAAGAAACAGTGGGTTCGTTTATCAATGTTGGAAATCAATGCGATGCGAAATGAGAATGCAGGTACATGAATTATCATTTTCTTCGACAGAAATCCCAAGCTAAATCTTCTATTAAGATTTTTCCTATTCATTTGGTGTAATGGATAACTCTTCAGGCATTCTGAAGCTTGGTAACAGTTTATCATAAATCACAACTCTAGGTGATTCAGTTCAGAGTTTATTTGAAATTTCCCTATTTTCACTGTATGTAATGTTGGTACGAGGAGCATAAATCTTATATAATGGGAAATCCACTTGCGTTTTTCACATCGAAAAGTCAGAGGCCGCGAACCGGAATCGAACCATCGGTCCTCCGCATTGATTATAGTTGTTTTGATACATAAATTATCTGATGGTAAGCCGTTTTTTTGGTAACAGTTTTCAATCAAATTATTTTTGAAACCTGCATGCGAAAATGTTTTGTTGTCCAACTTTTCTTTAGGTGACACTGTCTCACCTTTGTGAATGATCTTTCAGATCCGCTGACCATGTAACACAAGAACGATGAACGTTTTCCGAACATTCTGAATGAAGCAGTCCTAAAATCGCATGTTTTTACAGGATTTCGGTATGCCATTTTTATGATAAACTTAGTGATTTCTAGTCAATGATTAATTAGTGGTTTTGGTTGAAAGGATGGATATTGGCAAATAAACTAAGAAGCGGACAGTCAGGATGGATTATGAAAACAAGAGGTACCCATTACCAGCGATTTTCTCGAACGTTGGGCGTAGCCCAACGCGCTCCCAATTGGGCTCAGGTAGCACCGCCCAACGTTAGCTCAACGCTAGCCCAACGCGCTCCCAATTGGTAGCGCGTCGGGCGTGCTACTTGCGGATGAAGCTGCTGCAAAGCGTCACCTTGCTTGTTCGAGGTCAAGTATTGGTTTGCTTGTTTGAGATGTGCAATGCATTCACATGATTCATCGAAAAACTTGGACGATTCTGTTGCGCAGTTGGAGAAACTGTTCTCGCGGAGCCAAAGGATGGGCGTGTCAGAGTGCAGAAGCCACCGCGAACAGTCCCGTTGGTAATAAAGCATCACATTTTGGTATACATTCATCTACGTTTTGTTTATTTTTACTATTTGCGATTGGCTACGGTGTGGTGTATTCAGCTTGCAAAAACTGACTGGAAGGATATTAGACTAGCCTGGATTGGGGTATTTCAGAATGCAGTTTTTAACTAGCAGAAGGGGTGTTACTTTTCTAACGTATTAGTAGTCATCACTGAACAATATCATATCTGAGACTTGATTAGGTATATTACAAAACAAACAAATGAAATTATCACAGTTCACTAAGCGAACTTTTTCCTCATAATTAATTTCTCTTTCTTGAAATTCTTGTACTATATGATAACAAAAGCTGGAATATAAAATTCCTGATGCCACTCACGTTAGTTCTCCTGCCATCTGTTCACGGTTGGAACAGTGTGACCTCGTTCACCGCGATAAGCTAGCCTGAAGTTCATAAGTGCAAAATTACGTAAATGCTCAATATGGCTTATTGTTTACTCAGCGAAGGTAAAGTTCACCGAAGCCGCTTTTCATCGCTGATAACCAGCTTCTGGTCCTACTAGGGACATTTAGTTTTGCTGAACTTTCCACCATATGTTCACCTAAAAGAAAAAAATAAAGCAAACTTACTTGGAGAATACTATATTGTCTAACCGTTCAGCGGCAGGTCCACAGTGAATGGTAACCTTGCCGGAGGAAAACCATTGGTTTATTTCGAGAACATGGACTAAACTTTAAGGTCATGTGAGTCCGGTTCCTTAAATCTTTTTTTCTTCGGGATAAAGAAATATTTTGATGAAAACCGGAAGATTTTGTTAGTTTCCCAAAGAGAAGGGGTATAACATTCTACGAGCCCGTGGAGCACCTGTCCTTGGGATAGATTTATAATGCACGTAGTTCTTTACACCCGTTCTGAGTCAAACCACGAAGAGTGGCCACATTTGGCATGCTGATGTGCCATCCCACTACGCTACCAAATGTAAACACAAATTAGAGGCATGCAACCGATAGATGGATTCATCCCGGAAAATACTCCCGACAGGGTGCGAAATGCTATCAAGCTCAGCCCCTTGAGGAATGGCAAAATCTACCAGATGGTTAAGAAAAAGGTGGCGTTTATTGGTCACAACTGAAACATAAAGTCCAGGCATGCTTCCGATGATGTTCCGGATGGTTTCATGTTCTGTGTTGTCCATTCATCGAGGGTGGTGGGCGTCAAATTGCGCAAAGTACCGACATCTCTTCCATCCGCACAGATGCGCCTCGCTAACGGACTCTAGACATTTTCAGTCGGTTTTATGTCTGCACTGTGAGCAGGCCGGTCCATGACCTTTGATGTTCCGATACAATAGCCCTATTCCGGTGAGGTTAGTCGTACTTATGGCCATGTTGTTATGCTGAAATGCCAAAGTTCTTGTTGATTTTCCAAAATCTTCGGGAGCAGAAATTCATTTATTGTTCTGACTTATTAGCCAGCCGTCTGCTAGTTGAGATTCTCCGTCTTCAAAATCCGCATCCCCAAAATTATCAGAGAGCCACTAAGGAAGTTCGGTATGCTTTTCCTGAAGTCGTGCCAGTAGTGCATAATCACAACAAGGTAGTTGAAACTGAACTGTTTCTTATTGCTAAATATCACATCATTCCACTTGACATTGCAAGTCATATGATTTCTGGTCTATTCCTCCCAATTTTGAAAATGATGATCAGTCACTCAAAGTGATGATCTAATCCTTCTGCATTGCAGATATGGTGCAGGCTGTAGAAGTGATTTATACGCACCAAACGCTCAATTCTAGTTCCAAGGATCTCTGCAACTTTGATGTTCTCGTACATTGGTTCGAAGCGCCTCGTCAAAGCCTTTTCGCGTCGTACTCGAAGATTTTTCTTCGAATTGCACGCTTCCTCTTAGTCACACGGTGATCGAAATCTTTCAAAAAGTTATGAATAACTACTGTCGATCTGGAAGTTTTGTTGGAAATCTGGCGTGTGCTGTTCGCCCGGTTTTTATTCGCCATTGTTTTCCATTTTTTTAGCTCAGAGAGCATTGAACCTAATGCCATTCCTTTTCATACATGGACATCCAATTGTTTGGTATTGTTCATTTTTCATGCTTCATTACGGACAGTTTTGACTGATCGACGTTTCCATGCATCGATTGGCATTAGTTGTTTCCACATGAGAGCGCATGTCCCCTAGCTGTTTCAATTACTTGATCATTCCCTTGCTTGTCTGTATGCGTGCTTGCTCGAGGTTTACTCGCCAGCCGCGGTTTGGCTGTTTCCGTTCTTATAAATAAGTGAATTGCAACAACTACGTGCTCTGCTGCTACTTCTTACGAACAAAACAGAGCGAGTGGCCTGGCATATTGCTAAAAAACGGCTAAGTTCTTTTACTAGGCAGCTCGAGGGTTCGGTGAGCAGCTAGCACGTCTTCGTCTGTTCTGAATCGGGGACAAGAGCGGAAGTAACCGGACGGACCGAGGGACCAATCGAATGCCAATTGTCGTCTGAGCAGAATCAACCAATTGGGTTTGTTGCCAAAACAACTCAGAAGGGCTAGTTGTGAACAACAGGTGGACTAATAAGTAAGCGGATCAGGTTTTAGCTGTGATCACCAAATATTGTACAAAACTATCATTTTTATACCAATGAATCTAGATGGTTCGAAGGTAGAAGAGTCTTCTTAGTGGAGATAATGAGACGGATCAAAACATGGAATCCGAGGAATCAGATGAACCTTATATCTGCCTTTCAATGAACAGGAACGTTCGCCTTACCACTCCTCGAAACCCCTGGATTTGAAAAATCAGAAACGTTTGGCAGATGAATGGAAGATGTGGAAACAGAAATTCCAGTATTTTGCCTTTTGCGCACCAGTTCGGAGTTTGTACTATTCACCCAGGGGGGGGAGGGGGTTAAATAGCATTTCGCACCGACTCAGGCATATTTTCCGGAATAAATCTGTTTATCTATTTCATGCCACAAATTTGTGTGTATATTTGTTAGCGTAGTCGGTTGGCACATCAGCATGCCAAATTTTGTCACCCAAAGTGGTTGTATTCAAAAGTTATGGTAGCAAAACAGAGTGGGTTTAATAGCATTTTGGGCATTCTTTTCACCGTCTTTTTTAAACCGTTTTAATGCCAGAAATCATGTTGTCGGTAGAGATAATAACTAGCCGACGTTTCGGTTACCGCGGGTAACGTTTTTCATCATTACACGACCAAAGTACGGCACGGGTGAATTTAGGCAAAAAAGCGAATTAGCACACGGGATTATTGCTCAGTGTAGTGCGCGTTCTAATCAGAGTTAGCGACTGGAATGATATTTTGAAAATTGTTAGAAATTTAAAATGAACGGCGTGAGTTTATCTGAATTGTGAAGGTTTGCTCACAGCCAGGTAAACAGTTAGATTTTCTTGGAAATAAATATTCATGCGTTCCTGTGCCATATTATTATTATTATTATTATTATTATTATTATTATTATTATTATTATATTGCTACTAGGTGAAACATTAATTAATACGCTTAGAAAGTAAATACTAAATGAAATCATATGTTGTAAGTGCACATCGTTAGAGTTTTGAATGCTTACTTATTTCATTTATGGTTCAGCCTATTGCTCTTATGACAGACAACGTGCTTGATTAGATATTCGATTACACAGCGCTGTCGGAATAGTTGATAGCTAGCCAACGTTTTGCTTACCACGGGTAACCTTTCTGCATGCTGGTTTGCAGGCTAGTTGGAACTTGCAACAAATATGCCCATGTAAGGTGGATAGCAAATCTCTGATAATCACTGGGGTGACGTTGAGAATCTACCGACCTCCAGCAGTCGGAGCACTCCGGTGAGCGCCCTTCCCGCCCCAATTTCCCCTCCAAGTCTTTCCTTCAAAGCGGCTACAAATGGTCTGTTTCGTGAACCGGTATTGTAATGCAACCACACGTCGCATGCGGAAGACAGTCAGTGAGGCAGACCCACAAAGAACTGGACGGTGTGCGAAGAAAAGCGTATCTATTCGCAACATTTTATCACCTTGAGATTTCTGTCGAAGCATGCAGAGTAATCACCGTACTCGGCGGAATTCGCAAAATGTTAATTTCTCAATGACACTTAGGTGATCAACGGAAGGCAAACCACGCATCAGCACTAGGCCATCGAACAAAGGTGAAAACCTAAATGCGTTTTCCTTGCTATTTTGCGACCTGTGTGGTACATTATGAATAGCACTGCAAAATGGGCATTGACTTTATCCACTGCTTTCTTGCAAAGCTTTCTTCTAAAGCAGTTACTGAAGGGTTTCATACTGAGGCCACATTTACTTCTGGCAATGCACCAGTTTACCGACGGGCGAGTGAAGCTGTGCTGGCAACTAGACATACCATTTTATATCTTCCTCTCTGAAGTCCATTCTTTAATTCGGTTGACGGATATTCAGTGTGTTTGAGGGAACTGTCTAATAATTTCTACAAGAAAACAGGGATCTGATTCAGGGCATTCCGGAAGGTTCAACCATCAAATAATCTGGGTTCCGGATGTTGGTACAGTTAAGCACACTAACTAAATGTCAGACTTCGCCCGCCTCATACGCCGTGTTTGAGGAACATAATCTCACTTTTATTGAAAAGATTTTGAATTTGATTTTTAAATGGACGATGTTTTGGCAACAAGAGGTCAGCAAACTGTTTCGTGTTGTCCCACTTATTCTATCAAAATGACTTCTCTACTTACGAATCATCTCGTTTATTTTATGCATATATGTATATACAATAGAAAGCCAGACGACCGTGACCAGAATTCTCAGGGCATCTATTATTCGGTGTATTTTGACTCCCGCTTCTCCTGATTGGCCGTTTCCTTAAATCTAGTTGTAACGTTTGACTGATTGATTTCCGATTAGTTAACTCAGTAGCAGCTGATTGGCAGGTCCCTCTAACCGTCTTGCTGATTCTGATGTCTCACGTATTGTCTACCAGTTCACTTGCAGCTGCGGTGACGAACACACTGGCAGAATGGATAGCTGTTTCGCTCAACGGGTGTCAGAATATATACCCAAATGGTTATTCTAACTGATGACTCTACCGGCTGGGGCGAAGCTTAAGGTTGTTAGACTGCTGGCTTCTTGAATGGCTAGATACTTGATTACACCAGGTCACAACGTTGACCTGACCCATTCTTTCTTACTTTTGTTACGCGATCCAATACTGAAACTCCTAGCGTTCAGCGAAGCTATTCTTATCATGATGCATCAGCCAGCTCTCTGTGCACAGAACATTTGATAAGGAATATTTGCTTACCTTGGTATTAACCCAACAGACTTCACTCTCCGCCACCGCATACTTTACCGTTGTACACCCCTTGTGGGACCTTCAAGGAGGAGTAACGGCGGAAACATAAACGAAACTACAGCGAATAATTATATTTTCTCCGTGAAACCCAATACCGGTGGTGTTCGCAGCTTGGATTAGGGGTTTAGTAGGAGACATCTAATAACTGGTTGAGGTGACATCATCCGTACACACGTGATGGTTCATGCACTCCTATACGGTAATAAAAGTTTGTACTTCAGTCTGACTTTGACTCCTCAAATGATCTTGAAATCTTGGCGATACTGTAGTGGCCCAGTTATAGGCAGACATGCTGGTGTTCGGTTAATGCAGGTATAAAATTCCGACGAGGGACCTACTGAGCTGGGCTCACGAATTTTTCTGTTTTTATGATTTTAGTTGAAAATGAGCAACTCCTCGTGGAATATCACAGTCCATGCATATAACAGCCGTGATATTTAAGTACTGTGCATCGCTCTCTAAGTTTGATAAAATATCCTTTTGAACTTTCGTGATCTTTTGACCTTCTCACTGTTTCTCGTTCTTCAGATGCTTGACCCAGCGACTTTCCGTTGGTACAATTTCATAGATATACTCCAATAAAGAATTGGGATACATTGTCGGAGCTTGGTACGATGTCAATTTACCGTGTAATTTTCGGTCTTTAGACCCAAATTCTAAAGACCTAACTGATTTAATCTTTTGGGCTGTGAAGTGAAAACATTTCAGATTGTACCCCGTGCAGTAAGAAGAATATTCTATTGGAGTAGGTAAAATTAAAAACTCTTACCTCTCATTCGGTTAAGAAAAGGCTGGTCTGTTGGTTTAGTGTCAAGGTAAAGAAATATTTCGCGTCGAACTTTTTATGCACAGAGAGCCAGCTGATGCATCCGGATAAGCGTCACTTTATTGGAGGCTGACAACTACGGTTTTGGATTGCATGTTATCGTTCTGGAAGATAGGGTCAAGTCAGCTTTGTAATCTGATACGAATGTTTGCATTCCAATTACAGAAGACACAGATTTCACTCAATTTGGTGTGGCAACATTGGGCTGTGTCGTTGACTTCGACAACTAATTGGGCGTATGGTCCGACAGTGGTTGAGACAAGCAGTGATCCGTTCCACCGACGCATACGTCACCGCAGGTGCAACTGAACCAACAGATGACCAAGACTGTATGAGTGAACTTTGCTGCCTAATCTTTCGGTTGAACTGCACCTTATCAGCTACACACGTCATTCCGCTCATTCCCTTACATGTTGAAGCGTGCGGCATTTGTGATGCCGCGTGTAGCTCATTTGGATTGTCGTTCGCCGTTGCCGTTACCACAGAAGTCATGGATCGTCTTGGAAGTATTGCGTTTTACGGTAGTGCATCTCATCTTGGATAAACGCGGCCGGGCGACCGGTAACTGATGACACTGTTGAGTCATCGCCGGATTTCGACTCTTCAGCTTGAGCAAATAGTCTCCTTTAGATGGTAAGAAAAACAAAACCTCACTTATTTCCCACCACCATTGTTTTTTGCACATAAATCTCGGCTTCCGATGTTGTTCAATGAGGTTTCTTGGATAACCGTTGGCCATCAACTTTACTTTAATGAACTGTTCTCCATTTTGCACGCGGTCTAAGGTGCAGATTTCCCGTGCTTTGTGAATCCGCCTTGAGGAACCTTATGCGCGGTAATCAATTAGGTGACTGATTGGAAAAATTCCCGACAACGCAGTGTTGCTAAATATCAAACGCTCACAAAAATTATGTACTTAACTAATACCATTTCACTTCGGCCGTGGATAATGAACGATAAGTGAACATTTTTTTACCATTATGCAATGATCGCAAAATGAGGCCCAAACGGGTCGAATGTCAATAAGCTGATACATGCACGTACCAGATAAGTGCTGATCGTGATCAGTTCTAAGGTAACCTACTCAATATCGACGTTCTCAGGTGCTATCATCCGCATGTCTGGTTCTTTCTGCAAAAGAGCAGACATTCGTGGACAGAAAAATCCGTCTAGTGGCAATTTCAGTGCTTCCGCGCGCGGCCCGGTATGCTATAGTTTCTTCCCAGTATTCTGCCAATGAGGTGAAACTGGACCTTGGTAGTCAGATCATCCGGATACAGTAGGATTTCATGTGATTGGCCAGTAAGTTAACTACCAATAGTACCATGCCTTTCTTCAGATATATACGAGATTGAACTAAATTTTGGACAGAGTACACATGTAATATTCTCGTTTTATAAGTTGTTTATACGCGTAGTTTGGGTGCGAGTCATTCCATCACGCGCGGCTGATCGTGTAGATTCTGCGGTGGCCGAATTGTCCGAAATGGAATCAGAAGACACTCAAACGTACACCGGAATATACTGGTTCTTTTACATACAAAATATGAAATTCTTATGCGCATGAAATATGTAACGAAAAAAACACACACAGGTACCGATCCATGAGCACTATGATCAGTAGGTACGAAATTGAAAAACCCTGTCACGTGATGTAGAGAAGGATCATGTGCGCAAGACATGTTCATCGCAACAACCAATTTCCAAGTTTGCACCAAGATGAGTCGTACGCACAAGATGCCTCTGGTTGTGCGTGGAAATGCATGGCTGCTGATCATTGGAGTGTACAATGTAAGCACTGATTAGTCAAAATGGGATTTCGCGTACTACACACGAGTAGAACACAAAGTCCCTACAGATTCATTCTCCGCACATCACCATCAGGAGCATGTTTCCAGTTTTACGGGGGAGGGGGGCATGATAAGTTGTTCTGGAGGGGAAAATTAGTCGTGGATTTCTGGTTTTGTCTCAATGATCTCATCCAGTCGGTCCTCCTTGAAGACAACTGTCAAACAAAAGGTACTTCAAGTCCTACCAGGGATGTTGTGAGATTATTCATGATTGTTTTCTACCTGGATAAGGATCCATTAACACAAATATCCTTTTGACTTCAGCTACTTCTTTGCCGAACATTATCAAAGAACGCTGTTGATTATGCAAAAGCAAAAAACTTTTACGCTACAGTGACATGAAGCTGCAGTAGAACATCTATCATGCTGTTGAAGCGATCGTTCTGTGAATAGTACTTTGAAGAAGCCGATCACGATGGTTAGACAGCAATTGGTCTGTACACTCGACCTTATGTGAAGATACTTTTGGGAACAAACTGACTATGAGCCTTGACGAAAACAATTTGAAAAATTTCCCGTAAACTTCATATACCTTCATCGCACGGGAAATCACATGTGTAACGTCAGTTGATAAGCAGCGAAATTCCCATATTTTACCAACAGCCTCATTCCAATTTCTGTCTTAAAAATATCGGCCAGTAACGTGACGGGAAGAAAACTCACAATGATCCCATCTATTAGAACGCACATTTTATCATCCGGTCGGGAATGCACATGATGAACTAACTTAGGGATGTTCTCATTTGACTTTGTGTCCTTAGCGTACCCACATTACAAATCCAAGTTCCCTCCGAAAGTCACGTAAGGGCATAATTTGATCTCTTGAAAACCGATTAGTTGCTTTTCAGTCAAGATGAGTGGATTAACGGATTCCCAGATTTCAAAAACGAAGCCCATCTACATACGGCCTGTTGCTTTTTGTCAAGCTGAAGATTTGTGGACACTTACCTATTTTGAGGCGTGTAATAGGGGAATATTAATTTCCAGAATCAAACAAACTGGTACTGTGCGTTTTTGCACTTTGAGGAAACTAAAAGAATGTGTGCTCAAATGTGTGTTGTTTCAAATGTCCTATTTTGTTCATGGTTTATATTAAAGTGAATGAATCAGTGAAGAAGCAGTCGTCTTCAAGGAAGAGTTGTGCAGTGGCTGTTCGCAGAAAATACATGATTTAGTCGTATTTTTATCAAGGTCTTGATAGGTCGATAAGGCAGTGTTCACCTGACACTTTTGGAATTTGATTGACTCTTTAGTGTCCAAAATAAAATTGAAAGCATTTCTCCAGGTATATTATGATGTGAAGGTTTACTAGAAAATTCTATTTAAATGAATCCACTTCCCTGTGCTTCCATCATGTCACAGCGGTGAGTAGAATGTTGACACTGAATTCGGTCAATCAGATTTCGCCTTTGGAAAACATCCGTCTTGGCCGAAGTTTGGTGGCTCAGCAGATTGGTCGTTACTCACACAATAAACAGAGGTTGTTCTAGCGATATGACACTCGAGGTTAACTAATCCAGTCATTGTTCAAACCGTCTTTATCGGTCCTTTATCATTCGTCATTCAGTCATGGAATAGACTCAGTCGCAGTTTTAAACCTTAGAAAACCGAACGATCGATCGTTGAGTACGTCGATTGTACTTGTACTTGACACGAGGAAGTACGTGTAGCTTTCGAAGCAACCAGTGAGCGTCAACCTTCGCTCAACCGTCCCAAACTCTCGTACAGGTTGTTTCATTCATAAACGAGAATTAGGCACTTCCGTGGTGAAAATCAGAATCGGGATCGTGAGTAATGACTGGGTAGACCGATTTCTTGGGTCATGTAGCAAGAGTGACTACCAAGCAGCCAATCTCTCATCTTCTGCTTCAATTGATGTTACGCGGGATTTACTTGAAGGTGCAATGGTTCCTCTTGAATTCAGAACGGTATGATCTTTCACTCAATGTTTGAACCACGTTATGGAAACCTTCGTGAACAACAGATGGTTGCAAAATCACTGCAGTTGGTGTGATGCCCTCTTTAGCCGTCTACGTCGAAAATTTAAGCGAAATTTCTCTGATATTTCAGGATCCTGTGTTAGCATCGGGCACCTGCAAAATTGACTTAGTGATAGTTCTCCCTTGCGAACTGATTGAACCAGTTATGTCATCTCCCAAACCTTTCAAAGGAGTGCGCTAAACGTCCATATCACATGTAGACATTGTAATCCGTCTCTCTTTGTTACGAAGTACAGCAATCCATGAGACGAGTATGATGGGCCACAATGTTATATTTGCAGTTCCTGAATATTATGCTTATCTGTTGTGAGTATGGCTGGTAAAGAAACACTTATGTATTGAATCATGGTTGTCGTAATCAGTCATCATCATACACCTTACCTATAATTGGTAGATACGCTCTCCATGTTTATGATCATTTCAAGTGAACCCACTTGCTTAAATGAGCCCTTTGAGCTTTCGGAAACACGGAACACGACGTCAGAAGTCGGAACTTGACTTTCTATGTTGCTGGACGACGAGCTGAAATGAGGAATTCAGCCAACTGGAAGTTGTATGGACCGAGTAGGAAAGACGTATGATTAAAACGATCTAAATACGGTTCAAAGGCCCACTACTTTTAGACCATGATCACCAGAAGGCATTCAATAAATCACTTCTCTATGAACTCTAATCAGATAGAACAGGGTAGGAATTTTAATTGATTTGACTAATAGCATTACACACTAGTATATCACCGGTGGTGGTCAGACGGTTATCATCGTGAACTTCGGACAATAACTATCCGGGTTCGAACTTGATGCCGGACTACAAATCATCTGTTTATGATGATAAGAAAAACAACTGGAGACAGAAATGGGAAAGCGGAGCAGCCTGGAAGATAAGAGAACAAACCAGTGAGTCTTATCGTTTGATTTACTTCCTTCTTATTGCGTATTAAAGGTGCAATATTTCAGAAAGAGGGTTGCTGCCAATCAGAGGTTGTCGACTGGGGGAGTAATCGGTAGCGGAGGCTGGTTTCGAACCCAGGACAGGCGCGTCAGAAGCCCGCCGTGATGATCGTTTGACCACTACCGGTTCTGTGATATCCGCTTGGAAAATTCTTCGTAGGAGTTTGAATGAGGTTCCCACTGATTGTGATGAGTAAATCACACAAAAATGATTGGAGAAGTACGACTTGCTACTGAAAATCCATGTCAGTTAGTTTCACAATCTCTGTTTGAAAAACGAGAAAAATTCCTGCCGTGCGGTAGAGTACAATGAGGAAAACGCACTATGAAGCAAGAGTGAAAAAGACCGTTGGATCAACAAGAAAATGCCCCTAAATTCGTGAATTGGAAAAGATAATCATTCCGGTTTACCGACACTTCGAAGGTCAGAGTTTCCACCAAATCATACTGTAGTTAACTGCGATATATAATTGAACAAAAATATTATTCGATCAAATCTCCGGTATGCAGGTATTTTCATCTAAGTGTTTTGATAATACTGTAATTTTGTTTGACTGACTGCCCCTTGAACTCCACCTTTCCCGCACGAACCTCAGGTCGTCAGATCAACCCAGCAGTCGGAAGCACCAAACTCCAGCTTCGCTCTTGTTAGAGCTCATCAGTGGTACATATCCTCCAGCGCACTCAGGATTTGAACCCGGGCCTTTTCACCTGGAGGGCGTGTGCTATCACTGCACCGCCCAGCTCCCATAAAAGAGTAGTCAGCCAATCAAATAGTCATCTATTGCAGACACTGCTCGGATGCAATTGTGAGATATATGCAAATACAGTATTTGATAAATGAGCTGCAGAGTCACAACCACTTCCTATTCCTATCACCAGCCAGTCAACAAAGTGACGGAAAATATAGTACGACCGGTAATTTAGAGGCCGTCTGTCAAGAATGAATATTACCTTTCATGGGACCCTTACGCGTATTCTGTATGCGAGATATTTGCTTATGGTCTCATTCTAAGATCCTCCGAATTTACTTCCTTGAGTTTGCCTGAAATACCACAACTGATGGGTGTTTCATCTGATATGATTTCGTCTACGTAACAATAAGTGCACAGAACCCTCACTGAATAGCAGAAAAAAAACATCCGACCTAGTTCCTCCTATTTCCGTTTCAGTGAACCTGTGTCCATGTTGGACAGGATATTGCTCGCTGAATCCCTCATATCTGTGTGAAATTCAGCTCTTAGTACAACGGGAAAAATATGTGCTTGCTGTTCTTGATACTGTCCACCGGCTCAAACGTGAACAAGTGAGTCTATCGGATACGGATTTTGAGGACTGAAACAAAAGCGGACTTTGCTAAATGATTTTGTGTATTCCCGCCCAATCTACTCACGAGTAGCGTGTACATGTATCATGGACCCCTAGTATTCGTAACTTGTTTTCTCCGTTTCTAATGCACTGACATAGTTTGTATTTACATTTCAAGGTAATGTGTTGCGTAAACACTCTGTGTTTATATCCCTGACTCGACTGTCCTAGGATTGCAAATTTTCAATGTGAGAAAATATTCCCCAACCTTCCACCCATGCACAAAAACTGTCCCTCCGAGGCACGACCTACAGACCCCATCGCCACTGCCAGTGCACTGCTCTGCGAAAGCGCGGAACGCATCTGCTATACAAGCAGACCCATTGCCAGGTGTATTCGTACACGTTAACACATATCTCTTCTGTCGTTTTTCAGGTACACCCACTTGTACTTTGACATTGGTAACTCCTTTGTATATTCTACCCACAGATTGTTTTCTTATTCTGCGACTGAACCAGACCGTTCGTGTTAACTAGAAAGCTTCTTGATTCGCTGACTGCACCGCGATAGAGCTGTGCTACAGTTTCGCTTGACTGTATGCTGAGTGGACCGTTCATGACTTCCCTGTCCTGATTTACCGGATAACTATCTGCACTGTTTTTCTTGATTGCTCACCTGGCCGTAATTCATGTTCAAGACCACGAAATTACGATGAACACGGTTATGCAATTGGAATTTGTTCAGCTGCCCGTCGCCCTGTACAGCCCATATCATGCGTAAAGCTACTGAGACTAAGTTTCTGTTAGATTGACAGCCCAAGTAATTGGAGATAGTTTCCATAGACTTGCATAAATATACTGGACGATGGGAGCCACAAAATTTGCCAGCTTTTCAAAGGTTAATATCCACAATTAGCAGGAGCACGATGGTCGTTCCGAGGACAGAAACATGAGAGAATGCTGGATAGAGAGAGAATTTTGGCTTCGGTCACTTCACCGGAAACCCACAATTCATAGTCAACAGATCTGCCTAGACTCTGGGAATCAAATATCAGTGGCAATAAAAGTCTTTTCGGTTGTAAGTAGCGCAAAAAATTCTCTCAGTAATGGCAACCTTCCTGTACAGATGTTGCAAAAAGACCCTGGAAACCACAGTTTATCACGTCAATCAATGTCAGACTTGCAAGCATTTACCCTACTATTTTTTTAAAATATTAACTGAAGGAATTGTTATAACTTCCTGCTTAAATACGAGGAATAAAGCCCCGATTTTATTTAAATCGAGGTCATCGACAGGAAATTCTATACATTGAGTCATGTAAATGTCCAGTGACTTCACCATTGTAAGAAGAATAAAGCAAGTAGATAGATGTGTCCAATGATTACCATATGCGAATCCTCATTTGGCACATGAACTGGAGCAATATTCTACAGTAAGACAGTTTCCACAGACAGACGTCTTGTCTGACAGACATTGCTTGCGCATGCTCAAGTTTGCCTTCTTGGAGATATCTTTGATGACGATCCATCGACAAGGTTGATTGTGATTTATTGCAGCCCACATCAATCGGTGCGGTCAGTTTTGTGACCTCAGGTCCACTGAAATAAGTTTAATCTTATGACAGACGTATTGTGATTCCGGTAAATCTCACCACCGACCGCACAGTGTATGAATGCCCAAAAATATGTACAATGCAATTCGATTAGTTCCGAGGTTGTAACACTTAGCACCACAGTTATTCGTATAAAGCTGACTCTCCACCGGCCGAGGGCTAAGGCAACTTACTTTTTACCCTCATTTGCAATGGTGCATGGGGTTTTGTTATCAAATCTTTCTTTTGATTACATAATCATTGCTCTCTGGGTGCTACTTTTTCTCATTGAAGTTAACACCATTATCTTAGTTGGATGTGTTTGCTTTAACTCACCACATCTTGTTGTGACATCTTTCTCTACATGAGTAATGCGAAAAACTGCCGTCATTCACAGCAAACCCGACCACAAACAGCTTACAGGGAGCTGGGGTCGTAAACACAGGAGACGGAAATGTGGCTCTGATTCTCTTGTGAGATTGCAAGAAATGTTTACGCAGTCCAGCTTGATAATGTCATCACAGTCGGGTCCGTCAACATACTGTGATACGAGCAATGAGATGAGGATATCGAAACTCAAACACCGAAAATTTTCGAGCGTATTCTACTCCTAATGGTTATGTTTCTCAAACGTAAAGGAAGACTGACCAATATGAGTAGTATGGCATTGTATGTGGGTGACAGGACAAAATTACCCCGGAAGCACACGACCGGTTTCGCGGTTATCGCCGCTGATCAGGTATGTGTACCCGGCACTCTTCCGCCCAATCATTTTTATACTTGGGCACTCCACAGTTGGTTTACAGCTGTAATCTCATTTGAATCGAATGGAGTGTGCATGAACGGTGAGTCCATTTTTAGAATCACACCGTGATTTTTCCAAAGTTAATTCGTCGGTGATTCTAAAAATGGACTCTCCGTCCATGTACTCTCCATTCGATTCAAATGAGATTACAGCCGTAAGGCTGACCATATTGTCACCTTCCATACTCAACCTCGAGACACAACTGAATATATCCCACCGGCGTAACAGGCCGTTCGAAATGGCAAAACTAAGGGAGTCTTTTGTGTACGTGACGAAAGTCCATTAAATATGCCACAACCTGTTGAGAGGTAACTGCTCAGGCGACTCAACATATCTACCTCAGTCAAGGTTTCCTCTCCTAGGAAAAGGTTCGGAGTAGGGCCAACCCAGTGTCACAACAGTATTTTACACTTTGAAGGTGCAAACCGACTCCAAAACCTCGTCATCGATCTCTGACCTATCTGTCGGAATGGTCTATGGTTTCCACTGTTTTACGATCTTGACGACAAGTAACTCCAAATTCATTAGATTAGCAGGTTAAACAAAATTCTTTTGTATTCTACTATCACACTACGTATCCAATTTCAACGATATTGCTCTTCAACATCATCCAGGGTTTGTTCTCGTCATTATGTTTCGCTTTGTTTTGTGCGCGTATGTGTTGCTATGACCAGCAGCGATGCGTGGAAACAAGAAAACATCACCTAACTGACTGATACCATTCGGGAGGGCAGTCGAACAGTATTCACAATCACCTATCCAGGCGTAATAAGTGCTGTGAACAAACAGCCAGGTAGCATAACAAATGATATATAGTCAGTAGCATTTTTGAGGATCGCATTTTCGAGATGATTAATTGCATCGAGTCGAGATCACTTAACAATCAAGTGAAATCAAATCAGAAATTCCGTGATTACCGGTAGATAATATGCATATTTGAAGACCAATTTCGGGATGTTTTGTCACGAAGGATGCGTACCGAAAATCCAGTGGCATATTGATGAACCCATACTGAAATAAAGTATCCACTTGTGCGTCTGTTCCGAAATTCCCCGCCAATGATTCCTCACAAAGAACAGACGAACCTAGTGTGCAGTGTTCCTATGCAAATTGAATTATGACTAGAGCCTTAATAATGCAACAGTTTAAAATATTGATTACCAGTTTTCATTTCCAACAATACTGACTGGTAAATTAGCGAAACTCCGTTGGTTGTTTATAATGCCCACATATGAGATGTCCATAGCAGAAATTAATCGGTGTGCGGCTAACGGGTGGTTACCGTTCAGGATCAGTGATGAACACATACCACACCGTGCAGTGTCGACGCGAAGAAAATCGTTGGTAACCAGCCCCTGGATGGCCTGGTGGTCACACTTGTTCGACCCACAATCGTACACACCGGACTCGAGTCCCACTTGGGACTGCTTGGGTGAGCAGCACTGATGACTTCTGAAATAGATTGAAAATTCAGCTGTACAGCCCAGGTGTTTCCATGGTCTTCAAAGACGAGCTAGTTGTTGATATTCTGCATGATGAATCATTTAATGAGGAATGAAAATCTCCTACTACTGATATTGAAATTTATCAATTTTAAAGTTGGCTTTGAAAAAAAGGTTGTCAGGCCTGAATAAGAATCTGTTGTCGTCCTGCTACTTCGTTTTATATATATATATATATATATATATATATATATATATATATATATATATATATCAACAACAACTGATCTGATTTATCGTGGACAGGTAACACAGAAATCACTGCGTAGGATAGCTTGTCTGTGCATGTATTTCTTTGATTGTGTTTCACATCGTGTTTTGTTCCTCAAATGAATTACTGTACAGTGACTGAAACGAAAACAAAAATAGGTATCGCGCGCACGCACCTCTGAGTACAACAATTCGGTTTGTGTTGATGGAGTTTTGTAGTGACAAAGTGTGTCAGAGATCGACTGTGTATCACAGATAAATGACCAAATTTCACAAAGAGGAAGGGGACAAAAGTCTAACAGATTAGTATTGTGACCACACTGATGATCATGAAGCTTAAAATTGGTTCACGACTTTGCAGAACGGAGCAGAACACACATACAGAAACAGATTCACGTGGAAATGGTGAAACACAGAAAAGGCGCACAAGCGCTGGGATGGTAGAATTTGCAAATGAGAAGAATGAGACAACTCAAAACACTGATTATTCCTTGTCCTACAAACCAACTTTGAAAAGTCCCGCGCAACCTGAGTAGCTCAGGCTGTGAGTGTGTGCGAATGTGCGTGATCAAAAGTCCCACACAAAAAATCAGTCAGACAGACGGCAATCTGGGAGATTATGGTGTAAATATGATTTCACACGACAGCTTGCTCCCGGACAATGCGTCAATTCCAAATGCCGCAGTCGTGAATGACGAGCCAGTTGGCAAACACCTGTCTCGGTGACGCGTTTGCATCCTGGTTGGGTGAATATAAGTAGGGGTTGAAAAATATCCTTGATAGAGCATCATATTACGAATACGAATGAGTCAGGATAGAGAAGAAGTAATTACAAATCGTTCGACACAGTCCTGTTTTCCAGTTGCCAATTCCGGATACAACTCTTAAAAAAAGAAATCACTTCTGTCACCTGACATATCGAATATGGTGTATGATATTGAATGTGAGACAGTTCCATATCCCCCAGAAGCTGAGTAAACTTTAAATCGGATGGGTTGTAGGGTGCCTAGGAATGGGGACTGGTGAACGACGAAACACACAAAGCACACACACCACCATTTGAGCTTCAGGCGCATCTTGCCAACGAATCCCGAACGGGAAAGTATTGATTTACTTTAGATCTTTCAAAGCTGCTGGCTGATTAAGACCCCTGAGTAAAACTACTTGGTTCAGTTATCATTTGGTACAAGATCTGTACTTGATGAGACAGAAACCCTAACCTGTCATAAAATGACTCGATTTATCAAATATTATCAGCGTTTCGCTCATCATTGATGATCTGATACATAACAGTCCAACTCTCTCACTATTCTAGTCACCAGGCCCTGTTGGTGTAATGGGAAGTTATCGACAAGACATTTAGCGTGTGAGTCAGTTGCTATACTCGTGACCAGCTGCATACGTCTCGAGTCAGCTGTGCATGATGAGTAGTGTTGACGTATTGATCCAGCTGTGGACGCAAGACCGCACGCATTCATTCATGTGCACACGTATGTCTGGACATACCTGCTTGTGTAGGTGTTCTGACCAATCATACGTGATCAGCGATCCTGGAATGCATTTGAACCTGCTTTGCGGTCTTGACTAGCTTAGACTTACCTCTTGATGCGGCAAGTACGTGCGTCTGTCTGACTTCACATTCAGCAAATTACCTGCACTTTTTGAAAATACTTAGAACGCAACATTGTGCTCTCATGGATTTCCATGGACGAAATGATCATGGATACCAAATAACAAATTTTAAAGAAAAACGCGAAATACCGTACTACTCATACCAACAGATTAGGTTGTCTATCCACACTATCCGCAGTCTATTTCAAATGTGAAAAGTCCGAGTGCTAAAGTCCATCATGATTCTCATTAGAGTACGGGGTCGGCTGTGAGCAGGTCTGTACCAGACTCCGAAGTGACCAAATTTACTTGACTTCGCTCGAGTGTGAACATGTCTAAATTCTGCACTCAACCGCCCTGCTATTGGTCGCTACACGATAAAGTCATCGAGTAGAAAGTCAAACTGATAAAAGCGCACTGGGGAAAGGAACAAAATACAAAGGTATTTGTAAATTACTTTTTGTAATTTGTATTTTTGACGACATCTTCGCTTGTCTTACTCGTGAGTAGCGTGTATATGCGTCATGAACCTCGAATACTTGTGATCCAATTATCTGTTTTTACTGTACTGACACAGTTCAGATTTACCCCTTTCCGACGTATGGTGCGTGAACATTTTACGTTATGTTCCCGACTCGATTGTTCTATGATTGTACATTCCCCTTGTAAGAAAATTTTGCAGAACGTTTCACTTACGCTTCTTGACCCACTGTTTGTACCGCAACCGTGCTGCGCTACAGTTTCGCATGACTCCTTGCTGAGTGGACCGTTTATGACCGCGCTGTCCCGATTTTTCGGATAACTTTCTGTACTGTTGCCCTTGGTTGCTCACCTGGCTGTAAGTCATTGAATTTATGTATTTTTATGTATTGCATTGTTTAGAACCACGAAATTACGGTAAATACGGTTATACAATTGGAATTTGTTCTGCTGCCCGTAGCCGTGTACAGCCCATATCGTGCGTAAAGCTGGTGAGACCACGTTTTATGCTATATTGAAAGTTCAAGTAATCGGGATAGTTTCTACAGTTAGCCAGTAACCAATATTGTCTGGAATGAAGTCAACTGCGTCCAGTATAGAGTCTTCTTTTGATGAATTCCCTGGTTTGCGGAAACACTCCTGGGAGGCTCAGTCAGCAAATCGCTGGGAGGCTCATCCAGCAAACCGCATGGAGGCTTATTCAGTTAACCGCATGGAGGCTTATTCAGTTAACCGCAAGGAGGCTCATCCAGCAAACCGCATGGAGGCTCATTCAGTTAACCGCATGGAGGCTCATTCAGTTAACCGCAAGGAGGCTCATCCAGAAAACCGCATGGAGGCTCATTCAGTTAACCGCATGGAGGCTCATTCAGCAAATCGCAAGGAGGCTCATCCAGCAAACCGCATGGAGGCTCATTCAGCAAACCGCATGGTGCTTCATTCAGTAAACCACAAGAAGGCTCATCCAGCAAACCGCAGGGAGGCTCAGTCAGCAAACCGCAGAGAGGCTCAGTCAGCAAATGGCTCAACCTCCAGAGCAAAGCTACAACGTGAACTGCGACTGGCTAGGTTGAAGCTTAAGCAATTAGAGCTGGAGGCCGAGGCTGCCAAACGCATAAGTGAAATCAAGGATGAAATCGTCAAAGAGTTGTCCGACTATAATTGCTGTTTTGGATCTGAGCCTTTACTGCCACCTACGCCACCTCCCGGTGAAAGGCTGAAAATTGTTCACGATTATGTCATGTCCTTACCAGGGTCGAAGACAAGGCAGGAAGACCAAATTACACTGAATGGACCGGGAATACGTGTTCTGCCCGCTAAATCCAGGGAATTCGACCACGTCAGCGAGACCGCCAGGCTGTTGCAAGCTTGTATGAGCCTGCCTGCTCGCCGATCAGTCACATTCGATGGAAATCCCATGGATTTCATTGGTTTCATGAGAAATTTCCAGTCTACGGTCGCGAGGTTCAATAACGACCCCGCCTACCTCCTCGATTACTTGATTTCGGCTTGTGAGGTGGAACCAGCTGAAGCCATACGGTGGTGCACGGTCCTTAAGCCGCAGGAAGGTTACGACGAAGCCATACGCATACTAGAACGCCGGGTCGGCAGGCCTCACGTGATTGCCAGAAAATGTATCGATGATCTGAGTGACGGCTCCGTGCTGGAGCAAACTGTAACCAAGGCGCGCACTGTATCCCTTGCATTAACTTCGCTAGAAGGTCAGGAAGTCATCCAAGTCCGCCAAGCACGGGCGGTGGAAAACTTGCCTAAACTGAGACCACTCAACCTAAAGCAAGATTCAGAAGGTTGGGGTCATCTTCAAGAAGTCCCGATGCCAGCCATTGATGACTACGACATCCGTATTCTCATTGGTGCCGACGTTCCAAAGGCACATTGGGTGCTACAACAACGAACGGGCAGTCCGAATGATCCTTATGGCATGAGAGGACCTCTAGGATGGGCAATATTAGGACCAACTCCGTGCCAACGTCCTAGTAACGCGAGGGCTAACATTAGTCATGTCGCGACCACTGAATTGGACATGAGCTTGGAGCCTGTGTTCAACTTTGAGTTCGTGGAGGCGGATTGCATCAAACGGAGTAGGTCAGAAGAAGATAAAACAGCTTTACGTAATATGACCGCCTCAATGCGTTGGGTCAACGGCCACTATGAAATGGCCCTACCATGGGAGCCTGGTGGGCCATGCTTGCCGGATAATAAGGATGTTGCACCAAAGAGACCGCTGTTTCTCAAGAAGCGATTCGAAAGTGACCATGACCTTAAAGAAAAATCCGCAGCCACGGCCAACGAGTACATTACGAAAGGCTACGCTGAGATTGTATCCGGCTCAGAACAGAACTTAACTGGCCCGCATGTACTGTATCTTGCGCACCATGGAGTGTACAAGCACGGAGATCAAGCGAAGGTTAGAGTTGTATTCGATTGTGCTGCAGAATGCAACAAAACGTCCCTGAATAAGCAACTACTGACGGGACCAGACCTCGTCAAAGGTCTATGTGGGGTTCTTCCGAGGTTCCGGGAGTATCGGTACACTCTGGCTGCAGATACTGAAGCCATGTTTCACCAAGTAAAGGTATCGTGGAAAGCACCACCATTGGACGCGATGGTCGAACAAGAGAAATCATGGTACGCACTGTTAACGGCATTCACCGACGAGATCTACGACAACCGTGCTTGCTGGAAGGTGACGCTTCAATTACGAATATGGCTGGTGAGGTTCCTTGACCTGGGGGCAGTGTAAATTACTTTTTGTAATTTGTATTTTTGACGACATCTTCGCTTGTCTTACTCGTGAGTAGCGTGTATATGCGTCATGAACCTCGAATACTTGTGATCCAATTATCTGTTTTTACTGTACTGACACAGTTCAGATTTACCCCTTTCCGACGTATGGTGCGTGAACATTTTACGTTATGTTCCCGACTCGATTGTTCTATGATTGTACATTCCCCTTGTAAGAAAATTTTGCAGAACGTTTCACTTACGCTTCTTGACCCACTGTTTGTACCGCAACCGTGCTGCGCTACAGTTTCGCATGACTCCTTGCTGAGTGGACCGTTTATGACCGCGCTGTCCCGATTTTTCGGATAACTTTCTGTACTGTTGCCCTTGGTTGCTCACCTGGCTGTAAGTCATTGAATTTATGTATTTTTATGTATTGCATTGTTTAGAACCACGAAATTACGGTAAATACGGTTATACAATTGGAATTTGTTCTGCTGCCCGTAGCCGTGTACAGCCCATATCGTGCGTAAAGCTGGTGAGACCACGTTTTCTGCTATATTGAAAGTTCAAGTAATCGGGATAGTTTCTACAGTATTGGTGAAAATCATGTAGATGGGGGGAAAAAGTCAGAGTGTAAACATGCCACTAACCACCACACCTAGCCATCCAACCGTCCGGGAAGCGGGTCTCGTGAACCTCTGCTTGAATGCCTAAAACATCCTACTGAACCAAACCTGTTGACTATTTTCGCGCCTTAGCCAAATCCCACGCTTGGAAACCAGTTATAATTCAATCGTACAACAACTTGGGATTCAATCTAGGGGATCTGTGATTCGTTTTCTGTGAAATACACCTTTGGATAAATACCTGAACGCTGAGAATGATATCACCAGTGGTAAGACAAGGAAGTCTCTCATTATCAATGGCAATAAAGTCTATTGAAAGCGAATGCTATCTGTGTCAGATTTTAACTCAGATCAGTTATATAAGCAGTTGTTCTTGTATCATTCCTAAAACCACTCCACCTTGGTGCTCTTTGAATCATCTGGAAGTGATAGATTTTGAAATATTTCCATGCTTTGCAATTCTTTTAATCGCGTAATGGCGACTATCATACGAGTTTGTCCGGAAAAAAGTCACAAACAGATAACAGCACGCATCGAACACACCATAAGTTGCTGGAAATTTTATCTGCAATCAGTGGCCGTTTTTCCGTTAGCATGCATTGACGAATAAAAATCAGGAATACGGCAATTTACCTAGTTTAGGAATCAAACGGCGCAGTTTAAGAGTCTTGTGTCGTAGTTAAACAAACACAAAACATGAACACAACTCCCACCCTATTTGTGAATCCCAACTTCCCACAAATTATTCTCCATTTTCAAGGCAGATTTCAAGGAGATATTGTAGTGAGCAAGCCATTGGTAGCCGTTTCGATGCTCGATTGCGGTGATTATGGGCTCCCGATGACAGACTTACTGGGCTGTGTGCTCACGGAATTTGTTTTTATATATAGCAGATCCAACACAAGCAACCCCTCCCCCCCATGCGCAGAGGAACACTGACCCCTGGGTACTATAATATGGGCTAGGAAACCTTGATGAGACAGCTGAGAAACACGGAAGAGACCCAGTTTCACTCAAGTTTCAAGGATAAATTGCTTAGTCATTTGAAAAGTTGTTCCGTATACTCATACGGAATGCGTGGGAGGAACAATTGAGCATATGACCGCTTGAGCTTGAAAACACTGTCCTGATTGGGTTGTTAGAGAAGGCTACATGGCTGGGCAGCTCATGCAGCCCATAATGGTTATCAGTTTTGCAACGGTTCATTTACCAATCCTCTCTAATACCTAGGAGACTAAGATCAGGCTACACCAACCTGTGAGCAAAAACAACAAGTCCCAATATGGGCACTTCTCTTACCTGAAAGTCAATGAAGCCGTT
Organism: Fasciola hepatica; assembly: GCA_948099385.1. Classification (NCBI taxonomy): domain Eukaryota; kingdom Metazoa; phylum Platyhelminthes; class Trematoda; order Plagiorchiida; family Fasciolidae; genus Fasciola; species Fasciola hepatica. Next base: position 12,017,589 of record CANUEZ040000116.1, on the reverse strand, counting down.
AGGCAAACAGACAAACAAATAAACAGGACAAGTGATTCGTCGATGATTGCACTCATTCAGTTCCAAACTAACAGGGTTGATATTCACAATTCTGATTCTCCGCTATGATCCTCCCAGTATTCCCCTATGTACAGTATTTGTCGAACGGGATGGTTCTAAATGACATATCTACTGATCAATGCATACCTATTAGATGTGGCCGTTTCTGAACCAATTTTTTCGTAGAATGATAGTTGTATACAATGATCAAGAGTATACTGTGAAAGAGTGTACAAGTCCACAGTAAGGCCCCATCAAATGAGTTTGATAAGATATACAAAACTTTCGGGAACAACCTGGAAAAAAAGATTATTAAATATGTGTATCAATCATTCACACGAGTGTCAAGGATGATTTTTCATCAACAGCCTCCATGATGTCATCATTGTAGAGATGCCTTCTGATTACACCAACGAGCGCCGGTGGAAATTGTTCCTCGTACGCTTCCATACATGGACAGTTTTTCCGTGTCAGGTCCAAATTGACAGGCCGTACGATTATCCCACTTGCGAGAGATTTTGTTTTATCCTGGACCGACCAATACTATCAGTGGCAATGCTCACGGCGAAATTCCCCGTCCGAGTCCACATTTCTTTATTTGCATATAAACTCAACAGTCGTTAGTTTTATGATATTTCCTTTAGTTCAACAGACAAACAGCATAGCCCTACACCACAGTTTAAAAGCCTTGCGCTGTGATTTCAGTCTCGCAAATGTTGTTAAACCATATCGCAAGGCTCCTGATCTAAGTATATTACTTTAGAAACCTACATGATACAATCTTTCGTTGTGAGCCATTATGAAGGCATTATTTTTTCCAAAGGAATTAGTTTTTTTTTCAGACGGTAATAATTCCGCGAATCATTGAAAAACTGGTATTCTGAAGGATGTGAGGTTATCATTCTGAACCCAGAACTATTCTCAGCCTATTTGTTCCCGGTGCGTGGAACGACTGTCGTAAGGAGAAAGAATTACACTCATACTGTTTGACATATATCTGTGTGAGTAAATTAACTGTAAGGAAATATCTCATAAATTTGTCTGTCAGGTGTTGGATGAGTCACCAGCTCTGTGTTTATAAAATACGATAAATTTCGATATCTTGTTAGCGATCCGTTTTGACTGGTCCCAGTGAGTGGGCGTGACCTTACACACATCAGACGAACAAAGGGTCTTTAAAATTGGTCTCTAACTACTAGTGAGAACTGCATTCAGACGATCGTACTCACGGTTCACGTACTCCTTTCTACAAAAGTCATATATTGGCAGGTACTGTCACACTCTACACAATGAGTCATGAATTGTTTCACTCGGCCTGGTTACTCCCAAAGTTTGTGGATACCATGGAGATGACTTGGACAACAGTGTCGGAATGTAAGCCCCAACATACATCAATGTCAGCATCGTTAGTGGTCAAATAAACGGAACAGGAATGACCACTTGGGGAAGTAACCCCCGAAAGACAATGGTACGGCAGTTCCGATCACGACCATTCCGCATATGATTGAATATGACCAACTAACTGAAAACAATCAATTTCTTCAAGGTGCTTGTGGGGAATTGTACATTTTACTTTTGTAATCTGAAAAACCTCTTTTATTGGACACCGGACTAATTTTGTCCTTCATTACCCCAACTGAACAACTGCGGAGATTATTTTCCCGAATCTCATACTGTAAAAAATAGGTTACACATTCAAACAGCTGTTAGCACTAACAGTTGTCTGTTAGTTCTGTTACTTTATCATATCAATTCCAATAAGAGTGGGATTGGATTTTGCTTACAAACATTAGGGAAGCTATTTTGGATTGATCTCAGTAGTTGAACTTCGTCAAGCCCGGTTCAGTCCATAAAATGTACCCACTCGAATTACAGAAGTACACAAGGGACACGATGCTATGTAATTCAGAAATTTTTGGACCTCTAGTGGGGTGTTCTCGTAGCTTTGATGATAGAGCTCACGCGGTGCTAAAGCGTGAGTGGCGTACGTCTGTGGGTTGGAACCCCGTCTTGGACCGACCGGGTTGACGTTGGGATTAACACTACTTGTCAATTCTATCAAACCTTATACAGGAAACTGTACCAAACTTCCGAAAAAAAAGAACGCCCGGTAAAATGAGTAACGAAATAATCCCGTCAGAACCACACATATTGTTGCCGAACTCCGTGTCTTGTTCATTTACGAACCAGTTCTGTCTTCACAGACGAAAACCGGACTAGCCGTGGATTCCACATCTCGTGTGTGCCGATTCCCTTGTGTCTAAATTAATATTTCAAACACCATCTATCGCCCAGGTGATGTGGCATTCGTCTGAACAATCCACTTTGTGGGTCCGAAAGCAACAACCAGGCATTTTGAGCTTACCTTGACCATCGATACGGGGCCGTATGACGCAGTCACAAGTCACTTGAAAATGGTCTGCAATTATTAGCACATTATCTCTTGTGATACCAGTGTTACCATAACTACGTGACAATAATTTTCCATAACTGTGGCCACGGTTACCTGTGTTCTTGTTTTCTATCGCCTGTAAAATGTGCTTCTTTTCTACCGCTTGTTTTAATCACCACAAAATGTAAGTAAGTATTCAGTAAATATGCTATTCAAAAAGTGACTCGGTTGACTGAAAGATCGAGTTTATCGACAAAATGTCTAGTTTCAATAGCCATTTATGGAATCATTAGGTTACAGCATTACCACTCCAGTTATTATCTAAAATACATTAGCCTAGTGAGATATAAAGCACTAATGACCGTGAACTAACAGCCAAATGTAACAACGGTACAGATATTGTACAGAATTTCAGCGGCCGGCCGGCCGCACCTTGTTATTTGAAGCTTGAATAGGAACGCTTTGGGGGGGGGGGTGAGGGGGGATACATACCCCCGTGGTGTCAGAGGCCCAATAGGCCATCAAGGATAGACGGTCACTTTCATGACCTTGAGACTTGGAGTGGTTAGTCGCATAAAGTTCAGTAGCAGGCAGGTGTTTATCGACTGTAAGCGTATAACTACTGCAAAGATATTCATATCTACCATGAGAACTGTTATAGTAACAAATAAGTCTGAGTTGTCGGCAAATTCTTCATTCTACTTGATTTCCAGCTGATGCGAGGGGCCGTTACAGGAGTCGACAGCGGTGTCGGTGAAGTATTTCGTACCTTCGAAAGCCATTAGCGAAAGGCTGTAAGGTTGACGAGAAGTAAGTCGTTTGTAGCCCCTCGGTTCTTAATTCTCTGTGCAGTTTTTTCGAGCTCCAGGTGAGACCGATGAAACAGCCGTACAGTTAGTTTTTCCATAGATTTAAGATGGTGAGTTGGGCTTTCTTACTGCAGAGCAAATAATACTATTCTCTAATGGCTGAAACACCTTTGATTAGCAACATCCCTCGTTTGCCTTCTTATGTACGAGGAGGAACTGAACCTATTCCAATTTACGACTTATGTCTAACCAAAATTAATTCAAACTGTCATAGTGAAACTTCCCAGAAGTCAGACATTGGCTGTGTACGCAGTTTTTCACAACTTAGTCTCCAGAATTGTTCTTCTCGTTCTTATTCTTTTACTCTCTTCATATCATAAATTGATAGTAAAATATTTCAGAAGGGGTAGGCCAGTTGAAGGCTGTTAGCTATGAAGAATGACCGGAGTCGGCACATGATTACTCTTTCGTCAAGTTATGCACTAAAATCACTTCATTCAGTTAGCCCGTCGAGTGAACGTGTAGCCAGAGTTTCATGGGCAATGTCACGTGATGAGATTCAGAACGCAATCAACCCGAGAGAGAGATAAGTTGAGAATTTTTCTTGTGGATCTCATATCTACCGTGTATCGCACAAACAGTTTCACATTCGATGCTTCTATCGAAAGAGTGAGTATGGGAAAGACGGGTGGGTAGGCTGTTGGAAGTGTGAATAGATAGGTGACTGACGGATTGCCTAATTTGGTAAATGTAAGTTACAAATGTGATTCTTTCCCAAACTCTGTCACCTGCAAACTCGGGATATCTGTCACCGGTTCACTTCGTTGTCAGTTAACAATTGATACCCATATTGATCGACGCAGTTCCCAGCATGCGACCACAAACCTCGATTTTCAGCGCTGTGGTTTTGGTTGCTACCTCACCGTGTCAACTAGGGGAGAAAGAATTAGATTGAAGTATGAGGAACAAAATGTACGAGCGAATAAGTTTTGTGGGATATTGATGAATAAAGAGTTTCAACGCGAGTACACGTCTGTCCGTGATACCTGGTCATGTCGATTCTTATCTCCAAACCTTCCGGGGGGGTGAGGGGGGGGGGGGGTGGAAGGGGATCTCGTAGGCCCCAAACCTGAATCCCAACATATTTTACATGAATAACCTCATTGCTTAACGTATGCATACCGTTTCACCTTGTTGCCCAGACCAGTTGTTCTGTCTGCTGTAAACGAACGTGTGATTCAACTACTCATCTCTGACCCTTAACACTCTATGGTAAATAAGATGTTACCATGAGATTTGACCAATGCTGTGATCGATCCATGAACAATGCATCGGTTTACAAATGGAAACCTTTGTTGAGAATGATTTTCCGCCATTACTGAAACTTTCGTAAATTATTAACAGTTCGGTAAAAGTTGTGTCCCCAAGCAGCAAATGCTTTCATACAAGAGCACAAAGCGTTTTGTTATTCTGATACACTTCCAACCGAATTCGGTTCCAGTTCACTAACGGAATCCAACGAAACGGAAATCAAGGATAGGTGACATCACATTATCGCACGGAAGGCAATTGTGTGAAATGCTCTTCTTGTGTGTTTGTATTATTGTTCTGTAGTGCTAGCTGTCTTTGCAAGTAACACCATTTTTTTGCTTCGATGTCGGACGAAAAGGTGAAGAGCCCTCTAGTCTCCTCAGTTGATATTCTGTACCAACCAAGCTGACGGATTTAGTTGCACAACAGAGAGTAGGTAACCATCTCAGAGAGATAATGTATGCTGGACTGGGTATTTCGCATATTGCTAATGAAAAAATATCATTGCCAACAACTAAGAAACATCATCATGAAATATGCATTATGCAGTCAGTCAATCCGTCAATCATCCAATCAATCTGTTGGTTAGGCAGGCAGGGATTTAGTTAGTCAATAGAACAATAGACAGCTGGCTGTCTTGTATCTCGGTGTGTCAAGTCAGTAGGTGCTGCAGTAGACGATTATCAGTCATGAAATTCCGAAGCATCTACCTACCCTTCATAGGTTTTGGACATTTTCGCTCTTGCCTTTCTTGATATATTTTCAGTCCCCAATCGGTCTGCTGAAGAGTCTTATTGTTGGAAAAATTCAAGGAGACTATTTTCTTAAGCATCACATGAATAAGAATAGTGTTTTGATTGTGCTGAAAACCGAAGTGCTGTGCAATGGAACCGACCCAACGAACACATGGTACCGAAAACCCCACACGCAGCTCGGTAAAGTTTTTAAGGCTACTGCCTTGATTGAATATTTTCCTTATTATGATGAAATGCTTAATCGTAGCCTGTTTGTAGAACTGTTAAATACGCGAATTTTGAATTGACTCACCCTTCTCGGTTATGGATCCGAGGTTCGGTCAGAAGAGCTAATTTGTTATCTTTGATCCTCAAAAAGCTTTTGCTTTTAACTTGAAATTACGCATTTTGATAAAAGTACTATCTATGCGTATTCGTTGCCTCTCTGTCCATCCACCTGTTGTAAAACTTGTACACCCCGTCGGTGTTTCTTCAAAACAATCGAATTTGTGCCCCAGGTGTATGAGTGGATGCTCTTTTTAGGAGAGTCCACTGTGGAACTGCAACGGTGATTCTCTGTTACTTCTGTGCGGGTTAGACACGGTTAACCCCGGGAAAGACGACATTGTGTCACTATTCGGTATTTGTTTTGATATAAGTAGTATCTGTGCACAATATTCAGTACACATTGCAAGAGGACACCACCATCAGGGTCACAACAGGAAAGAGAGACACTGAACTAGTGTAACTTACCGGCTATACTGAGGTACGTCAGTCCGGTCATGCCGAGTAGATGTGGCATCATTCCGTCGGATAAATTCACACACCATCGTAAACTCAGATGACGTAATTGTGTCAGTCCCGTCAACTGACTGATCCCAATGTCGGTAATTAAAACGCACCTGGAATTTCAATAACGGAGATGAAAAACGGCCATAGAATGTACGGGATAAACTGACGTATAATTAGTAGATTATTTCCGACTGGGTTTTTCTCTTCATGACCAATCAAAACTGAAAAATAATTTCCGCTTTTCTTTTGCCATTTTGTAATCACCGGCGATCATTTAGCCATCATACGGCCTGGAGACTTGGGTAGTGATAGAGACGAGATCTTCGACAAGAACATAACTATTTGCATGACTCGTACAAGACTACCAAAATCGTTATTACTCTAGGAAATTCATGCTCGATGCGTATGACTTCGTGTAGTGTGAGTGTGTCGGACAGGTTGAGTTACCGTATCCTAGGTCGTCGAGGCTAAACGACTGTCAGTGACTAACCACCAGTAGCAAATAAATAACGAGTCGAGCAGGTCCGCGTGAATTATCACAATGATAAAGTGCAGGTAAAAGGTATCTTACATCATAAAATAATTTCCGCACAGATAATTCATCTGTTAGTGAATCCAGTAGATTAGGTTTGGTATTCAGCCGAACAAAAGCAGACCGTGAACCAAATTTGCTAGTGGGTCATAGATAAGCAGTGACCTCATGGTCTTTTCGACTACCCTCGCCGACCGCCGCAGCGATTTTACCTTCAAGGCCAACTGTTACGCAGTTAACCAAACATGTTGCTTTTATATAACAAATGCTCAACCGCCGAGACTCGGTGAACTCAATGATTGATGAAGTAAGCATCACTGGAGTTTCTATTCTCATTTTCAAGACCTCAGATTTCTGCTACTGCTAAAGCAGTTTAAAATCACCGATTCTGCATTGAAAAATGGATCAGAAATGTCAAGTGTCAATCGACTTCAAATGCAAACCTACCCGTTTCTTGACTGGGATTACAGAATTTGTTTATTTACCCTTTCAGTATCTTATCTAATTAGGAAAAGTACTCTACGCAGTATCGTTTAGCACAGGATTCCTAGCCTAATGGAGCTGAATTGATGAATGAATCGACGTTCCTTTACTTCCTTTATCTGTTGTGTAACGAGGCACAATATATCCAAAAGTAAGGCTGTATCCAATCAAAGGCCGCCAAATGTGAAATCGATCGGTGGTGATACGAATGGAACCCGAATCGTCATAGTCTTACAGTTCAGGATGACAATCTTTTGACCACCTCCGGTCACCTTATCCAGAGCATTTTAAGTTTTAAGTAACAAATCAGGAGGCGAGACTGTATTTGTTCTACATTTAGTAGAGCATTTTTAAAGACAAACATCCGCACTTCATTCAAGAACACAAAAGGTTTACACTTATCAGCCCATCTAATGGAGGAAATGAAAACAAGAAGTGAACCAGTGTCATAAATTTCCAAGAAATTCAACTAAGAATCCCGACTTGTGGGGTTTCGGAGCAGACGAGAAACAATAGTATTTCTCTTTATAATACGTCCGTTGATTCGTGAAAGTTCTTGTAGAAGAGAGTATGCGTGAAGCTATAGATGTTAGTGGATGAGTAAATGTGAGATAAATCCAGTAACTTCACAACATGCTCGGAACTTATCAGTAGAGTGATCGATAGTAAGTGTGAAATGTGTGACCACATGGGTTACAATAATGTTTCTGTAGACTGAAACATTTAGATCACGTAATAAATTTGAACAAGCAATTTAGAAGACAACACTGCAAGAGAAATTTCTTTCTTATACTCTCATCGGTCAAGTAAGTACAATTTCCAGTCAGAAAAATAAGTATAACATGAACCGAAGTGGTTAATTAATGCAGTTTTATGGAACTCATAACCGAGTGTGTGTGTGTGCGTGTGTGTGTGTGTGTGACTGCATGTGATTAGTTAAAGCTACTGTAGGTTAAAGGTGAAGGTCAGACACTTTTGGGCACTTGAGTTGGGTTTAGTGTAAGCCGTCTCACTTTCCCATCCTCGTTTCGTACTGCATTTATTTTTCTTGCTAAGAGTTACACATGCGCGATCGATAAGAGTATACGAAAGGAATTCCTCTTGCAGTGTTTGTCTTCTGAACTGGTTAATCAAATGTTTATGGGCACGGCATGGACTGAAAACAGAGCGAGTTGAGGTGAGGGGGGCGGGAACATTTGGATTACTCATTCTGTAAGGAATGAGCGCAATTCGCACGGATTTTGTATGCGAACTGGTGGAGCATCTAACCGGTAAGCGAAAGGTCACCGATTCAATTCCAGTTTACTGCTTTGAACTTTTGGATGCGAAAAAGACAAGTGGATTTTCCACCATACTCAAGATTCAGACTTCTTGTACCGAAAATGCATTCTGCAAACTTTGATTGAGTTTGCAATGTCTCGGCTTTCGTGTTTGATAACTTGTTGAACAAACTGTTGAGAGCCAGTCCGAATAGCCTGGTGGTGAGATGTTCAACTAAAAACCGGTCACCCTCGGGTTCGAGCACCGGTGTAGGTTTGGGGGATGTACATTGCCCATGATTCCTAGCACGGATAAAACGGCTGCACACTACTTTCATGGGTTTCTGTGATGAGCTGAAAGTTGATAATGCTAGGTGAATCATATGATACAAATGTAACCTCCTACTATTCATGTACATTACCTGTGAATTCTACGTAGGCAGCTGGAAATGTGAGATGACCACCTAAAATATATATGAATGGTGGTTCCTAAATACCTGCAGAACCTATTCTAGTCGGTGGTTCAGTGTAACCAACAGATGGATCACAGGGATAAACCCACTGAGACAGGGTAAATGTGCACTCAGAGTATGTGGGTATACTTGGGATTAAAACACTCGAAAAGAGAAATCACAAATAGAAGCAGAATAATGGGGAAATTGTTGAAATCCTGGGTTTCAGAAATGTCCTGACGGAGAGTCAAGTCATCGGCGTATTTATATAAATGGGCCGAAGAACTAGTTACCAAGTCACTAATTCAGGCCCAATACTAATAGGGGGACATGGCAACTCCCTGAAGTACTTCTGAACTATTCGCACAAGGTTTGAGAGTTTCCAATCCCCGTCGTGTGTGCTAAGTTCTGTTAGTACAACAACCAGACAACCACGCCAGTGTGGTCGTGGGGCAACCAAATGCTCCCAGTTTACGAAGTAGAAACAGGACCAAAAACGGACGAATAGTCCACAAAGGCATATCGTACAGACTTCGCTAATACGTCCAAGGATTTCGTTATATGACGGACTAGAGAAAGTGATAACATTCACAGTGAAGCTATTTGTTTAATAGGTCAACTGGAAGGAGTATTTGGAAGGGTTCATAAGGAAATTTACGCGTCCGACTATGACACGTCCTGTCGGTTTATGACCAGATAAAGTTTTTTGTAGATGTATGCAGTTGGTAACACAAAATACGAAAAAACACGTTTATAATTCTTGTACTTGCGAGTCTATACATTTTGACATCCAAAGTGTTGCCTGGTTGCCACTTATAGACCGAGCCGAACTCCAGACTATCACTCGTATGCCTCGATATTTTTCTATTGCAACGCTGCAACGGTAAATACAATTTCTCCATTGCAACCGCACTGCGACTTGCGTTTCCCATTGTTACCCCCCGAAGCCAGTCTCTGACCGTAGTGAGATTCCACCCACTTTGTTCACACTTCATCCATTTGGAACGCATATAGTCGACTGTGGGGCCCATCTGTTTACTGGTCGTGTTGGTGATCGCCTCTCAATCACCTGGTTCGGTCACCCGATATTTACTGTGGCTCTTAGATCTGGTCACGACGAGGTCGTTTTCACTCTCGTAACTACGGTGGCTTATTGTTGTGCCATGCGCAGACGACGAGCACGTGGTGTGTGTGTGTGTGTGGAAGTGTGAGGTGATTTATGCGCCGGCTTTCAGACCAATCAGGAGGGAACCTCAAACGGCCGGTCGGGTGGTATTTCCGAATAATTCTGACCTGATTCCGAAACAATGTGGAAAATGGTTCAGTATAAAACCAGAACAACTCAACGCACACAGCTTGAAAAGCACATACATAGATGAAAATATAGACGGTTCACTTTTAAAGAGCTACTGGAAATCTCCAGTAGAACTCGAAAGTTGGGCAGTCCGTTCCCGTTCAATACACATTGTCTTTACAACTATCACTTTTCGACTCTCTGATAGGAGAGGTTGGCAACCTGCTGGTAATGACTGATATCGCCGACAGGCTACCGAGTTCTGTTAGCAGACAACCCGTCATTGCCTGCTCAAAATCGACGGCGAAGCTGAAGCCGGCGAATCGGACAGATGGCTTAATCAGTACGTGACGAAACGGAACGAAAGCGACCAATCAGCTGCTAACACTTGTTCCAACTGAAAGGGGCGAACTCAGTCAATCGAGTTTGTGGTTGTGATGGCTTGGTGTGCCACAGAAACTGACGGTTTCATGTTAATAAAACGGAATGGTTCGGGAGTGGTGAGGTATTCTTCCTCAAACTAATGAGCGACCTCAGGACAAGAAACACATTCTAAAGACAGATACTGCTGCGAACAAGGCCATTAAATCCCCGCTCGTAAAATGCGTACTTGAAAGCGACATCGCAAAATTGCTCTACAGCTGGATGAATTAGTTAGTGGAGCTTGGTCGTACTGCACGGTTCACACACATTCATCGATCACCATCGACGCGCATATGAAGTGTTCATCACAAATTTCAAAGTATGTGAAGAAACCACGCTGGATATCTACCGAGTCCGAAATCCAAGGCATTTTACCGTTAAACAGAGTGCTGTTTCCCTTTTTGTTTATCGGTGTTTTTCCACTTCTTCTCTACTGTTCCTCTGTCATTTTTGCTGACCTGTTGAAGAAAGATCTCAACATCCTTCGTTGAGTTTTATCTATTGTCAGTCGGGTATCTCTCATACCCTTAAATGAACTATCTGCTAAGTTGTGCGAATTACACCTGGCCGCATGTGAAAAGTCTGCTCACAAAATCCTTATAGACAGCACTGACCTCTCATGCAGTGGTCTATCCAAGTGCAACTTTCACGCATCTGCATGTTCCTCTTTTAAATCCATATCGTCTGGCATTAACATCTATAAAAACTCCACAGTTCCTTAGCTGACCCGAATCCTCACAAAACGGGCGCGAATATCAGTTGAATTTCTTGGCAATTGTAACGTGTTGAAAAGAAAAGCCAGAGTTGCAATATCTACGTCCGGGACGATTTCGCTGCCTCTCAACATGTTGCATACTGTAGAACGATATTGTTTATATAAGTTCATGTAAAAAAAAATAATAACTATTGAGATCCCCACACCCCCGGTGAAACAATGTTTACCTGTGTACACCAAATCTAATCTGATTTACCCATTTCAATGTAGTTGCGGAGCAACCTACGTGGGTCGAAAAGAGCGGCAGTTACGTAACCGAGTTATTGAACATATTCCAAATTGGACACAATGTTTTGTGATGCAATCAGAGTCAGATCAAACGCATAATGACAACCTTCGAAACCATAAGATCCCATCGTCGGCCGTCACTCGTCATCTTCTGATGACGCAATATCCAACTGACCAAGCACTGCGTTTCGGGCCATATACGTGGCAACGAATACCAGGCTGTTGAGGTTTGCCGAAGCCATTGCCGTACACTCATGGAAACCAACATTGTGTTAGCAGAAACGGCTGTTTGTTAAGGTGTCTTTATCATGGTGATGTAACTTGACTGTTGTAACTTCCCGTATATTTGTCGAAAATTATTGTTTTACATGAACTTATATAAACAGTATCGTTCTACGGTTGAGATGTAGTGAAATTGTCCTGGACATAAGTCGTGTTATGTTGCACCTCTGGCTTTTCTTTTCAAGGTTATTTCGGGGGGAAACTTGTTTTAATTGTAATGTGTAATCTTTCCCCTTTTTCACCCGCTTGATTCGATGGGCTGTCTAGTGTAAAACTTTTTTTCCCCCTGGAATGCGGACTTCTATCTAGAAGTACAAATGTTTACAGAGCTATAAAGAAAAAAAAGGAGGCGAGAGTTTGAAGAATATCAATCAAAAATTTGTCCCACAAATTATTCTAGTGTTCCACCGTAGTGATACAAGTATTCAACCTGGACAACAGCAGTAGCGTGGCCACACATCGGTTGACTGATTTACAGTCCAGTGGGTGATATTTTTACCAGTAACAAAATGGATTACTGCTGTCTCCATCTGTTTACGAACTCCGATTTCAGCGTATATCTATATATATATATATATAATACTGAATACTCCTGAAAGTTAACTGGACAGTGGCCATGTTTCCCTTCGAAGTTGTCACACATCGCTGAAGACGACTTCTAAACAGAGTTAAATCGGTGATTCGGATCAGCCCGGACGGGAGCGGGGTGGCACGGTGGTAACACACACGCCTTCGGGTGAAAGGGCCCGGGTTCAAACCCTGGCTGTCGAGGAGGATATGCACCATTAATGAGCTCTAAAAAGAGGAAATCTCAGGTCTGGTGCTTCCGAGTGCTCGGTTGATCGGATGATCTTAGACTTGTGCGTGGAACGTGGAGTCCAAAGTACAGTCAGCCAAATAAAGTAACTTCGGTCCCGCAGGCTGCTCCCAGGTGAATGCAAGATATATACGAGATTTAATGTGTAGCTCACATAATATGAAACACTGCTGGTTGGATTAATGACTCAACTGTATTTACCCGTATTCCAGTTAGCCTTTATCTCATTATCTTGTTATGACTAAATCCATACATTCTCCGTGAAATGCTCTGCAACTTTGTGAAAAAGGTTGTGTGTGTGTGTGTGAGAGAGAGCGAGAGCGAGAGAGAGAGAGGGAAAGAGGGTCAGGCAGGTAGGAGAAGCTAGAGATCATCAAGTGATCAATTCTCTGAAGCATACACGTGGCACATTGATTTTATTTATGACTTAGTTTTCACATTGTATTAGTGAGATCGAGGCTAGAAAGAGGCTGCGTGTGCTTGCATGCGTGAGAGAGGAAGGGGGTGGGGTGGGGGACGAGTGCAGTCAGGCAATGTACCTAACTTTATTCATTAGGACTCTTTCGAATCAACCGAGTTGTACAGGTCGGAAATCTGTGTCACTGGTACAAATTTGTGCATCTCGCCTACTGTTTTCGGACCCACACTGTTCCTGCATGAGAAAACCGAGAATGAGCGTGATCAGCATGTGATGCACCGTACGTGTGCCCGTCGACCAAACCACAGTCACGATATTTGGACAGAAAAGCGCACGTAGTTCCACGTGCTTCCTGTTGTGGTGACTTGTGGCTCCGGTGGTGAACATACCCAGACACAGACACAGACACAACACACAGTCGGGAGCATTCTCCGTTCACGATTCCGAAAATCAAGGGACAGTAATGAGCGTATACGAAGAAAAGAGCACACCCATACACACACACACACACGAGCACGTGTGAGTTTTGAGGATATAATTTTGAATGAAACGTTCTCAAAGTCACTGACAGACGGTCTACGTATGATTCTGACCAACGATATTTGTATGCATGGATGGCAAGAGATAGACACCATAGTCTTAGGGCCAAAAGCCATGGTTTGGGAGCTTTGCACCATAGTTTACGAGCCATGTGTCATAGTTTAACAACCTTGCAAAGCGCTGGAACGGCTGCTCAATGCTCCTAAACTGAGGAGCATGGCTCTTCAACTACGGCGTTTGGCTCGTACACAACGGAAAATACTGTAGGACGTAACTAACATGTTAATTAGATCTACCAACCTGTTTTTCTACCATATTTACCAAGCTTTTCCGGGGCTTTACTAACCGAAGTGATTTAGAATGATGACCTTATGTGTTATCTTCAGTTCCCAAGCACTGCAATGTGAAGGATTATTGTGAGTAATCAAGCCACATGGTCAGTCATGTGATCAACTAATTTCCCGTGGAGACTACATTTTTGGCAGATGTCGCTATCACTTACTTGTTGAATAATTCATCATCTATTGACAATGTTGCGGTTCAGATAGCCTGGGTCCGGGTTGAGAGCTCAGCTGGAGCTTGTTGAAAATGCATTGATGTGATAAGAGTTCAAACTATTTGACGTTCAACAACCGATTCAGCTTCAATAAGACATGACCAATCATTCTCTGACTTTTCACATATTCAGAATTATTCAACTTGTTCACTAATACGAAGTGTAAATGTCATCGGAAGAATCATGTTTTGATTAGGTTCATAAGACTGTTTATGAATGAGTGATGAGGCCAGGTGATCACGTGACCCACCCCGTCCGAAACGACTGTCATTCCTCCCTCATATGAAAACAGGGTAGCTTATTCTGCTTACCCACTCCATAGTTTGAGTATGAAATGCTGAAAACGGCTGTACTTTCCGGGTCAAACGACAATTGCTCATGAGCCAACCAAATTTGGTCTCAATAAACCCATTATCAGAAGAAACGGAAAAACAGTGGGATAAAGACTAATATTCTTCTTCATTTCGGTGACTAAACTTATCTTGAATAGGATAGTGTGTGAAGGTCATCCAACACGCTGTATCCCAGCTTTCCGTCAATAATGAATCGACGGCGGTCAGTTGGTCATCAGGGTGAACTTTAGACCTTAAGGTCCCGGGTTCGAATCCTGCCGGTACCGCTGGTCACCCAATTTGGCATCCTCTAAGTGACCGTCACCCTCCCTGAAGTACTGTACCATTTACGTATTATAAAATAAAAAGAAGTACGAACAATGTTACTATTACTGGCAGTAGTAGTAGTCGTAGTAGTAGTAGTAGTAGTAGTAGTAGTAGTAGTAGTAGTAGTAGTAGTAGTAGTAGTAGTAGTAGTAGTAGTAGTAGTAGTAGTAGTAGTAGTAGTAGTAGTAGTAGTAGTAGTAGTAGTAAACTCTCAGTTAATAAGGAGAGGTATATCTAAGTAACTAATAATGCTATTCTGTTAAGAAGCATTCGAGTTATAGGAATCTGAAACTCGTGATGATAGCAGACTACCAAGAACAAGGGAGATACGTGTTGACTATCGATGTGTGAAGATTGACTTCTTCATTGCTTAGCTCGGATATGTTGTGAATGTCGTATCAGAAAGGTTTAGTTTAGGTTTACGGTGTTCGGGATCAAGATCGACCAGCCTATAGACGAAGCGTCTAATCAATTACACGTATTCACATATTCTCTCGTTGTACGTGATTATCCGAAACGGGTAGCGGCTAGCTGATGGTCGAGGTGGTCAGCAAATGACGTGGTGAAATTTCATAAAAGCCATGACCAATGAAATGTGTCTTCTAGGACATGCTGGACTTGTTACTTAGGGTTCGCGAGATTCGCTTACCTTTATGTGACATGCCTAAGTACCACGGTCAGTGGAGTGTTTGCATTCGAACTCTATCTTAGTCTACAATATTTCCTATCGGAGGGTTACTTTCTGTTTTGATTTTGTTTCACTTCTAATTCCACGATGCTATGAGGAACCGGTCAAAACTAGAATAAACTCAATGGTTTAAGGGACTGAATGGGACTGAACTATTGACAGTACTTTTTGGACAACCCAGGCTTCGAAATTGACAAAATCTTTTCATTCGTACCACCTTCCAGTTTACCTCACGTCGAACTAAGTGGGGGTTTCAGTTACGTTTCCTCCAACTGTAAGAGATGACAGTTTGCCTTATGCTTCCAGTGATTGTAAAAGAATAATCAAAACAGTTTGCGATCTGATAGTCTCCACAATTCCAAGTCTTACAAAAAGTTGAACCCTCCTGGGTTGGATACGTTTTGTTTCACTAACTCAACGGCTTTCCCTGATTGGTCAGAAAGTGACTTTTGTTGGGCACATTGTAAATCTGATTGGTGAAAGAGGCTTCATAAACCACCGAATATTTGACAATAATAGAGGTTTCCTTGTTGCACCCTTTAACAATATACTGATTGCATTTCCCGAAGAACTGACGTTTGACATGATGGCAGTGAAAACTGATGCGAAACTGCCGATACCGGAGACCCAACCGTACAGTTGCCTGCAGATCCACCTACGGGCGCACATGGTGACGGAAGACACTGGTCGATTGGCTGACTACTGGAGGCTGTAGAGAACGCAGTGTGAAGATTTTCGGACACCGTCGGCGATGGAATACGAATCAAAAGCTATCCAGCTTGCGTTATTTCGTCATACCGTTGAACCGGCGGCGATTCGGATCATCACTGGCATTTCATATGGTTCCGAGGAGGACCTTGGTGACTGGATGACGGTGATGCTTAAACTCGAGCGATATTGTCCTGGTGACTGCAACGAAACATATGAGCGTTTTGCTTTTAACCAAAGAACACAGAAGCCTGATGAATCATTTGACTCTTTTTGGTATCGTTCAGACCACTGACACGATCATTCAGTTTTTGTTCCTGCCTCAAGCAGGATCGGATAGTGATGGGATTACGCAACCCTACGGTGATTAAAATGTAGAAGATTCCAAAATTATCACCCAAACAGTGCGTCAACATCAGCCGAGGTGAGGAAGCAGCAGAACAGCACATAGAGACGATGAACGCATCCGAATTGCGTGGTCTGGATAAAATAACATCAGGGGCACGCACGGTGTCAAAGACGGAGTGTCATTTTTGTGGAAGACTACACTTCGTGGGAAGAGACTAATGTCCGGTCTGGGGAAAACTTGTGATAGCGGCAACAAGGGCAACCATTTCGTATCAAAATGTTTCCTCAAGAAAGCAGTGTATAGAGAACAAAATCATTACAACACAGATCGAGTATATGGGGTGCAAATACCGGCAAAGCGAAAAGACGTCTTTGCCAAGATGGAGGTGAACGAAGAAGAGATGGATTTTCAGTTGGACCTGAGAGCTTTGGTGAACATCATGCCTATGATCACTATCTGACACTGACACAGAAGACTCGTTATGTGGAACGATGACAAGGTTCATCCAAGGGACTAGGCGATGCTGAAAGTTGTCAATCTCAAGGATGGACATCCGTCACTTAGAAACTTTGATGTGGTCATTCAGGGCTATGTTCCCATCCTCGGATGTGAATCTATCAAAAATCTTGGTTTGGTGACATTGCTCTAAGTATCATTCACTCACCATGTATTTGATAATATCGAATATTACTTAGAAGAGTATGCTCGTGTTTTCGATGAGAAATTTGGAAAGCTTCCAAGAGTGGCAGCGTTAAACGTATATGAATGCGCACAACCTGTGGCACGGCCAACAAGTCGTATTCCATATGCAGTTAGAGAACGATTTGAGCGCGAGTTGAACATTCTCATATCGAAAGATGTCCTGGTTAAAGTTGAAGAATCGACAGACTGGGTGAGTCAAATCGTGATCGTGACGGAAGCATCCGGGGAACTTCGCATTCGCATTGATTCCAAACCACTGAACAAAGCACTTAGACAAGAGCACTTTTCGTTATCTGTTTTTGACGATATTCTTCCTGAGTTATCAAACGTGCGTCGCTTTACGAAAGTTGATCTGGCTTCAGCGTTTTGGCATGTTGAGTTGGATGAAGCCTCGAGTTATCTGACCACGTTTGTCGCACCGTATGGCCGGTTCCGTTGGGAGCGACTACCTTTCTGTCTGAAGGTATCCAGCGAAATATTCTAGAAAAGGATTCTCCAAGCAGTGGACGACTTACCTGGAGTACTCTGCGTAGACGCTATTCTATTTTCCGGCAAAAATATCGAGGAACAAGACAGTGGGTTCGATTCTTTTCTTCAACGATGTATCCGTGATGGAACTAAACTAAAACTAGACAATGGTAGAATTTGATTGTTCAATAACACAGAGTAGTCGAAATCGTTGGTAGGTTGTCGACGTTACGTAACATTTCACACGGCGCATCGATTTTTCGATACACTCCGAACCGATCTCGGTTCCGACACATTAAAACTAGACAAGCTGATATTTTTTGTCAAACAGCGGTCATGTTCCACTGACACATTATCACAAGCGCGCGGATCAAACGGGACCCGAGAAAAGTAAGTGCGATTGTAGATATGCCGGCGCCAACCGATACGAAAGGCGTCTCACGTTCTAACGGGATGATCAACTATCTGGGCAAATTCTTACTAGAGTTAGGAGAATTGACCAGACCGATCCGCCGATTACCACTTAAGGGAGAAAAGTGGACTTAGTCAGATGAACAACAGTTAGCGTTTGATGGCATCAAGCAGCTTATCGTGAAGGCCCTAGTCTTACCATATTAGGATCACACCTTACCTCTATGCATACAGTGTGATAACAACCAACATGGTTTAGGAGCTGTTCTGTTACAGAATGGACGCCCGCTTGATTATCGTAGTAGGACTTTAACAATCTGTGAACAGAGATATGCGCGAATCGAAGAAGAACTACTGACAACCGTCTATTCTGTGCAGAAGTTCATTGATTACACTTTCGGGCGACTTACGCACGTATATTCAGATCACAAGCTATTGATCACGATCGTGGATAAGCCACCACATAGAGCGCCAAGAAGATTACTCAAATGCATTTAGTAACCAAGCTCTGTAGGTTGTTCATAACGGAATACCTTCGTTGTACTTAGGCCCCTGCAGAGAAATCATCCGTCATAGGAGTCGATTGCTGTGCGGGAAACGGGTTGTTACCGTGGTATGGCAGAACAGAATAAACTGATGGTAGCAAATTTCGAACCGTGCAGACAATTTGATCGACGACAAACGATGGAGATGCACCCAGTACTTGAACGGCCTAGGCAAACTGTGGAGTTGGATATCTTTTACCATGGGAAGGACAGTCACGTAGTGACCGTTGATTACTACAGTGATTTCTTTGAAGTTGACCTTTTTGAAAGCAGAAACAGCTGCAGAAATTATCAACAAACTGAGAACCGATTTCGCACGACTTGGAATCCCGATGGTGGTCTTCAGTTTCACGGCACGGGATTTCAGCATTTTTCGGAAATGTAGCAGTTTAGCCATCACGTCACCAGTCCTTATCATAGTCAGTTCAACGGCAAAGCAGAAAGCGCTCTCAAACAGGCGAAAAAGATACCGAAGAAGTGCAAGTCTGAGGGCAGCGATCCGTTTATCGCTCTGCTTGAGCTTCGAAATATGCCTTCTGCGGTGATGGAAGCTAGCCCGACGAAACATCTATTCAGAAGACGGACAAGCACGGTCCTACCAGTTTGTGCTGGTTTACTGGACCAAGATGCCGTAGCGCCTTCAGTAGTCAAGTTGAAACTGAAAAAAACGAATGGCGGTGCAAAAAGACTTTACAATCGGGGCTGCTAACCATTGCGTTCACTCAAGCCAGATGATACAGTCTGGATTCCATCAACTGAACCGACAAATAATCCTGAACCAAAGGAGAGGTACTATTGCGTGTAACAAAGAAATCATACGTAGCACGCTCCGGAGGTCGCTGGATAAGAATGAATAGGGTTCATCTGAGGAAATCCGAAGAAGTTGATAAGGGGGAGGAGAAAACCAATAGAGGCGATCACAAAAAAGAAGACTACGAAACCAAAAACGATGGTGAAGAGACTGATTCAGATAACACTATACATTCACCCGTCGGACAGGGGAATTCACCGTCTAGAACCCGGAGTGGACAAGGTTACCAGCCGGTAGACAAGAAAACGTTTTTCAAAAGAGGAAGGATGTTTTGGATACATGTTGCATTACTACATCAATGGCGTTTCTTGATTTGCCAGACAGTGACTTCTGTTGGACACATAGTGAATTGAACAATCTGATTGGTGCAAGAGCTTTCATAAATCACCGATTAATTAACAATAGTCGAGATTTTCTTGTTGCACGCTGTAACAATATACTGGTTGCGCTTCCCGAAAAACTGACTTTTGCACCTTCTATCTTCAGGTAACTAAAGGGTTGTCTCATCCTCAGCATCTGACTGGCTATTCTAGCGTCAAACAGTGATAATGATTGGGCAGGTCATCTCAGAGTCCATCCGTCTGGATGTGATATGAAGTGCTCTGTCCTAAACACATCATACTCCCACCCAATTGTATTCTAATCCCGTCAGAACCCGTTCGGTAATTTATATCAGTGAAAATCGGACATGTTGTCTATCCTATTTTATTTGTACCAGCCGGCATACCTCCAGGGATTGCAAAAGGACTAGTCTCAACTTATATTCTCCCACCGAATCAATGTCACTTGATAACAAGAAATTTATCGGGAGAGTGGAAGGAGGGAGAACGGCTTTCCTCCAATATTCATTCCACTCCCCCTCAAAGGTTGTGCTTCTGTTCAAATTTAACAGCTCTTGAAAAAGATACTTATCTGTTGTCATTATAGTCGGGAGTGAAAATTTGCTTTAAATCGATTGCGTTTCATATTTTTCCTGTCAATTTCCCACATGTATTTGTTATAAATATTTTCCTTCCAGTCAACAGAGAAATTTTACGCATCGTGTCTTTTTCAGTTTGAAAAAGTCACGAGGAATAGTGTTCCATAAAAAGGTTCAGATTTCCATGAGAGGATGACAGAATTTATTCTGGGGGTTAATTACCCATTTCCGACTGTGTTGCAAAGGTTTTGCTTATTCAGGAGCAGACTGCACAATTAGAAACAATTCTTTCTCGGGGTTGAATTGGACGCAACAAGAGAACAAATTTCGTCGGGGGAAACAGATGCGTTTAGTACTCATGATTTTGGTGTTTTTTCTTCTACCATGGCACTATTTCAACCTGTTTAAGATCCACAGGAGAAGCAAAGAAAAAGTCCAGTCTTCTTTTCTAAGCAAGAAATATTTCAAAAACCAAGTCAAATGAGACTAGATAAAATGTGAAATAACTCCGAACTGTGCACTACGTAATGATTCTTCTGGATTTTGAAGAGGGGATAATACGCAGATTTGGAGCTTCGTTCAGTAGCATCATAAACTGAACCTATCAATTATCTCAACCGAGTTTTTTGGGAGGAATGCCGTGACCAACGCATTTTGTCACGTTACTCTAAATCCAGGTGTGATCTGGTAAAAATTCATGCGACAGCAACTACAAAGTTACTGAACACTGCTTTGGAAGTCATACAGCGGGACTATTCGCTATCAGCTGTCATTAATTGTTGTCAAGCCGCGTAAACCAAAGATAGAACTAGCCTTTTAGTTCATTCACCATTTGTCTCCTAGCTCATATTAAGATCTTCACGTGGCAAATATGACGATATCTTATCCTAGAGTATGGTGGTACGCCACCCACTTTCAATTCATAAAATTAGGGTTCGGAACACTCTTCATGCACTCTTGTAGAATGTGACCCACAGCTGGTACCGGATAGTAATCAGTAAGTTGATTACAGCGGAAGATTGAGTGAACTAATTTTGACTACATCCAAATTTATCGCGATTAAATTACTTAAGTCTCAATTATGTTATCATTAGTAAAGTTTTAAATCACAGGTGACCTTAGGCAACAGACATTTCCCCTGATCTTTCTGGGGCAGACAGTCTCTCGCACGACCTCACTTCATATCTCGGCCCGTGATCTCTCGCTCGGCTCCCCAATTTGCCAAACTCACCCCAGTCATTTGGTGTGAGACCAGGCCGCCGGAATAGATGCATTCGCAGTTGTGCACTATCAGTTAGGCTACCCATTAACTTACTTTGGTGTGTAACAGTTTCCGTATGCAAGTGTATGATGAAGAGTGAGATGCAAAAACCAAATCTCTTCGCCTCGTTAGTGTTTCTGCGAAAAAAATGTCTATTCTTATTCTCCTTCAGTGTGAAAACAGAACTTTCGACATTCAAGAACTGTCCATAGATCAAACGTAATGATAACTTAGTGTCAAAATTTACGCACTAAATCAAGGAACATTTTGTTCTGAAATAATGTATAATGTGTGTATGTGTGTATGCTTGTATGTGTGGAGGGTGGGGTGGAGCGGGGTGAATGGCTGTGTGAAAGGGGAAATCAGAGAAGTGAATTCAGTTCAGTCATTAAGGATAGAGAAATCATTTTGATCAGTAGGAGATTTTAATTGTCAATATTGTTCGTAGTTCATAATTTAGATAGATGGTTTTCATAGGCTTACAACCACTGGGCTTAGCGCATAGTTCGGAAACATTCCATCATCAAACAAGGGTACATCATCTTCAATGCGTGAGTAATGACATGACTTTGACTGATGAAGAAAAGTTTATGACCTGGTCGCCAAGATCATTGAGCACAAATTGATGAGGAAGATTTTAATTTCATGTGGGAAGATCTAACATTCACTGTCAATGTGCTGTCCACCTTTCAGATTATGCAAGAAGCGAACAGGTATTCTATATATGTCGCTTTGAATCATCAATTGCGGTGCAAATCCACTGACTGCCAAGTGGGAATCGAACACAGGTTGTGTGATTTTGAGTCACACGCACACGAGCCATCGGCTAAACGAGCTGGCTTACTACAGTCTGAATCTTGGCAACCGTAGCTGATCAGACATCCTTCCGTAACTGGTTTTGAACGCCCCATTGAAAGGGGTTTGAATGGCAAGAAGAAACAATTATGCAATGCTTAATTGATTTTAAACGCGAGATGAACACTGATGCTGCCTGAAGAGTGATTTCGTAAGCAGGTAGACCTGACTAACTTCATTCCGGATGCCTAAATTCGTCCTGCTTGACCAACTCCACTGGATAACGTTTTATCGACCTTCCATCATATGTCCAACAGGCCTTCCTGCTGAGTCTGTACTCAATAACTGAAAACAGGGAGCCTATCCATAGAGACAAGTGCAATAGGTTTTCCGCTCAAGCCTACCCGCTTCTATTCCCAGCCTCAAAACTACATATTCAAACAGCTATATGAATACGGATAACATTTACGGGACGGCAACCCGTTGAGACCCAATGCAAATTGC
This sequence comes from Fasciola hepatica, assembly GCA_948099385.1. NCBI lineage: Eukaryota > Metazoa > Platyhelminthes > Trematoda > Plagiorchiida > Fasciolidae > Fasciola > Fasciola hepatica. Next base: position 11,994,633 of record CANUEZ040000116.1, on the reverse strand, counting down.
TTGATGGTATGGCGTGAGCGAATCACAATCACGTGGCCTTGGTTCGAGTCTCAGGTAGCACTCGATGAGGAGATAAGCTGCTGGTAACTTCGCGAACAAATCAACTGAAACGACTGCACCATGCTGCCGTGGTTTTAATGATGACTGGAAGAGCGGTACGAATTTCAGTGCGCAAATAGGTCGTAAACGCTGAAAAGCTTCTGACCGTAAACTGGCAACAAGTTGCAACCAGCTGCGCATGAATGACAGTCAGTCTGTATTACCGTTCAAGTTGGAGATCAGACAAAAATTAGGAATATTTTGACTCACGAGTTGATCTGTATGTTTCATGCAGTCCTAAATAGCAGTCCGTCTGAAGTGTGAAAAACAGGACTTGAGAAACGCAGACGTACTGTGTTTACCTTTCGTTTTTCAGGAAGGGGGACCAATTAGAGGTGGAGTCGTGATCCAAAGCAAATTGTAGTTCACTCGAGGCTCGTAATGCTATCGCTCTGATTACCAAAGCAATCCCTCAGCGGGTGTGAGATTATCAACTTCTTTAGTGTAACAAAATTGCTGTTCACAAAAGGTAAAAGGGAAGAACAGTTGTAAGAACCGACCGCACCAGACGACACAGGCTGTCAATCATTGTAGGACAGCTGTTAGTTCTTTCTTATGCGGTGACATCACTGGTAACGGCCGCGTCGACGACCCAGTCACGTCATACGCACAAACCACATATGCATGAAATACGTCAGGGAGTCAGGACAACCAGGCTGAAACGAATCACGACGTTAACAGCAATCAGGTCTGGTGCCAAAACAATGGTGCATAGGTGATGCAAGAAGAAAGATCAGCTAATGCAATCAACCGGAAGCTTAGTAATCAATCAAACAGACTAAGGCACAATTCAGACTGGGCAAACACGTAAGTACACGGGAAATCACCATTTATTTGTTCATTATAGTACTGTCTAGTTACCGATATACTTTGTACCCTGTGTTCCTGGAGGGCAAGGAGAGGCAGTTGCGACGACCAGTCGTTCTGTTTTGATATTTTTTTTCACTGTGTCAGTCTCCTCCTGGACCTCTGACTATCTCGTCCTCAACACCGGTGTGGTGTGACGTATCGAAAATCACCAAATGATTCTTTGATCGAAGTGATCCCAACCTCCGTTTGTTCTAGATTTGACACACAGAATGATGAGCCAGTGGTATCGAACAGACTCTGAAGTGAAATTTGGTTTAGCGGATTTGATGATTTTTTCCGAACTGATCCGAATGTTTAAAGTCGTTGACCAGGGCGGGATTTTAATCCACACATAAACACTACCCAAGCTTAGGTACGGCTCATTCCCTAACAGCCAGGGGCAACTGATTTTAATAGTTGGACCAATTCGAAAAGACTCCAATATGACGAAAACTGATAAAGTTAGGTGTCAATGACTAAGTTGCATTCTGTCGTACACAAAACGTAAGCTGACATCTGACAGTTCAAAACCGTAACCTCAAATAAATGAGCACTTGATGGACACACACACACACACCATCAGACCCTCGGTGACGTTAGATTACTACCCCAAGATCATTCGACTGTAAACTAGTCGTGGGAAACTTTAACGGCGGTAGCCGAAACGTCGACTGACTACCATTACTTCCGACTGCGCTGTGTTATCGAACAATAAACACGTATTGAAAAGATAATTCCTATTTTGATCAGCTTACTCCGTCCGGATTGGGTACTGACTTGCTATCGCTTGTAAACCGAAGTAGTATAGACAATAGTGCGTCGGTGGCTCATTATACCATTGAAGATAACTGAAGTGATAGTGAACCCAAACGGCCGTATTTATAGGATCAGTTGAAGTAGCGGACTGAGTGGTAATTACACCGTTTGTCGCCTTAGACAGAGAAGGGCTGGTGAGGGAGGGGGGGGGGTGAATATCGAAGACCATCACCACCAACCGGGAACCAAGAATTTCCACCCAGTAGCACTTTCCTCATCGGTAATTATAAATAGTTGAACGCGTTGGGCTTCAACACCTCCAGAACACTATCGGAATTTCCGTTCACGAATACAAATTTGTTTTCAAACCCCGGCGTTTTACGGTTGACGCAGTAGCGTTCGTAGTCCATTTCACTACGGAATCCTTTAATGACTTGTGGAAACTAGTTAGATTACACACCGACGTTTGATAGTATGCCACAATCCATGTTTCTCAAAATGCTAGAACCTAACAGCTGCTCGCTTACTTAACTAGCTGGCAGACTACTTTTTGGGAAGAACACAGTGTACCAAGCAGTGCGACGTTCTTCAATGTGCCATCCTATCACCATATTTTCTCACCCCACATTAGTGACTTAACGGTATCTCATTCAGTTTGTCCATTCAAGTATAGCGATGACGTTGTTTTGTCTCAACCTCTGTCCTAGCAGCCCGATATAGATGAGTTTACTGGAAATCTTTCACGTATTCAGAAATTTTCTGACCAGTCTAGTCTTGTGTTAAACAGTGCGAAATGTCAATAGTGAATTTTACACTTCGCGGTGGCGTTTTATAAAAGATACTACAGCCAATAACGTTACTCTTATCGTGAGATAGCTTGGCTTTTCGTTACAGTAGAACTTCAACTGATCTTTTGCATATTGAAATTGCTGATGGAAAGCTGCGCCGACCATCCTTTAAAGTTCGTGAACCTGAACAGCTCATTGCTGCGCGATCCACCTTTTCTACCTCAATACATCCGTGCACATTGATCATAATTCTATACTGATCACTCACCATCTTCCATAGCCTACTTAAGGAGGACTATATCACTTCGTAGAGTTTTATGCTTTATCAGTCTTGTTTCTGGTATAGACTCAAGAGACCCCATATCACACTCATGTAACAGCCATATAACAGCACCCGATGTATTTGGGGAAGAGATGATCGCGATCTGGTCGCACCCACTGCATTGCGATCTCTCTCCCTCTCTCTCTCTCTCTATCTCTCTCTCTCTCTTTGTCTTAGCCAATCTCACTCGTTGAGTGTGAGCCCGGATAGCCTAGTGCTCACGTGTATGTGACTCCCAATCATGCAACCAATAGTTTTTGTCTTAGTTAGGACTCGGGGAATTCGAAGCTTTGGTACTTTCTAATAAGCCACATGAAACAGCTGTACAATGAATGCTTTCACACTTTTCTATGACGACTTGATTGCTAACAGCTACGTGGTGAATCGTTGCAAGCGGGTAATTTAAATCTGCTGCTGTCATGATGTTTATGCGTGAATCCACGTGATGTATAATACGGTAGAAAATCCGTCAGAGACAAAAGCCCTTAAATGATGAATTAGCAATTTCTTTGTCCCGCTTTAAAGGATGCTGTCTCAGTAGGACAGAGCATGAGAGAAAGTGAACAAGTAGCATAAATCTCCTCGTACGTTTAGATAGATCATTCCAGCAGTCTGCTCATTTTTTGTTCGGATCATTCGAATGCTATCTGTCGCAGAATGAATAAGTTTTCTCACCCCACGATCGTCACAAAACTGTTTCACTATGAATCGGCTCTCTGGTACACTTAGTCTGGTGAAGCCCAACACGGTTCGTAATCTTGAGGTACAGCTTGCAAACTGATATTACTCAGAATAATATAATGGTGGTAGGATTTTCTGTTCTCATTATCAGAATACAGTACCAGGAAGTGATGATAAGAATGTATGAATTCGGATATATTTACATGTCAGACAAGTCCCACACAAATAACAGGAGAATAATTTAGTCTTCCCTTTCGTAACAATGAGACGTATTCGCTTCCCATTTCAATTCGTTTTCATGAATTGACAAAACCGGTACACATAGCAATTGGAAAAAACGATCCACATAATTTATCAGAGAAACATTTTCACCACTACTTGTTAAGCAACAAGAAACTGGGGCATGGATCAGCTATTGTGACAGATCAATTTCCGGCGGGATAAATGAAGCTGCCTCATTTTGTTTCAATGCGTCGTGGATAAATGATTATTTTATTCACGGACCGCGTAATGCGGCGTAGGCAAGCGAGTGTTTTCTATATATTTGTCCCGAGCAGAGCTCCAACCACCTACGTTTGATGAACTTTGTCTACGCATTAGACGAGGCCTTTGAATGCGGCCGCGCTGTTACACGACCTCCAAATTTGTCACATGATCATCTACAAATTTTCCGCTTTGGAGTTCTGTTTTTTCACCTTGATTGTGAAAAACCGCTGTGCTATTAGAGTAATGCCTTCCACGACAACATATTCCAATGAACTGCTGAAATCCTTCAAAAGAAGAACTTTACCTGACTGCTAGGTTACTTTTGGAAATATGATAAAGAACCCGTGAAAAAGAATTTTCAGGAAGTGCAGAAAAGATTCAAGAAAACACAGAGGGTTGGTCGGCCGCTCTTTGTAAAAGACCTATGCAACAATGTTCGTTCTCTGTTGAGTAACGTTTCGGTTTTGTCAGACCTTGTTAGGTCATGCAAATGTTCTCAGTATGGCTTCACAGTGACATCGACGGTGAAATAGTTCAATTAAGTGATTTCACTGAGTATCGCGTGGATCGTCCTGTCTCACAACGGAAGCGAGGTGGAGGTGTTATCACAACTATCAACATTTATTGGTGCCAGAAAGACAAGCTCGCGTTTATGTAATCAATGGTATACTTCATTTCTTTCTTTAATGAACGCGAACCTAAACATATGAGTAATTTTCGTTCGATTGTACTAATAAACGTTTATATTTCGTCCAAATGTTTTGCGACGGCTACCGAAAATTGGTTGATTCCACGTCACCAATTCTAGCAGATTACGCAGACGTTTGTTTGTGCATAGTTGTTGGTGATTTTAATCATTTTGACGTTAATCCTTTTCATTCTTTCGGTCCGGTAAACACCGTCCTGTAAACACTGTCACCAGAATGGATGCTGTACGATTTGGACCGAAACCTTACCTGGTCACGGCATGTAAACCACATTTTTACAGTATGCAGACGTTTGCCTTTTTATGTATCGCATCTCAAATTTCACTCTGTACCTAGACACTTCTTCAAACACCTTATTTTTCCACGTGTTCTACCCCACGTGGGTCTTTGCCTCTCCTATCATTTTTCCAGGTCTATCGTCGAAAGAATTCAAACTAATCTCTAGATCCCTCACATTCTTGTCTTCTTATAGTGGCATACGCAGACGACAATTCACCCAGTACACCATTTCTCAACGCAGTGAAACTTTTCATAAGCTTTCCGCAAAATACTCACTGATTCTACACATCCTATTCACGAACACCTAATCAAATGTATTTCCTCTTCTTCTTTCCAGTTATGCATACCTTTATGCACACACCCGAGCTTATGGCTGTTTCGCCATTTGGTTCCCGGCAAGGTTTTTAGACAACCTCGAAACTGTAATGTTGCACCTCAAAGAATGATTGAACTAGTGACTCATCAGAACCCAATACCTCTCTAATGATTATGTTGTTTCCCGGCCTTGAGAATGTTAAATGGTTATTTAAAAGCTGAATATCCACCCCCAGGTGTTGCATAAAGCCTCTTGTTCCATCTTGTCTTGAGCACTCGACTCACCACTGTACAGTTGATTCAGCTATCTTGCATGGAATCATCAGCAGTGTTCATCAGCCGAGCCTGTAGAGTGATTCATACCCCGAGTAAGCGATTCTAAGTCGAACATCGAACCTTCGGGCTGTCTGGGCTGGCGCTCAACGGTTTGTTGAACAGCAGTGCTACAAGATATAGCACCTTTTCGTCCCTGGCTCGGCAAGGATGACAACTCGTTACCAACACGGCGATTGATTTCTGCTGTGGGGGCTGGACGGGTATGCACTGCTAATGGCTGTGCAGCTGTCTTCCGCCATTTTAAGGATGAACTAGACGGTCATACTGGATGATCAATCATTTCATTTAAGTCTAATCTCCCGCTATTTATCTGCAGCGGTGTGGTAAACCTTATGCACTTTTTTCCATCTGACGTACTACAGCTTTGAATGGACGAGAGTCACGTCATCTAACCCACTCTTTGAAACAGCAGGGAATAGTTACTGACTACCTTTCATTGCCCTCGACCAATAGAACACATACACTGGGCATCTTAGGGGAGATCATATACTCAAATCTTCCTTTCCACCTACCCTAACATCCAAAAAATATTCTAAAAGCTGTGGATCCCGTGCAACTGAATTGCTTGTAGACTGGTCCGTGTGCGACTTGAAGATATCACGGATGGCTTCCTCCAGTCATTAACTAAAACCTCCCGTGTGATAGATAACACTGTACGAAAGTCGGTCAGCTTAGGGAAAATGAGCAGAATGAGAATCAGTAAAGATCACTCTGAAAACCGAAGGCAGTTATCATGAAAAAGCTTCACATCTTGTTGTGAGTAAAGTTTAGAAGTAAACTGGTCAGAAAATAAAGCAGCAAAATAAAGGTTATAAGTTTAGTTGAAGCAGTTGTCATCAGGTAAAAGTTTTGAGGGAATTGAAAAAAGGACTGTTTCATACGGCTTCCTAGAAATCTTCAGTAGGGACATCTGATGAACCTCAGTTTTAAAGAACGGTACGTTAAATCCGAAATTCTGCTGTACCAATAAGGGACTTCATCTTGATATTAGTATTCACAAGTACTGCCATGAAAGCAACCACTAAACTGATCAGTACAGGAAGATCCAACATTTTCATGGAATTCATCATGCAGCGTCAACGTCAAATACGCCGCTAGAAACGATGCAAGCACTATGTTCACAGCAGCTTTATCTTCCGTCCTAATAGGAATTATCATCAGCTAAGCAGTGCACATTCATCGAGCCCTGAATGGGACTTGAACAAGGGTGCATGATTTTGAGTCTACTAGGTTGCTTGGATTGACTCTAAACGCTCCAAGTTGCAGTAACAAGTGGTAACTGGTGAAATAATCTCGTCGTATAAGTCTGTCCTTTGGCGAGCCAAGTGTTGACTATACACGGCATAGGATCTAAACATTTCCCTTCGGTTCTTTTAAACAACAAATGTGTACAACCAAGCTAAAATAACGGTTGACTTTGTTTATGAAACTGCTCGTCAAGCATTACCTAAGCTCAAATCCTAGAAGCCCTAACTGTGTGGTTATTTCATCCGACTCATCATGAATGATTCTTGGAGTCCAAGCAGCTCGCACTTGGTGTACTTCGTTGTCCGCAATGCTCGTTACCAATCAAACCACTTAGGCTGGTTAGCAATGGCTCGATTCATCCAAAAAAATGGACAATTTAATGGCTATCTTTAGCTATTGCTTCGAGCGTTAACAACCTGTGGCTAACCCGGATGTCGACACCTTACCGTTGACGTAATTTCTTACAGACAAACCCGCCGAAGCAAACGTTGATTTCTAATATCTAGTGTTTATTCGAACAACTTATGTGGCAACCCAGGTCTTCTTTGCTCTGTGGAAGTAAATATTCTGGCTAGCCAGTGAGTGGATGGGAAAACGTCTGCTTTGTTTGTGATCCGCTTTCGCAATAGAAAAATCTCGGATAGCTCAAATGACAGAACCATCGATTGCTTCGAAGACGGAGAAACGGCTAGTCAATATGAGAGATAGAAATCACTCCGCTATAGTCAATAAGTGCATGATCTAGATCATCGTGACAATTCCCAGGTCAAATAATTATGAAGCTCGATTTCCCAGTATTACACCCGAATTGAGAATGATAAGAGAATAGAAAGATGAAAAACAGAAAAGACACAGGTGAGCTAGAATAATCGAATATAAAATTTATGTTACCCTGTTTCAATGGTAATTCATCTGTTTTAGTCCGACAATGATCAGTAGGCAATCGCGAAAAATTACGTATCATACTCCAACTGATAACTATGCTCCCACACTACTCGTTTATTCGGATTCAGGTCATGGCAATTCAGAAGTAATTTTGTTGGTTCTCGGGCATAATGGTTTTGCCAAACTGAGAAAATTGGGAAAATGTTAGCGGAATTCCGATGTCTCGTTCTGTTAGCAGTACTCGAAGCCAACCGCTTACTGAAACCAATTGGCTGCTAAAATAAATATACTACTCACCGTGAAGAACTGAATATCACTGAGTATGCTGACAGCTAATGGATCAGAACAGCAGAAAAAGATTCTATGTTTTTCTTTCTTTACGACTGTAAAACAGGACAATTTAACATATTCAGGAGTACCGGATAGATATATTTGATGAGTGGCAATAACTGTGAAACCAGCCGTGAGTTTTCGAGAGACTTTGTCCACTCACCCGTAGATACTACTAACATCCAGTAGTGTCTCGTAATTATCGAATTATTGACGCATCCGACGGAAGTTTAAAATGGCTTATCAAACTTGTGTAGTGGTAAATTCATTCATCATTCTATTGGATAGTGAGAGGGGTTAGATTACATGGTTTTCTTTTTACCTAAATCTTGACAGAGCACGTTCACGAGGGCCCTACTAGGGTGTGAGTTTCATCGATGTGTGGAATTGTGAATTGGAATGGTTTTCGTAGCACATCACGAACTCTTCGGTCACTGAAGTTCAATATCTACGCTGCGTTACACAAAACATGATCGGATCCTCGGCGTCTACATTTATTCAGTATATGCTTAGATGATCAGACGCATTACAAATAATCAAAATGGTTTAGATACCTGAGCGATTTCCAGGCTAAGAGAAATGTTTTGTTTCACCTTGCGCATTGCGCTCCCCCAACTGTCTTAAAAATTGCTCCGAAAGAAGCCATCATTTGTTATAGATGTGTTCCACTGTTGGAGTTAAAACAAAATACTCCGATGGGATCGACGGGGAATAAATTGAACAGTCCCATCGCAGAAGAGTTCCCGTCAGTAAAGGGCATATTCTTTACCCCTGCTCATCATAGTAAATCTTAATTGTGACTGCCCATGAACAGCTGCCATCAATGCTTTTTCCGGTCAATTCATGAATACAGCAATCTTTAAAATTGTGTAATGATCGAAATACGGGTGTGAAGTTTCACGTTTATGGAAAAATAGGATGGATTTTCACATACTATCGGCGTTTCACTCATTGCAGAAAAGCTCCATGAGTTCATATCTAAGATAATGCTTCCCCAGGGTATTCGTGATGAAATTCTGAATTGTTTCACCTCGACATCAAATGTTGCCTCGCACATCTGCCGTCGTTATTTCTGGACAACAGCTCATCGTAAACATTAACCATACCCTGGATGAATAGCGATCTTCCGTCCCCTGAACAATAGATTGGAGGTAAATATTGTTACAACAGAAAAGCGTGTGTTCACTCTTGTTGGCATTTCAAGTAAGCCATCGATGTTGATCTACAAATGGTCATAGTCGAGGATTTCAAACCTTGACATCCCAGGTTTAAATGTTTTCCCCACTGGCAAGTTCCCCGTTCACCGGCTTTCAGTCTATTTCAGTCCCCTTCAAAAAATACTATACCGCACAGTAAATGAAGATTAAAAAATATGAGACGAATGATCTCACTTCATCGACTCTAAACTATACCAGTGATATTCTCCTAGTTTATCTGCTCTCCTATATGTTACCGTAGAACTTTTTTCACCCTATCTATCAGAAGGTTAGATATTGCACACCAAACATCAAATACTACTTTTTTCGTCAGACATCATCTGTGGAGAAACGTTGAGTACCTCTTTTACTGGGCGATCGAACAACGATTCGATTCCCCCGCGGTCAGTCAGTCTTACTGATTGGTTGCTGCTAAGTTCACTATGAAGCTTGATCTAATGGTAGCCCGAGTGGTTTTTCATTACCGCGAATCACTGCATCAGGTTCGCCGAATCTCCTTACCGGTACGGACGACTTCAAAGCGGAAACCGTGGTGAATTCATAATATTAGATTCCTGGCTTTGAATCTCGTTAACTTCTGACTGATCATAAGATACATACACCACTACTGTATGATTGATAAAAGTTAGAAGAGAATATATATTGAAAACACAATGAATTCCAGTTATCAGCGGCGGTTTTACCCCATCAAAAGAACTCCAGGTAAGGTGCAAGTACGAAACTTACCGATCCAGAATCAGTTTCTGCAATAGACTCAAACAGCTTGCCACAGATTCCATTCCACTGTCTGTAACTTTAGCACACCAAGCCAAATCGAGTGCGCGTAGATGCTTCAAATTTTCACATATCACCTCCACACCATCATCTGTCAGATTGGTGCATCCATTCACACTGAGCGCAACCAAACTGGGCAAAGCGAAGGCCAAATTGATCAATCCCTGATTTGTGACATCCATACACTGAGTCAATCGAACCGATTCCAGCGAACTGCGTTGTCTAGGACTGAAATAACTGAAGGCCGCGTCGGTCACGTGATAGGCTTGCAAAGTGAGGCACTTCAAATCGGGTAACATTTGGGTGATCGCACCGAAACTCTCGTCCGACACGTTGATGCAATCGAGCACGCTTAGGTTAACGATACTGGGAACCAAACAAGTCCAAAAAGCCAACTCAGATAGTTCATTGCAACACTGAATTTCTAATCTACGCAAACCAGGAAATAAACGTACTAGCTGTTCCATTGTGCTATCCACAATGGAACAGCATTGTAGACGAAGTGTGGTGAAAAGATGTATAGGAGCTTTGCCACTGATAACACCAGTGTCCCTCCTATCGACAGAAGTCTCTTGCTCACCCATTTCGCTCTTACCGGTACAATCAGATTGAACTGGGTTATCTTCTGAAGATAAATCTGTGCTCATATGTGACCCGGTCGTCAGTGGGGAGAAGTATCGTGGTGTCTGTGAATCGTTTACCCTGTTGGAAGTAAACGTTGTCTCCAACGCCCGTTGTTCTGCGTGACTGGGATGTGTTGAGGGTGTAGAGACAGACCGTATGGGTGTCAAGGGTTGTCGAATCTCGTTTTTGACAACTACCCCGCCTGCAATTCCAAAATCATGACTCTCACAAATAGACTGCTGAAGGAACCGACCCGTCGTAGGAGGATATTCGGAATGAATGATGGATGCTTCGCTTTGCATGTCTTTAGGATTATCCCACTCATACAACACTTTTTTGATTACGTTCAGTAACAAGAGTGCACATCGATCGGTCATTTGGGCAACATTCAAAATGGGGATTCCACGACGCACTCCGGCTCTGAGGCGTTCGACTAATTTCCCCTCTAAGTATGGATCAATCCAAGTTGGTATTTGAGGTTCGTTCTCATTGGATGAGGTAGAGGTAATGGATTCCAATGGACCGGACTTTGATGCTTTCATCGTCTGTTCTCGAACTGTGTCGGTCCATAATCGCTTTACATTTAATGTGATCATTGCTCGGTCAAGACATCCTAGACGGGCGATCAACCGAAGCCAGGTTCGACATACCGCACAACAACGAATTATTTCTTCACCGGTTAAGAGGGTGAAAATTTGAGTCAGAAACTTTTCATCTTCCCACAGAGCCTCCAATGTGACTGGACGGCCTCTTTGTACACGACGCATGTAGTCGCGATAACGAGTACTGTAGTATCGACGTGCCGGAACGCGCAGATCGATCTTCAACCCCTGATTTAACAGTCGTTGCTTGATAGCAGCAACAGTGGCACCTCGATGAGGCATAATAGGAGAAGAGCAGTTCGAACTGGTCCCACTTTTCAAAGAAGAGGCATCGGAATTGGAGTAATTGTACTGACAACTTCGAGCCAGAGTGGCTACTCGTTGTGCCATTGTGGGTGAGAATGTGATCCGAGGTGAGAATCGAGGACTTATTCCGTTCACGATTTCGTCTGAACGTGAACCACTAGCCGGTGGTGTAATCTGATTTGTGCTGGAAGAATTGAAACGCCTGGTTGTTAGGTTAGGTGAAGCTGGCTTAGTCTGGATCGACCCATTGACCACACTAACAGGAATCTCAGATCGATGGGCTCTGTCAACACTGGGGACTCTTTTGAGATCAGTACTTGAGGGAACGACTCGGTGATCGATTTCAAAGGCAGAGGTTTTTTCCGGTTGCTTGTATCGGGTGTCAAAGGCAAGCGATTGACTTGAGGCAGGAATGGGAGAGGAATGTGTCATATCTGAAACGGAACATTTTTCTGATCTGTTCGATTGTGTTGTCCTTGGAGATACTGTGGATGATTCCGTGGATGACTGAAACTCGTCCATCTGTGAGTTCGGAGGAACTGCAGGTGCCTGTTTCTTGTGATGCCTGGATTTTGGTGACAGAACAGGGGATGGAATTTTCGTGCCGTTTGAACTGCTATCCACATTGGACGAGTTATCTCTCTTTGAATCTTTAGGAATGTAACTCACGCCTGATGTGTGATGAGCTGGGCTTTTCAGATCTGTGTTCCTATTAGCTAACCCTGACGCACTTGCCGAAGAACTGATCGAAGTGTTCGAGGAGGGTGATTTTGAGAAGCGAAGATTGCGTAAATTGTTTGATAAATCGATACAGACTTTTGCGAAAGATGTCATTATTTGCCTCCTTTGAATAACCTGAAACAGAGAGGAGGGAAGTGGCAATAAACGGACTGTTTAGTAGCATGTATGGTTGGAGAAATAGCTTTTCGTGGATATGATAAGAACATTGAACCTGGAATGATTGGTTATTTTTTAACCTTAATGGCTTTATAAATCCTAGATATTAGATATTTTAAGGATGTTGTTATCTTAGTAGATTATCAGAAAGTGTGCCTGACACAACCAGACTAGAAAACTTTCCACACACTACTTCTGTGAACAGTATACTGTTGAAGTATTCCAATATGATCGATTGTGTTGTGTGCTGTTAGGAACAAAGAAGTGGGGATAAGTCATCAATCATCCATACTGGAAACAGGGGAAGAGCACAGCCGGTAAAGCAAACAAACTCTCTTCAGGTAAAGTTGAATTCATGGATAGAAATGTGTGCTGGGCATTGAGTGTTAACTGTGAGAAAATCAAAACGGTTTAAAACCTGCCAACCTTTTATCCAGTAGGCCCCTCTGTCGTTGGTGCATATACAACCGTCTGTCAAACGTGGTGCATCAATGAGAATAAGAATAACGGGCCGAGAAGATGCGTGACCCACAGATTCCAGAATCCCAACTGTGATATGACTGTATTTATTGATTAGGAATTACTTACTTTGGAGATTAGGAACGAGGTCAGTAACGGTTTTGTTATGTGATTTATAACTTTTCTACATGACTGACCAGTGAATAGATCTGCTCCAAGCATATAACCATCACTAATTTATTGTGTAAATTCATTGTGCCTAAAGTCTACTTCAGTTGTGAATTCTGTTCCGCTAGTTTTGTACAAATAAGTACTTTATTTTGTATTTGTACTGCCCCCCCCCCAACAGGGGCACATATTTACGCGACAACTGACATCAAATGGTTATTTTGTGTCCAATTATTACTTTCGAGAAATGTTACTCAGAATGGTCATTTTTTCACCAAGCAATCTGAACATCTTGAAAGGCACTGCTGATGAACGCGTTCGGGAACCCGGAAAATAACCCATTGTTTGGTGAGAACACAGAGGGCAAAAATCAGTCGTGGGACTTTTTATTTTTCAAACCAGTTCATAACAAAACGACGCTGTTCCAAAACCTAAATGAGGCCATCCATAATAGAGCTTCGGGATGAAAGTCATACTGTTTTTCTCTTGAATTCAGGTGCGTGTGTATGTGTATGTATGTATGCATATATGTTGTGTGTGTGTGTGTGTGTGTGTGTATGTGGACCTTGTTGGTGCACTTGCTGAGCTTCCGCCTGGGTAGTTTTTCCTTTTTTTGTTACTTTTCAGGGTGAACATGTGGAACATCAATCGAAAGTTCACTGCTACAGCATACTGCAACAAGCGCCTGACCGCTGAACTTGATATTTTGGTCACAGGCCTTTCATTAACAGCTGAGATGATGTCATTAACCTGGACTAATAGTAAAATCAATATTCCGATAAAGCTTTGGGATAAACTGTTTGACTCTATGTATCTAACACCCTAGGAAGATCCTTCTGCGTGGCAACTGATAATTATTGTGTTTTTGCGAATTCCTTATGGCAAATCAGTAGTGCGAAAACCACACCAAAGGGTTTAAAAAGAAACAAGTTCATGTTAGTCAAATCACTTCAGGATGTGGAATTCATCCATAGAATAACTTCTTATCGCTTAGAATAAGCACGACCGGCGATGGTCAAAAGGTCCTTACGATGGACTTCAAGCCCTTCTGTTCCAGGGGTTCGAATCCTGCCAGCGCCCCGTGGCCGATCATCTTCACCCCAACTGACAGCCTCTGCTCAGTGTGGACCCCCTTCCTTGGACTATTATACCATTACTGTATCGAGTTGACTCGAGCACTTACTTTAGGCACTTCGATGAATGAATACTCAGTCGCACATGGTTACACTCAAAACAAGTACACAGAAAAGCAGCTTTTACACCAACAAAAAGTACAATTACCATAGGCGATCAAGAAGCTAAGACACTAGAAGTGATCTAAGCTCAGCTTCGTGTTTGTACGAATACTTTGGAAGCGGACAAGGTAGGCAATAGCAGTGCTCCGGCAGGCAGTCGAAAGCGCATAAATCATCTAGTGATTGTTGCGGGTGGAAGAACAGCAAGCACATGTGCTAAGATCACTAGGAAGAGAGTGATATGGTCATTCAGCAACCTCTCGGCGGATCTTTAGCACATTTTGAGATGATGGGACATGATCAAATTTGTTATATTTCAACATGGTATGACTCTTGCATAATTGCCTGAGAGACCTTCTCACCGTGTGAATTCTTTATCTTTTAGTCCATGATAGAGGACGAGAGAAAGATACAACCATTGGGGTAGTATACATGCAAGGACGAGAAGTTGAATGAGGTAAAGGGCTACAGATATTGTTTTCCGGTGTAGGTGTCAATAGATCAATCTTTCCCTTTTTGTGAAAATACAAGCAATACAAACTAATGAGGAATAAAAAATAATAATACTCGAAGTTCTATTTCTTTCCGATTGAATTCGTCCTGACATTGACCACTCAGTGCGGACAGATATCCAGTTACACAATTTGTGTTACGTCTAAACTCACACAACAGCCTAATGATCAGCCAGCTCACCTCAGATGGAGGGCCGTTTACCACGTTTGCAGAATAAATCACAATGTCCAAACTTGTCATTCTCCGTTTGATCTGATCCAACATAACGTCGGCTCCGCTTACCTTGTTATGAGCAGAATTCTATTCAGCTATTTTTTTAAGTATGCCAGCTGTTCTAGTCAAGCAGGTGAATTAATGTTTTCCATGTTTATCTCGAGACTCTCCACCTATGAAATATTAGGGACACGCATCGAACCCAACAGGTTGTATCACGTAAATTTACCAGCAACTGAATAACAAAATGCCGATGAGCTTAATGTGTGCGGTTTGAGAGCTACCTGTCGAACCTTTTTCATTCTAATAACAACAAAAAACGGGTTGAAGATATCCGATAGACGAAATCCAGTAGGGATCTAAAGTCAAATTAGTCAAGTAGGACGATTTCGTATTTAGTTGCCTCAGAGTTCGTACAGCCTTTCGTAGCATCGCAGCGTCCCACTGACAGGCGAATGAGCACACCTTTGAAGATCCATTAGAGTAAGAGAGACCCAAATACAAACACACAGATGGACAGACAAACAGACAGGCAGGCAGACGGATAGACATGTAGGTATGATAGTCTGGCTTTCCCATGAACTGTTTCTAAACAGTGTTGTGAATCGTTTACATCTGAAGTGCAGGACAAATACATGTTTTCAACAATCATTTAGGCAGCTGAAAGATTGGCTTCAGTCATTCCTTTTGAAGGACCAAATCACTGTGAAGAAAAAAACTGGCTTCACGGATGAGTTGCCTGTCACGAAAAGTTCGATCTATCGATTATTTCAAAACACTCCGAAAGTGTAAGAAAAGGAACAGGATCACAGCATCATCATTCTATGTGCTCGAGACTATTTACCTCTTCTGAAACGCTCAATAATATGATAATTTTAAACGGACCACAGGTGTAGATACAGGTGTGCGGATAGTTAGATTTACTTTATGAAACTAACCGTAACAAACGTGACCAACAAACTACTTGACTGGCAAGAAAATTTTTCTTCTCATAGTCTACTTTCCACTGGCCACTAACACTGGTCGGCTCTGTGACCTAAACGGTCGTCCAACTAGGTTACGTGAACAGTCCACACAAAACAAAGCGTCCTTTCGCCACTAGCTCAAAGTGCAAAGAGATGCGAAATGAATATTTATTCATTTGTGCAAATATCGTTCTGCTCCCCCACCGCACTTGGTTCTGCTGAAGATAAATTTGTCCAAAGACTGATTCTATCTCTCTTAACCTGGAACGATTGCGATAAGCGGAAATTATTTTGATGAAGACTATTTTGGATGGAAGACAATTAATTTTAAGAAGAGACTGGTATCTGATGTGAGCACACAAATAGTTACAATGTTCCACTCTCGATAAGGAAACACTCGGTAGTCTGGCGAAATTCCCAATTCCTTAGCTGCTCCGAAATGATGGGAACAATTTCAAAAGTTACTTCACCAGGTACCTCGTCTTCTGTGGTTTGAGGGATTGAACCACGGTTGAGGCTAGCAGAAAGAAAAAAATCAATATCAAGAATATCTTTAGATAATTATGTGAGTGAAAAAGCGTAGGAATCGTGTGAAGTTGCTGAAGTTAATCTCATTGCCTGCATCACGAACCTGCGGGGATGATACATTGGAAATAACAGGCAAAAATAAACAACTAATGGTTTACTTGATTCTCGCAGACATGATCTTATCGCGTGAGGGTTTGTAGTTCAAATATGGACCAAGTGTTCATCTTTCGCTGTGCTTCAACACTTGCTTCGATAGGCGCTTGAAGCTCTTTTTGATTGTGGGTTTATTTTTGTTTTTTTCCAATTCATAGTCCATCTTGGTTTTTCATATTGTCTTACCTATTTATTATATAACAAAGATATACTATTTCAGGAAGCTGGTAGCCACCAATCAACGGTTAGTGGTTGGGGAGGAATTTTGGTTACTTTAAAGGCTCTGTGATTATTTTGCTGGGACATATCCAAGTCATATCCATGAGATTATCAATGGGCCATTCAGCGAGAGGACACTAGCTAATTTTCTTGCAACAGTAAAGTAGACGATTGAAGACATTTCATATTTTAAAGTTACCCTTCATTTTTTACAATAGATAATGATAACTCTTATCTTATCGTCAATTCTACAAGGATTTTTCACATATGAAAAACTTACCAAACCCTTTTTATTTCATAATCAAACGCCCTGGGGGACATAACGAGATCCAGCTGTAGCCAGTCAAATTGTAAGTTAGTTAACTGTTTTGGAGGCCAGGTACAAAAGTCGCTAGGCGCGGGTAAACCGGATGATTCACATGCGGAATGTCCCAAGTCCTTCAGGGTGGCCTTGCAGCTCAGTTGGTAAGTAGAGCACACGCGGTACTCAAAGGTTGACTGTCATCCATCCGTGGGTTAAATCACACCGAGATCAACGGTTTTTATCATTTGGATCAGTTCAGCTCTGATCTAACTGCACCAGCAATTTTTTAAGATATTTTAGTATTCGTTCTGTGCTTCAAAAGGTGCGGATCACTTCTCTATTCATGCCTACTTCACAAAGTGATGAGAGGTCCTTGGAATATAGCTGATGATGTTTGAACTGAGTGGAGCTCAAAACTCGTAAACTGCGAGACATAAGGTAGTTTATCTGGTAAAGTGGTGAAGTAAAATCGTGGATTACCTGTTTATTTCAGCTCCATTCCCTGACTGGTGGTGATCGAGTTAGAGCTTCTACTTATCACCTCAGTGGTCAGAGGTTCGAGTCCCATCACCACTGAGCACTTTTGTGATAAACAGTAATCCGTAGCACCCCGGACCTGCTGGAACGCTATGTATTTCTCCACTTAAAACCCCAGGGATCAGAATGCCCACGATCTTCAATAGTGTAGCGGACCTTCGAGGCCATGGAGTAAACCCCCTCCCCTCAAGTAAGCGTATAGTAGGAAACAAGAGTTCTTTGCAAGGTAGCGATTTTCGTGGGAAGAAAATCTCTTCCTTTCCCATCCTTTCCTCTCAAAGTTACTTTTCGTCAGCAAGTTTATCCTTAGCGAGAAGAAGTACTCCTATAAGGAGACGGTTATTTAGCCGCAAAAGTGGTCCATAAAATCACAATAAAAATTTGACTTACATTGTCCTTTAAAGAACATAAACACGAAGTAATGCGGGTGCATAAGTGTGAAATTGTTTCATACCTGATTATGCCACAAAATGTCTCAAATAAATCAGTCAGTTTTACCAGGGAACACGATTATTCCTTCTCAGTCAAATGTTTGCGGGAATTCATGAACATCTCAATCAATATGGGATAATAGAATTGCACTCGTTATCTTTAGGGGTTTTCAATGAATACAAGAAGACGTCCTTAGTCAGCCTACGAATTTCTGGTCTACTTATGACACCCAGACTGGAAAACGAATGGTGATTTATGTGCGTAACTACCATACTTCATATCTGGATGATAGCACCGAGCTCATACTGGGTGATTCGTTGTGAGGACAGTGAAAAATTTTCTACCCAACAAAACGTATCGTACACGTGGTAATCAGTCCAACTCCAGTTCAGTTCAGTTCAATTTAAGCAACCGTTAACTGTACACTGGATTCTGCATGTTGTCCCTCGGCAGGACCTTCACTGGACAAGAAAGACGATAACGACAACTCTTTGTAATAAGTGAATACGGAAAGCTTGTGATTACAAGAACACAAATGATTTTGTCTCCTAGTTGTATATTCCCGTGTACGTAATCCGCCACTGGGTGAATCTAGTTTATCCGATCCAAGAAGCCTGAGATAATGCACATGACCCAGCCCACTGGTCAGCGTTTTCCTACCTTTCTTCCACGGCATGGACTTTCTACTCCTCCAGCGGACAATGGACCATTTCGTCGGACAGAAAGGCCAACAAGTTAGGATTTTGTTTTTCGTAAAGCAATAGACCTAAAATATCCCCGAAAAATGTCATTTTCTGGGCCCGATAACGATCAAATCGCAGATAAATAAGTCAAATTTACGAGTATCAAACTCCTTTGCTCGGTTCAATATTACAATTGTCCTATTTGATTCTCGTATAGTTCACAGCCACTCTGCACACTAAATCCCAGGGAAATGTTTGCCCATCTGAGCATGAAAGTACTGTGTACTTGGAGCATTTGAACTATTTACTCCACTACTTCTTCACTCACGTGCGCGAGTAAACATGGATAGAAACTATCCCTCACGAACAGTCTTCGAAAACCGCTGAAAAAGACACATAACTAGCGAATTCCATAAATCCTCAGATAAAGACGAGTTACAGAGTGTCTGTGTTCATCAGAATAAACACTAGACTCGTCAATTTTGGTGGGCACTGCCCTATTTCCATATGCAGTGCTAAGTGCCATCTTCACTCAAGATGTCACTCAAAACAGTTATGCTCTTGCGATCAGTAGCTGGTCTCGGTACTGCAACGACAGTGAAATTTCGAGATTTTTTATGCCACTCAAAGATAAGAAATTTGATGGGCCGATTTGTGTAAAGACTGTATTAGGAGAACAGGAGGGAGGCCTTTTGGCGCACAATGTACAAGCATCGCGATGTAAAGTCACGACATGTGACCAGAGGTGACTAGTTTCGAGGGTGTGATGTGAGTTCGTTGAGCCTAACTTTGTTTATTTTCAAGTAGTGATTGTATACTTTTGACAAAACCCAGTGGTGCGCACACGTTTACATTTCAGCAAGAGACACCGGAGGAACTGTTTACAATAATATGAAGAAAGTTATTTGGTTTGACTTCTACTACACTCTGACACTTCAAGTTCCTCATTTTCTCCCACGCCATATAAACAAATCTTGGTAGGGGAAAACTGACAATATCATGTGAAAACGGATATAGCAAAATCGAGATCGGACGCATTCTCCATGACGATAGCCTCGTGACTAATGAGTCGTTAGCTCTAAACTTTAGTGGATAAACGGATTCTATATTGTACAATGTCGATGCTAGAACAGCCAATCATGATGGTCTAGGGTGATTCACAATCATGCACACCTGGTTCGAGTCCCCAATGCAAACGGCATTGCTGATGATAGGGATCAACCAGATGTACAGTTAGGCTGTCTTGGTTTTCGGTTGTACGATTGAGCTCGTTCATACTGCAAGAGGAATCATTTTGAAAACTGTAGATTGGTTGTAAGAACCTTAGTGCAGGCCTACAGTAAAACTTATCCGAGAGGATGCGATAGCACCAAGTATAAGACGTATGGGAGAGACATTAGAAGAAATGAAACATTCCGTTTACTTTTTCAGGAAAGATGAAACGAGATAGCCACGTGACTTACCACTAACACTGGTCCCAGAAAAAGCCCAGTGAAGTTGCTTGTGTACACTTGAATGATGAATTTCTAATGAATCCAAATTTATCGTAAGGAATATATGACTGCAGCCTAAATTAACTTCAGTCACGTAAGTGAGTCGCAGTCTTCACATTTACAAACCAAATATTTCCCTAAACATTTAACTGTTTAGCACAAAGGTGAATTTAGGATTTTGCGGGTCAAAGTCATCCAGTGTTTGTGGTTGTGCCCGAAAATTTTAACTCCTGCATGATTTCAGTAAACTAATCAAATCCAGTTGAATAAACAAGTCTGGTTGTTTCGCGTAGAACTACTCCTCAGAGTGGTCAAACAAATACCCTTTTGATGAAAGCCGTGCTGTTTTCATTTGTGTGGGTAATCTGTACTATCCGTGAACGAAATATCCGTGGCCCCGGATGTGATCTTGTACGCAGGCGAATGGAGTAGGCGAGATACGAAAATGCGTGTTAGGTTCGCGCGTACGAATCTGACCATTCGAGCCCAGATAAACACTGCTTAGAGAACGGCTTTTCCAAGATAACACCCAGATATAATTTACAATGAGCCCGACTAAATTTGTTTGTTTTATTCCGTCAGTTCTGTGTGACATGACCAAGCGCATTATGCATTTTTTTAGTACACACCACACGATAATCAAAACAAAAGTGACTGGGAGAATACTGAAGCCGTGTTTTTTCAGCGACATCCGTATATGAATAGGGGGCAAAAAAATTATGTGCACAAATGTCCCGACTGAATGGACAAAACGGGGTGCAGGTTTTCAGCTTGTTTAACGAAATGTTTGCCGGTTATCGATCACTCTTCTCCCACAGCTATGATGAAGGTGACCGAAGCTTCTTTTGATGATCCATTGATGAACACAAACAAAGTGACCAGAGACGACTGCGGCATAATTACTCATTCGAATGATTCATCGGAACACAAATGTGACTGAACAACGAGACAAATTCAGTCAGCACAAGGTGTGTTCTCCGCACGAATTCCGGCAATTTAGGGACAGAGGAATGGGAGAATAAACGCGCCTCCGTTTGGTCTTCAGGTCGACCAAACAAGGAGCTATTACGAAGCCTAGGTCATGGCGAACCGCGCAGTGGAACGAGGTCACTGGCCTATTTCCAAGTTAACCTGAACTGAGGTTTAGTAATTCCCAAGGGGATGACGGTTGCTTAACCGTTGAAAACGTAGGTGTGTGCGACGCATTACAAGGACCGTGACGAGAGAGGGAAGGACGGAAACACTTCAACCTGTGTTATTTTGTTTGTGTGAATCACACGAGAGCTGTGTGCACCGCACGTCCGACGTTCCTCCTCGAAAGGACCAGTGCTAATCCAGTGAGAAAGATTTCAAGTTGTCTGATGGGGAATCACACAGTTCGATTGTTTGGAATGGATAAAACGTCCTAACTGCACTGCACGATGAAGGTAAGGTAACAGATTCACAATTTGTACCGTACACGAAAGCTGACAGCGTGCCTGAGAGTAAAATTTACACAAGAATCAAGTAATAAACCCGACTACAGATTATCTCGGCTCATCCCAACAGCTTTTCTTGTTTTCATCTCACATTTGGAAATTCGTTCATGTGTCTAAAATTCATTTTCTTTTCTAACACGAAACTGATTAGTTTTTTCTCACGTTGTCCTCCTTTTGTGAGCTCTGTTTTTTATTACATTAAGGCTCATCTGACCTATGGATTTAATATCGATTTGGATAACAAACACTACTAAGTTTACGTACACGTGGTGTTATCACTTTCGGTCCATCAGCTGAAATCTCTGGATTGGGGGAAGGAAAGTTCTAGATTGCGGTCTTATTTAAGGATGTTTTCCTGGGTTCCTGCTTGTTGAGCTCGGCAGTTTGGGGTAAGCAAACGTTTCGTCACAAGTTGAAGTGCCTTGGTCAGTGCTCACTGCCAATACTGCACAGGCTGGTGAGGGATCTTTTGCAACCTGGTTGCGGAGCACAGCGAGCAGGAACCCAGGAAAGCATCTTTAAATATGACTACAATCTAGAACCCAACCTTAGATACGAGCAAAACCGGAATGGTGAAAACCATAGAGATTAGGAGTGTATTTTGTTTACACAAACTGAAAAGTCGCATAATGCAGCGTCGTACTGCAGAGTGCTTTGGTGACGAACCAGGGTGTAACCATCGAGTCTCAGCTAAGACTGGAACCCAGGCCAACAAAGGGTTGTGAGCTCCAAACTTTAGCAGCTAATTGATTATTCAATCCAGACAGGTGAACAAATGTCTATATACAACCCATCCATTTTACAGTGGTTCTGAAAATGCACAAAACGTATCAGTCATATAAAGATCAACCAATCCGATCTCACTCAGGTTGTTTCCTGGGAGTTTTGCTGTTCTAGCATCCGTCTCGTATGTACTGATTATACAGAAATGCCTTCGGTCAAGCGACTGATGATCTGAAGGAGGAGTGAACTTCCAGCAATCAGTGTTTCGTGTACTTCAGTGCTGCCTTATAGTGCGCTCTTGGCTGTGCAAAGACTAGAGGAGTTCCTTCGAAAATAGCCGGATGAGCTAAGGAAGTCTGTTGTACCAAGCAACCGTGAAACTTCACGACCATGACATTCGCGAAACCGGCTTATCCGTGCTAGTTGTCCTTCAAGAAGGCCGTGTATGTTGTGGCTGCTGTGGTGGTAATGGGAGCTGATTGTATACAGGCATGAATGGCTGTGAGGCAAAACTTTTTTGGTGAGACAAAAAATGAATCCCTTTTATTTTTCAGTGTCCAGTCAAAACGTCTGCTGACAAGAAAAATTATTTTCACCTCGGTTAAGCTTGCGGTCATCCGGGTGTGGTCTGCGGTGAGTAAAAAAGAATGTCCCTGGTTGCTAAGTTACTTGGAAATCGGATACTTATCAATTGAGCAAGGTCATCCGCGTGTGTTTCCCAATTGAAATCGGTCCATCCACCCTCCTCACCTTTATCTCTTTATAATCTGCTTAGTAAGACCTTTTAAAACTTCTAGTGGATTTTTTTCCTCATTTAAACGTGATTTTATTGATTTGAGAATAAAATCATCGAAAAACCTATTTTTTTTCACGTATAACTCGTGTTCTGTCTAATATAACTGGCTTACTTTACAGTCATATGTATAATTATGTCCGCGTATTTTCTGTAAATGATAATGCACTGGACATTTTGAACCGAATTTTTCTTTTATTCGATAATAACTCCCTTTTGATTTGTGAAATTAATTTCTATCCTACATGAAAAATGTTAAGTTTTTGGGGAAAATATCGTTCTCTAACATTTGACTTTCAGTATGCGATAGGCTTACGAGAAAAAGATAATAGCACACACAAATAAAGAAGTCATATCAACGGGTTTTTTTAGGCATCTATACCATTTATGCGATAGCAACGATTCTGTTGTCTGATCAGGCTCTTTTTTCTTGACTCATTTCACAGCGCGAGTATGCACGCGCCTGAATTCTGAACTACATTGTTTTGCCGTGAAATAAGCAATTGTTTTCGTCGAAAAATGATATCCTTCGATATTCCCTTTGAAGAAAAAACTCTGGTTATCGATGCACCATGACAAGTATGTCCATGTTGTAATAACTTTCAGAAAAATTGCTTCCACATACTTCTATCAAAAGTGGTATGGAGCAGATTGACTAAAATTCAGCAGTCATTGAAAGAGCAGCAAATCAACTTGACTGTTGACTTTTATTGATTGGTTGGAATTGTGCCACTTGTGTATCTGGTGACCGGATCACCCTGCGCCAGGGAATTTTCGAGATTTCATATTACCAGGACGGTCATCTAAATAGAAGGATGACATAAAGAAGACAATCCCCAATATGTTCTTACTGTGTTGTTACAAAATCAAAAGTCAACAAACCCCTTTCGCAGGTTGCTCACTATTTGCAAAGTAAAATAACCAAATAAAAGAGCTGAAATTAAAAATTCAGCAACTCGGTTCAAGCCAGTAACGATTTGCTACGTGTCATGACAGCTAGCTTGGGAAAATGATTTCTGCTGTGTCCGAATAGGACGATCATGTAGGTGTGGATAAATGGATGGATACGAAGAATACTAGCCAGATAAAATCAACACAAACTCTTTGAAGAAGTTCACGTAGATGGGTGAGGTGGGAGGGGGATTGCCCCCAGAAGTTGAACGCACACTTGATGACAACGCTGCTCACACATGTTGTGTTTGTTCTATCTTTCCTAGACAATCATGTCATCGAGGTTGTTTTGCTGAATAAAGTTACCGTCAATGGTAACAAAGGTGGTTCACTAACCCCTCAGATTTGGTATCTGATCAAATTTTGTCCTTTCGGTTGTGACCGGGGTGATGACATGGTCGTATCCAGATTCCGGACAAACACGACTTGATGTGGTCCCTTCGTGCATGGTTGCCTATCGCAACAATCTCTCTGACCAAAACTATGTTGCTTTTGTTGTTGACGTTCGGAAAAATGGTTCTGCTGATTAACATGGGAAGTTAGATTTGTAAATGAGTAGGGAAAGTCGTAATGGGTAAGACAAACACATGTCTCATCCCAGTTTCGAGAAGTGTGACCACGTTGAACCCGGATAGGTTCACTTAATGGGCTTCAATACAGACTTCTTGCTTTACCGCCAAAGGGATCACAACAAAGATCTTTTGGTTTCGGACAACGGCTTTACCCAGTTTCGGTCACAAATGTGCTCGACTGTCTATGACCCTAAAGTTTGGAGTGAACTGAAATTCGATGAATAGTTGTTGGTCAGCTGCGTCGGAGCAAATTAAATGTAAATGAAGTTCCAATACAGGAAAACAGTATGATCCACAGTTTAGAAATACTTTTCCCTCTTCAAAACTCCGATTTACCATAAGTGTCAACAAAGCAAGTTGTGTGATGAACCTTGCCGCTTCCTCGCCTATCACATTCATACCATGCCGTATTCTTGATCTTTATTGTGGACAGAGGTTTGAGGTGACCAGGCTCGGTACCAAGCCTATGGATTCCATCTATACCGGGATGACATGTGGTTAAGAAAACCTAATTAAACAAGCTGGATAACCATGAGACTATTGTGTGATAATTTGTACCATTTGCCAGTAAATGATGTGTTGGTTTCATCCATGTAAAATGCGGAGCAAAATCTGATCACAGGCACGTCGGTCTTTTCCTCTAGTTGACCCCCGCTTTCCACCTACCACCTATTCGTTCAACACAATGGGACAAATATTAATATTACGTAATCGTACTCATTCTGGTAATATGGTGGGGTATGAAATTACTTTATAAACCATCTTTGTGTGAAAACAGCTATATTTCCGTGGGAGTACGTTGTTTAACTAGGGATGAACTTCCTATTCGAATAGGAAAATCCTCACAGTAGGTGGAATTTTGCTTCACGAAATTTGGCGCCACCCATGAGATTACTACTACTGTTATAATCCACAAGACGTGCCAGGGTGAACAATCTGTTTATTACCACCAACGTGTTCGGACATTGACAAAACAAATCAGACGTTACAAACATCCTCATTTGCCAAGTGGCTGTCCTGTTCACTTGAAAACAGTCATCATCCAACGGAGGAGCAGTTGTGTGGTTTGCCTGTTGTTGTTCACCTTCTTGCGTTCGGTCTCTTGGGCATAGCGGCGTTGGTAATCCACGAATGACGATAGTTCCGCTTTCGGCAATCAACTACTTAACAAGTAGTATATACACTCACAACACTACTACTACCACTTACGTATGAGTACGGTGGACCTCGTTCCTGCCTTGGCCTCGAAGGCCCACAGAACGGCTGGGGATTACCGGAAACCCAACCCCCGTGATTTGGAGTGGAGAACCGCATAAAGCCTCAATAGGTCGGGCGTGGTGACGAGCTGAGCAACAGCGTACTACTTTCTACTGGCAGAGTAACTCACGATGGTGTGATTCGAAAGCCTGACCACCTTAGGTGATAAGTAAATGCTCTAAGCCACTTGCTCATCACCGGTCAGGAAGCTCTCAAAGCGAGCTTATTCAACGTGTTCCGTCATTCGTTACTGATTCTTCAGGATAAATCGAAGATTTACTTTAACTTATTCACAAAGTCTCGTCATCTTTATCTTTGGTAAGTTGGTTCGCGTAATTAAATGGCAATGTTTGTAAGTGCGTGTAGTATGGAATTTTTTTTGCAGTTTGTTCCACGATAAAGGAACCCTTGTTCGAACGGATAATGAAAGTGGTCCCAGTGAATTGAGATGAAAGTACACTGAGAAATTGAGGCATCCACTAATTTATCAACAGTGACCGAATGGAAAAATGGGCTGATAAACTGGTGATTCTCGTCAGTCGTTGTTCCGGTTCGACATCATTCCGTGTCCTTCACCTCAGACAGATTATCAGCTGTGTGTGAGGGACGGAGGGATAGTTTGGTTCTTGTTAGCTTGAGTTCACTTTGCGTCACCTGACAGGATCAAGAAGGCAGAACTATTGATTCAACACTGCGGGGGGTGGGGGGGAGGGGGGGGGGGGGAGGAAAACCCTATCTGACCTCCGGTTCCAAAGCAAGCGATCGAGTTCCCGAGTCAAAAAATCCTTGTGTGCCAAATTAATTTTCAATGCACATAGAAGTTTTTATGCTAAAATAGGCTGTTGAGACCGAAAACCATGTTTGATAGCTAGCTCCAGTTTCCGCGAAGGCAATTTTAATTTGATGAAAGCTTGTTGATATTACGCTGCAGAATGCAAACTTACTTTACGTAATTGATGACATGTGCAAGAATATGAATTATGGTCGCAAACGAGCTTTTTCACTAAGGTCTTCTTAAAAATGACATTGTAAATGTCATCAGGATGCTGTGTTAAGGATAAGTTCTACTTGTTCATGATAGCATCCAGAGTTTCTGATCCGATGTAATCTCCAGACAGGATATCAAAAACACCAACGGACTCGTCAGGTTGGACAAGTTGTTGGCATGAGATGATTTCTTGGATATCGTAAAAGCGAAGCTTCTGGTTTAGCCAAGTAAATCACGATCCCAGGGAAAATGTTAAGGTCATAAAATATGTGTAATAAATATTGACAGTAAGCAGTATGTAAATGGGCGGACAAAATTCCTCCTAATACACATGACTGGTGCCGCGGCCGTTGCCGCTCATCAGGTATGCGCACCTGGTACTCACTGACCCACTTATCTTCATACATGTACACCTTTGTTAGATCGTCACTAGGATCTAATTTGAAGGATCAGGACTGTGAATGGACTCTTTTCATTGGAGTCCACTAGTGAATCATAACTGCGATTTCTGTTAGTTATTCGTGTCTAGGTGACTGGTAACCCAACGAACAACGAGACTGCATGAGCAAGCGCTCATGTTGAAAGTAAGTCGTATTTTGTCCGCCTATTTACACACTACTCACTTACTTACCATTTGACTCATGATTCGGATATGATTCAGATAAAGCCATATTTTAACGAGTGAACAAGAGGCAATTTCACTGATTTGAAACCTGCAACCGTTCGTCATATTTCGACTTATTTACACTTCCATTTTTCGGTTCTCGCGCATTTATACCTTTCAGTTCACAAGTAGAAAAAATGCTGACGTTTCCATAGAAGGTTTGATTCTCTAGCAGATCCATGCTGCTTACCTCACTCCGAACTCATTATGTTTAAGAACTAGTTAAGAAACGAAATCCATTCCTAGTTAATAATCAAATCTCTTTCAGCCTGCCTTCAGGGAATTAAACAAACCTCACTTTCCAATACTTCGTTTTCTAATCTTCATTGCTAGATTATCCGGGAGCTTTCAAGATACTGGAGCAACTGAAGCTGAATTGTATGGAGAAAACGAGGCGATATAAAGCCCCAGACTTTCGTGATTCGTCTGTCCGAATCTCTGAGATGCGGCAGCTTTTCCGTCCATTTGCTTTGCGTGATAAGAGTCAATGACAGTTGCGGTCAAATCGTCGGCATACGGCACTCCACAATTTGAGATCAAGTAGAACGGACCAATCAGCAACACCATTACATCCACAAATGGGGGACCGCATTGGGAATCTTCAAGAGAATTGGCCATATAACCAAAAGGAGCTCATTTGGCTCACCGTGAATAATAGGACTATAAGCCATTACTAAAGTTGGTGTTGGGTGGGCAAAAAAGTAACAGATAGCAGCCCACATACACAACCATCTACTGAAGCCAACAAGTCCCCTTTTTTCATCCATC
This sequence comes from Fasciola hepatica, assembly GCA_948099385.1. Taxonomy (NCBI): domain Eukaryota; kingdom Metazoa; phylum Platyhelminthes; class Trematoda; order Plagiorchiida; family Fasciolidae; genus Fasciola; species Fasciola hepatica. The sequence continues at coordinate 11,966,036 of CANUEZ040000116.1, read as the reverse complement.
AACTCACAGTAGACTAGTTGTGGAGTGAAGTTGTCCCTATCATCATCCAGTACTGTAGTTAGATTCCGTTATGTAATCACTCAGCTCCCGGCCTGTGAATACACACGCGCACACTCTTACAGAGAGAGCGTGAGGGACACCGGTAAGACTTCTCTCACTCACTCAGCTTCACGGGTTTTATCCAATTGTGTCAGAAAAGTCTCTGAAAGGCGCGTAATAAAATTAGACTAAGCTAAAACGGTTCTCCAAAAGACAAAGGAGCAACTGTGCACAGGATTGACACGGTTCATGCTTCGCAGTACAGTTCGCGTCTTCATCATTACGGTCTTGTTGTCTCACTGTCCAAGGCACGGAATAGTAAATGGTTACTTCTATATGATTCACGAAATGACAAAGCGTGAGTCACAGACACAAGTTGTGAAGTGGTTCTTAGCTTCTTTGATTGGTTTGATAGAAGAACGGTGCATCCAACCGGGTGCATCAATAAAAAGGTACCACAATAAACAAACGAAAAACCGGACCACTTTGTCCCCTATAGGCTGCGGTGGTCCATAGTACATACAGCATATATAAATTTATTGCACGCCGTTGTAAACTCAAGATTACCTGATGTTAACTAACCTCGTTCAGGGCCCCTTTTAAATACATGCTATTGTTCGTTAATAGACGGTGTCAGTCAGGTCCATAGATTACCAGAAATGTGGTCTAATACGGAAATTCGGTAAAAAATGACCACTTGGTACAGCTGAAGGAAAGTCGGTAAACACTTTCCGTATTCAGGCTTGTTGATCACAAACAGTCGCATGCACCTCAGTTTGTGAGAAATGTTGATGGCGAGGGAATATCCTGTATTCGTTCAATTTTTCGCTCAGCTATCCTGGAACTATGCCAGATGAAAGGTATCGAAAAACCAGGGACGAATGTGGGCTATATCATCTAGTGGTGGTTAGGTGTTCGGCTCACCATCGTTAGTGCTGGGTTCGAGTCCCAGTTGGGGCTTTGTGGGTATGCGCAGTAGCTGGTGATCCTTAACAAAGCAGGTGGAACAGCTGTGCACCGCGCTTCCAGGGCTCCCATTAGTGAGCTAATCGCTGATAACGGATGATGAATCACTTGATATTAAATTGATATCTCTTACCACTGAACTATTGCGTGCAATCTATATGATGAAACTGTTACATTTCATACTCACTGAAAACTATATTGTACTTGAAATCACGGCGAATCACACGAAAGCTCAAGTTGGCCAGGAAGGGTGACCGAGTGAGAGCGAAGTTGACAGGGGATTACAGATTCGGACCTGTTACCTAAAAACTTGGCGGCTAGAGGCATGTACTCCGGGTCCAACGGCAACATCTCTTACGTAGAAACGACTTCCCACGGTTAAGACAAAAGTTAGACTGAGGAGAATTTCTCTGAAGTTTTGCTCACTATGAAATCCAATGAGTTCACCAAAGTTGGCATAACGTAAGACGGCTGAAAAAATGCAGCCTGCTCACTGTGTGTAGAGGTTTCGTGAAAATTACCTTGAGAATAGCCACACATATTCGAAAGAGGTGTATAAGGCAGCCGTCCAACTTCGCGCAACATAATGGTTCAGATCCAATGGATAAGCAGCAATGCTCAGGAGATCTACGTGATTAGACGACAACCAGCAATAATGTGGCTTAATTTTATCATAAACTATTATAGATAGCCAGTGGAATTCAGCATGTGAACTGATGTTCCTAACTTTTCTGTTCAAACTGGATTCAGGGATAAATGTTTTCCCCACTTTTATCCCTCTAACCACAGTTCGGCTTTGGTGTAAAATTACGTGCCACAAGATCACGCCCTAGAAGGTGTATCATAGGTGTTCACCTTTTTTCAATACTATAAACCTTCTCCAGGGAGTTCATGATCAATACGTTTTCGTGTTCTCTTACCCGCATGCTGATTACTGATTCCAGACAATAGGATGGGTTTTCAGACCCAAACTCGTACCCTTCATTTGGGGAGTGAAATGTTCATTCCCTCAGGTGTTTCGTGTTTTTATCAAAAACAAAGAAATAGACAGAAAACCAACCGAAAAACAAAAAACAGAATAAAGCAGCTAATCCTAGGGGCAAAATTTAGGGGAATTCCGGATAGAGGGTCTTGCTCAATGAGATATTCTTGTTCTAAATGAGGTAAGACGTTGTCAGCAGCCATCTCAATGAGAGGCATTCCTAAATACGGGTCAAACTGATTTACCGAGCAAATCACCATAATCGATGCAGTAGTAAACCACTGATGGGGTACAAGATGAAACGCGAGGCTTTGGTAAGTGAAATCTTCCTGAGCTGGGATACAGAGGGGCAGAACGAAACAGGTATAGGACGGATTACTACTTATCACCGAGCTGTATTGTGTACTATGCACACAGATTAGTGAGGAATGAATCAATTATCTTAATATTAATCTACGTGCCACGACAGTATTTCCCGTGCTTCAAGAGCAAAACGCCGTAGTTTGAAAACATTGCATTGTACTTTAAGAGCTTTGCGCCGAGATTCATCTAAGACTTGGGGCTCTTAAAAATAAGGATGACCAGATTTATCAGTGAGTTTTGCCGTAAGCATTATTATCATCGATAGTACTGGTCGCTTCAAGACAATAAACTCTTTCGCGAGTGTAATAGGCGCACAGAGTGTCACTTTGGACCTGACACGGAGAAACAATCCATGTATCGAATTGTACGAGGAACGATCTCGACTGGTACTCGTCGGTGTAGCCAGTGTGCATCTCTACAATGATGACATCATGGAGGCTGTTGATGAAAAGTCATTCTCGACACTCGTGTGACTGATCATTATACATATTGAATAACCGTTTTTTTCTTCCAGGTTGTTACTGAAGATTTTGTATATCTTATGAAGCTTATCTCGTGAGACCTTACAATGGATTCGTACACTTGCCACAGTATACTCTGGACCATTGCATAAACCTGTTACTATACGAACGAAGGTTCAGAAATAACCTCTTCTAATAGGTTTACAATGGCCGGCATATCTGTTTTTAAAGACCTTCCCTTTAGATAACTACAGTACATAAGGGAATACTGGAAAGAACATAGTGGAGAATTGGAGCAGTGAATATCAACCTATTAGTGCGGAACTGAGTGAGTGCATTCATCGACGAATCACTTGTTCTGCTTATTTGTTTATTTGCTTGTTTGTTTAACGGCTTCATTGAATTTCAGGAAAGAGAAGTGCCCATATTGGAACATGTTATTTTTGCTCACAGGTTGGTGTAGCCTGATCGTAATCTCCTAGGTACTAGAGAGGATTGGAAAGTAAATCGCCGTGTCTGCTTTGTAAAACTGACAACCATTATGGGCAGCATGAGCTGGAATCGTACTGACCAGTCAAGTAGCCTCCTTTAACAAATCAATCAGGACAGTGTTTTTCAAGCACTATTGGCCACGTGTCTAACTATTCCTGAAACGCATTCCCTATTAGTTTAAGGAACAATTGTTCAAATGACCAAGTGGTTTATTATTGAATCTAGATTGAAACTTGGTCTTTTTTTGTTTTTCGTGGTTGGTCTGTCAAGGTTTCCTGAAATCTGACTCGAGGATAAAGGATAATTTTTTTTGGAAAACGGGAACACAAAAATAGGGCGATAGTTGTGCTCATGTATTTTGTGTAATGTTTCCTCTTGGGATAAAATGCGGATGTATTTCAACGCTTTTAAAAACTTGCTTGTGCAGCATATCTGACGCTCAATGTACGGTCCATCAGTTCACCGTAAAATGTGCAGCTTCTGCTGCGTAAACCCAAAACGGCGGAATTGGATGTACTAATTTTCTCTAAGTTACTTTTCTAAGTGACTGGCGAGCCTAACTGGTTTGCTGGATGTTCTCTGTATTAGGACATCAAGAAAAGAAACATACTTTGTCTTATTCCAATTTCAACTAATATCCTGTATTTGGTGTATTCGGTGATACAATCACGTTTTTTTCATAACAGCATTTCCTTCCGATCCATCATATATTTCACGCACTAAATCCCTACTCTAATGTTCACTGATTGAGTCGATTCATCACGTGTAACGGACCAACTATCCTCATTAGGACGGATTAATGACCTTCGAGTTCATTTCGAGGTTCCAATTTCCAGTCGAACCGAGTAATTCTAGTTGTAATCCACAGTGCATAAGTAAGGATCCATCGTTATTTTCTCTCCACTAAAAAATCTTAGTTGTTTTAATAAAATTCATCCAGTGTCCACTTAGATAGTGCTTCAGTTGCCGTCAAAATCAACCCAACCATGCAAAGTACTCACGAAAGGGTTCACAGTTGAGGTAAAGCCAATAAAACGGCCCCACCAGCTACTATTTAGTGATTCTGAATAGTGATCACAAGTGACGCCGTGGCAGGGAATACTCATTTTTTTAAATTGCAAGTGATTTGATAACTCCATCGTTTTTGACTGACCAAGCTATCTCAGTCAATCGGATAATCTATCACAAGTCTGGTCAAGGACGTTCAAATTCAACCTCTATGTTCCCGTGGTTCGGCAAATGCGAATAGAATTTCGATGCCATTTTGGTCAATGCAATGAGCAGGCACAGCGTATCCATTTTTTCGGTCTGAATTGCCAACAAGGATGAGTTTCACAATCCAATGACTTTTGACCCTGGCTTTCGACCTTTTGGTAACCGAGTCTCGAATAACAGAGGTATTCTACTTATAGGTACTCGTATACTATTCGGTAACAGCGTTATCAGAAAAGATGGCAGTCAGTCGACATTTCGGTCACCACGGGTAGCCTTTCTCAAGACCTGTTTGCGACTGAAAGTAAACTGGTCTTGAGAAAGGTCATCTGTGGTAACAGAAACGTCAGCTGACCACCACCATTTCCGCCAAAGCCGTGTTACCGAATAATATACACTTACTTACAACATATGACATCGCGCATCGCTTTTTTGATACACTCCGAAATGATCTCGGTTCCCGTACATTATTTACTTTGGTTAGAATTGATGAATTAATTTTAGTGAAATTAGTGTGACTAATGAAAACCAAACGGAAAAATGGACAGATGAAACAAGAAATTACTCAAAATTAACCAATCGACTTAAAGCAAGTAAACTCCTGTTCACTGAATTTTTGTTTCAGGTACTAATCAAAACTATTTTGTAGGTTGAAAAGAGGCACGATCTCGCACGTCCAGCCGACCAACTGACGGCTAACTTACAAGGAAATAATACACCGAGCTCAATGATGAAAAAAGGCGTCCTGGAATATTCTGCAAGCGTAAACCAAATACGACTTCGTGCTACGAAAGGCGTTGGTACGAGACGAAACTGGGAGATGTCCCGCAATTCGGTCCTTCGATAAAATAGCTCCGAAAAACGATTAAACAATAAGTTTGACGGCGGGTAGAACTCCGGTGTACCATTTGGGGTTGCCCATGATCTGCCCATCGGATCCTACCACTGAGTTGATCAGTGTGATGAGTCCCAACAAATGCGATATAAATGTTCTGCAATAATACTCTCATTATTCACAAATTTTACACATGTTTACCACCTAAAAACTGAACAGTGTTTGAGAAGAGTAGTCAAAATCGCACTGTAGCATGGTTTATGTCCAGGACCATTTCGCTGCACCGCTATACAGTGCTTGCCACAGACAACAGTTAATGCCACAGTTTATGTATGAGCGAAAGCACAACAATAAACTTGCAAACATATGCTTATCACCATGGGAACCGTTGTGTCACATACAGTTCTTTCTGTTTGCACAGAGATTGTTTTTATCGTGTAATTTCTATCGCTTCGGGTAATCTAAGCAATTTCGTGTTTTCCGTTCTGTAAATCACCCAAAACGCTTTCTCTTTGTCAACTGGGTGTTGCGTCGCCATTAAGTGTTGAGCCATTGATGATGACCGTGTCTTATCAGCTCGTCGGACGTTGGTGATTGACATCGTGGGACCAGATGAGCATTAAAACCAATTGGCAATATGCTGTGAAATCCGACTACATAACTGTCTTTCTGTTCGACCCACGTAGGTGACTCTACACCCAAGTTCGAACTAGTATTTAACAATATGAAGTGGTGTACAGAGACAGGCATTCTGTGATCGGCGGAATCGGTATGCTTTTCGTGCGGTAGGTGTTTGTTCTTCACCATCTGTTGCCCAATCAGAACTTGTACAATCAAATATCCAGATCCACATTACCTCTGAAAGGAAACCAAAAGCGTCTGATTCAGCCTCTCGACTCAATCATCATTTATAGTCGGGTCCAACTCCCTTCACATTTTCTGACCACAGCAGGAGAATTCGGCTGACTTTTCACATGTACGCGATGAAGATTTTGAAGTGTACCGACGCAATCCGACACAAAGTGATAACGTTGTCGTTTTTTAGCTATTCGAAGGAATTCAAGTCCTTCATTTAGCATCCATCTCAGCTGTACATTAGGAGTGAGTGAACGGAAACGTCTCAGAAGAGTGCACTGAGGAATCACTACCGTGACTCACTGAAGATTATTTGTGGGTCAGTTGCAGCTCACCTCAAAAACGACGACACTGTGGTCACGGTTTGGAATATTTGATGTAAGGGTGCTTTTGAAAATCTGTCGTCACCCACCTACAGAAACTACTTACATCAAACCGCTCGTCAATTTTTGGGTGTATACACAGTTTAAAGGCATTCATTCTGGTTGAAGACCAGTTCTTATGCTCACTTTGACAAGACCGCCACAGATTCTAATTCTGCCCGATTTTGAAAACACCTGCAATGCAACACAACCACCGACCACCATTGTTATTTTTATACCCTGAAATCACTGACACGGAAGTTCGATGTTACGCAACACTGTTTACGCAATTTTGAAGGAAAGTGACGAGTTGGTTTAGGTCACCTGTCGCTCGCCGTTAGTAATTGTGCGTTTCAAGGCATACAGACAGACAAGTGAATAAATCACGTTATCAAACGTGTTTCGTTCGATGATGCGAACTATCCGACTGTGGAATGGAGATGAGTTGACATTTCTGTGTTTGATGATGGACTTGTGAGAACCAGTGCGCATTCGGATTTATTTCTGGAAGCAACTGATGGTCCAGGAAAAGATAATCTCCCCGTTCGATCTTTGAATTGCTTTTCTCCAAGTACTTTTTTCAATTCACGTCTGATTCAGTGTGTTCAGCCACCTCCCGTTTCAGCTTCCGACTTCAAGAAAACAAGGATACTAAGGAAATGGGAAAACCGTTTTACTGATAATCCAAATTGTTCTAAATCCTTTCCATTAGCTCTGCCGACTGACCAAAAGACGAATTCAGTGATCTCGTTGGAATGATTAAGAGAGAGAGAAATGAGTAGAGTAGATTGTATCACCAAGCGAAATATTGGATAGCCCAAAACTGTTGATTTTATTTAAGGAAAGGACAAAATTCAAGCATTTTCATTATCTAATGCCGTAGAGTGAAGGACTATAAACTGTGGTCTAAACTTCTGAGCATCGGAGGTTAGGTTAATTTGAAAAGGAGAGGCAATTGGAATTCCGTGCTGCAAAACAGAGAGGTTAGGTGAAACGCGTGCAGGTTCGGTCGAAACTTTAAACAGTGATTTTCGTGCATTAGTTCAACGTTCTATCCAGGCACAAACGCGTTCTGTTATTATTGCCTACTTCTTCGTTTCCCGTAAATACGAAGATAGTTCGGTCGTCTCACATCCTAATGATAGACACAACGCGACAAAAAATTATAAAGTTCGACATTTATTAGATGTCACTGACCCGTTAACTTCTCGCAGCATCTGCTTTTATTATTCAGTAATCAAATCTGCATGCGGTGAATTTTACCTTCAGAATTTTAATGATTTTTCTCATTAGGCTTTTTGCTAATTTTGGAACTCTAAGCTTCAGACGCATTTACCGTGGGAACCAAGGTGACATAGTTTCAAATGCTCTCGGGTCAACACAGAACCCGGGTAAACAACTCTGGTGAATCCGTTTTTAAACGCTTTGATTTGTTTTGATGTATAAAATATTCAGTGAACAGAAAGTCATTTTGAAGAAAAAAAAAGATGTGCCAAACATCCATGAAACCAGCACTGAGAGAAAACAGGTTAAATAGAACATATCGGCAAGATTTCAAAACTGCTTCAGTGCAATCTATCCTAGCTAAACTGTCACGTTTCAAATTAGCCAGAAATAAAAATAAGAGGTTCGTTGTATTTCTCACAACCAATTTGCTCAAACCATTCTTGTGCTATGAATAAAGTGAATTCAAAGTATCAAAAGTTAGAACTTCTTTTATGTAAGCCTTTAAAATTACTAGAGTTTTTTCTTAAGAGTTAAAGCCCCAATATGTATTACCTTTTGATATGATCGCTAAGGTTTGATCAAAATTCTGTACACCAAAATACATGGTGAACCATTTCATTCTCAACGAACAAAATGTGAAGATCAGAAATTCAAGCACTAATTTTGCGAACCCCGCAACCCAATTTTCCAGAGTTCGGCATCCTGGGATTTTTGGCTACTCTCCTGAAGTAGCCCAAAAGAGCTCATTGTGACGGCAGCGCGAACAGCAGCGGCAGCTCTGGTTCCTCTGCAACTCAAAGAGTTTCATGAGGTTGCTCAATCTCGGACAATCAGATGAGTACGCCCATTACTGAGCTTGATCGCTACTGTGTGACGGGGAACTGAATTTGCTCATCAAGAGTTGCAACTGACGAACAGACTAAAGGATACGTCGGTAAAACATTCTGTTATTGGCCAGAATTTCGATCAAAGCCTCGCATTAGGGAAATTTTGAATCGGTGTAAACACCGCGTTTCTGTGATGTTCTGACTGACGGTGGCATCACGTCGCTGATGCCTTATCCCAAAATGGAAAATGTGTAAGTTTGAACAGAGGTTGCATACTATCACGTGTCAAATTTGATCAGCTCGTTATATCGTACTCGAAAGCCCGCACATTTTGTGAAAAATTGGGCATACTGTGAAAGACTATTTTTATCCACGTCATGTGATTCAACTTTCTTTCCTGTCTCTTTAGCCCTTATGCTTCAGTTCGTTCTCCTGTCGACTAGACGATACAGCAGGGTAGATACCCGCATTAGGACATAGAAGTGCAAAGTTTAAGGTTGATAGAATTGAAATGATCTGAATAGTGATCTAGTCAAATCCTGGTAACTAATTCCAACGAAACATAAGACAGTTTTGGTCCTCCGGTCAAAGCGCGTGCCTTGTGCCACTTCCAAGGTTGTTCAATCATTTTTTTATCATAGCTAGTTACAAGTATTAGTAACGGACTAAATGCGCCTTGCTGACCGATCAACCAGAAGTTTGTTGAATTTTGAAGGAATACCCTGGGCACGAATGATCAAACACGGATAAGCACAAAAACGGGGCGTAGCCTGGACGTGCTGGTAGTTCTGAAACGGCCCTAATTACCAGCCAAGTGACAGGCCCCGTTTAGGCGTCAACGCATGACTCATGTGCCCGCAAAGAGAAATGAGGTTTAAACACGTATACATACAAGATTTCAAATTTTCTTCACATGATTAACAATATTGTGAACTAAAATGTTAATTGGCTTGACGATGACAGTGATGATGAGTAACGTTCGTCAGGCTGCGTCTTCCAGACAACGTACTGAAAAATCCCACTGGAGCAAGGAACTGTGTGGATTCACTTCTTTTTCTGCGCTACCGCATTAGAGTTCGGCAGTGTTTTCAATGGCTCTCTATGACTAGAATTTCATACGAACTGCCGAAAAATATCGCATAAATTCTCTGTTGACCAGTACCATGTAGGTGACCGGGGACATTTTGGATAGCCAACAAGTCGTTTTCCATGACTCATTGAGGATTGGAACTGCTTCGGGGTCTATTTCTTCAAGACAAAGTTATCACCGGAACACGCGAAAATACAACCCCAGCTATATTCTGTTGTTTTGACGATTGTCAGAAACGAACATCATCTCCCCTCTCCCCGAAAAATGTTTTCCCTTCGAAATATATGCAAGTGACTAATTTGCAATTTTATGATTGAAGCGTCTATATTAGCACGATCTCCTTTTCGGAAACAAAAATCTAGACGTTTCTTACTAAAACGCTAGGAAAACTTTAAGTCAGCGATACTCACCTAATTTCCATATTAACTTAAAGTACACTCTACTGCTTTAGAGCGTTTAAAGCATTTAAGTACCTCCTTGAATGTCAGAGGTTCGAATGCTGATACCGCCAGTCACTGTGGTGGTGGACTGTAATCCACGGTTCTCCGGTTCACGAGCACATCTAACCTATTAGGAGGTTCATGGTTCTAAGCCTCAATGGTCAGGTTCCTGGTTATCTCTAATGCTGCATTCGGTCTCTGAGGCAGTGGGGTACACCTTAACCACTGCACTCATACGTACGTGTGCAGTAAATGATGACTATGGATAATGACCTGCAATGTCATGATATGTTCTGGTAATCGATGCAAAAACTAACAGACTGCTTCCAGAACGTCATATGTAGAAGTCATACCAAAACGGAGCTCAAGGGAGACGCGCGAAATCCATCGAAAGAGTGAGCGGCAACCATTCTGGATGACTAGTAGCTTCGGCTGAATCGTGCCAGGGTCAATCGTTAAGGACCAGTACGAAAACCAAATCACTATTTAAGAAAAATTTAAAAACCGTTTTCATTCAAGTAGTCCAACTACCTATGTACTCAAAGTAAATATATATCCAGTTCACCAAATTCTAACTTCATGTAAATTTACATGATGAACAGAACAAAATCCGGGCCGTAAATTTAGCGAGGATATCACCACTGATGTACACATGAACTATATCTAGAATAAAATTGTTCTCCTAATTACTCGTATCCGGATCCAAACCCAAAGAACAATGTTTTTACTGAGGTTTTACTGCCGCCATCGTTCACATTGATTTTACATGTTCGAACAGTGGAATGATGGAGTACCATTACTCCATATTCGTCCGCAGTGGTAAGTCGAAATGATGGCACATTGCAGTGACTTCAACGGATTTGAAGTGCGCTTCCTAAACGTACCGGAGTTTCCGAGTATATATATATATATATATATATATATATATATATATATATATATATATATATATATAATCTGCACTGGAATGCATGTCTAGCAAATTATCCTTGAAACAACGACTCTAATTTTGACCCCATTACATTGTATTTCAGTTTTTGGGATTAATCAGGGAGGGTTTCCCAAAATCTGCTCGAAATCAGTTTGATCAAAGCCTTTCGCAGTTACTCAGCGCAGTTTTGCCCGGAAACCGCTGCATTCGGGTACGTAACCGTAAGCGAGCCGTTTAGTCCAAATTCTATCATCCACAGAGGATATAAATGTTGATGCCTAAACTATTCTTCCCATTCATTTCTTTGCGTTGATTGGCAAACTTTTAACACTCAGTTTGTTAAGACTGAACGATATTCGGAGTGTATCGCAATTCGTTGCGCCATGTGATGTGTAAAATGAGAAAATTTTACTGTGAGTAACACTGCTTTGAGAGGAGAAACTAAAATTAGTCAATATTTTGATTACCGCAGTTAACCTATCTGAAGATAAATTTTACAATCAAGTGACTCTAAAAATACTCTTTCAAGTCAGCCGATGTCCGATAGCTTTCGAGTATTTGTGTGCGTACTTGTTTGTTAAATCATACATTGATAGTACTAATTCCTTTTCAGTCATACATGCTCTCACCACTGCAACTATTGTTGACCAGATCAACCATCAACGTGGTCTTCGGGTTTTCCATTCGTCAATGATGTCAGTGCTATCCATTAACTTTCTAAGGCATACTCGACAGACCCGATTTCTCTGTACCTCAGTTACACAAGTGCATGGAACATCTAGTCTCGATTCAAATGATCGATCTAAAACAGGAGTAAGAAAGTCTCTCTCTCGACGTCAAATAAACCCAGCTAGTCTTGCCAAAGATAGTCTTCCTCGTTCAGTTTTGAGACTTTATTCGGTTCACGTACAATTGAACCAGTGGTCCACCCAACACGAATTCCCGCACTGTTTGTGTAACACAGACGAATGGCTCTCTTTTGAAGTCCAACCTTCCATGCGTTGCTGCCCTCCCCCAGCGCTCGTTCCCCGCTGATGTTCAAAAACTAGTACCGGATTTCCGTCCCTAGAGCCAAACTACCCAATTCTGAGGCATGTTATGATGTTATTTGATTAATGATCATATTGCATGTTGATTATTTACCCCGTGTTCACTGGCCTGGGATTGGGGGTTATTTACTTGTGCATGACAATGCAACCACTGCACGCAAACCTGATACGGAAGGTAAAACTTTACAGAAGTAGAGTATAAAACCCCTTTTCTCATCATAAAACGCCATTTGTACCAATGCGCCTGGTTCAGCTGTATGCATGCGGAGGGCTTCATAGACTTCTTCCTACAATATAGATTACGGGCACATACAGCAAAAGGCTGTCTAAAATTCCTTATGCATAAAAGTCACTCGTCAGATTGTAATTTTTCCCGAAGCTTCTGCACAGTCCAGCATATACGTTGCACCCCTGACAACATACTGACACGAACTCGTCCACAGTCCAGCACGAGCACCTGTTTACTTGTATAAGCTCTCATCGACCCTCATCCGTGGCTATCTTCTCATATAAGCCAATACGTGGCCAGCGGGTTGTGAACCATACTGACCTGATCATTTTTCGCTGTTCACATCCATTTCCCCTCACAAGGTAGATGTGGAATAATGTTCGTTTACCTCTTGCAGTTTGGATGAACACTGGGACTCAGTCATTCCTACTTATTTGTTGTGGCCCATGGATTATCTGAGATTACATTAGAATTTCGTCGTGTGGGACCAGAGTTGGAAAAATGTGATCCAAAGATAGTGAATTAACAAATGACTTCATAACACTAGCTTGACAATATAACCTAAGGATAAATGATAAGGTTCTCTCGGGTTACGTGTAAGAGCACTGTTCAGGCAAATCCTAATTCTTTATGTTATTTCAACTCCTAAGTCATCTTTACGTCCCTGTTAATTGTCCATATTGCAGTCAGTATGCCCTACAATGAATGCTACGGCCTGTTCGGACGTGATTCGGGAACACCGGTATCAGGGGCAGTTCGTTCTACAAATCTTGGAAGAAAACCGTCACCTGACTAGTACGCAAATATGTAGGAACATGAGACATTCCTCATTGGCCAGTTTCACCGGGGTTAATTCACATGAACTATGGCAACACTACTTAACTGAAACAGTTGAGAAATTCAGCTCCATCACGCATGTCTGGAAAATACAAAAGAATACTCTGTCTTTTATTCAGCAGTCCGAGAGGGTTTTGACCCAATAATCTCAATCTTCTGTCCACAGTGCGTTGTACAATAATGTACTTTTTGGAACTAACCGGGGGCCAAACTCACTAGTTGTTGAAGATTCTTCCCGGTCACTGAATAATTTCGGCCTTATTTAGTTCACCACAGCTATCGCTGCAGACAATATCTATCAGTTTGAAGCTCTGACGGCTCACAAACAGTCATATAATAACACCGTGGTTATTATTCTTTCATGTTGAGATTCAGAACCTGTATAACCGCCCACCTTGTAACTCGACTCCGATTGTTGATTGAACATCGAACCTCAGCCGTCACTCTTTACCACCCACAATGACATCATTTTGATGCTGAGCCCCTTTTCTGGTAATAGAACACGATAATAACAATTGCTCAAGCAAACAAGGAATTTAGTGCGTGGAATGAAGAACAGCAGAAAGTATCAATAAGTCACCAATGATGCGGGATGGAGAACTGTCTTTCAGCGAAGTTCGTCGCCGTTATATGAGTTGGAGCTCTCCATTCGATGGAACAACATAGATCTTTGAGAAGTAAGAAATAAAATGAATTGGCTTTGAAGAGTCCGGTTCATCGGGTGGACTGTTCAGTAGCTCCTTAATTTGTTTCTCTCGCGTTGAATGCCACTGGACCAGTCAGATTTTGCAAAGGAAATTTGTGGCAAGGACATACAACGCACGTGAGGATAACCACGATGTTTTGTGTGAACCAATACGAGTGATCATTTACAGAGGGCTGAACACACAGAACAATGGAGATCCTTGATAATTGTGCTTTTGGATTTTCTGACTTTAGTGCACTAAGATCATCACTCCCGTGTTTATCGGAGCTTTTACACTTAGTGAGATTTCCTTCCTTCCTATGTCTTCACAGATCGTACGAGTGCAATCCACCACGGAAGAGCGCTGCAAACAGCGTATCATCGTCCAGTGGGAAGAGTGAAAATTAAGCAATGATTAACTGCATCACGGGGCAGCAGGTGAACGCATGGTACACGGGGTAATAAGAATACATGACGAGAAAGCGATATAATAGGATACGAGAGAAGTATTGACCAGGGACAGACAAAGCCACCACAAATAACGCATGTTTGCCGGCAAAATGATATACACTAAGGAGATCACTCATAATCAGTACTGACAACCGATGTGGATGATGCCTCTAAAAGCTCTCGTAGAATTTGGAAGTATCGAATATGTGGGGAGGAATGAGCTGACTTCTGGTAAACACTGCATGGAATCACAATAATATGAAAGAAGGTAAATCCCTTAACTAGAACATGACTTGCATTTATCCAGGTTGTACCTCACAGATACAAGTTATTGTAACTTAAATGATGGGTAGAGGGAGTAGTTGACCAGGGGTCTTTGTAACTGTCCCTCTTCGTAGGACAGAACAAGAAAATGTCATTCCAGTATGTCTATCAGAAGCTATAAATCCTAACACTTTTAGTCAACTGCAAAGAGCTTGTAGGGCAGTACACAGCACAATTCCGTAAGAGTGATACGTAGTCCTAATGAGACTTGAAGATACCGGGATATTTATTTAGGGCTTAGTTTTTGACGCCTTACGTAACCATAAGTATACCGCTTGACAGAACCGCATGATAGATAAATGGACCTAGAGGTAGCAGTGTGCTTAACACACTGTCCAGGAATTTGTACTCAACGTCCATTCAAATTAAACCAGTTAAAGGCTCGATGTTGATGGTAGTTTCACTGGAGAAACAGTTTGGTTTCTTTTCTGTTGTATGAACACATAAGGATGATCCGGGAGAGGTCTACTTTACACTCATCTTGTTCCCGCTAACTTGAAGAAAGGTTTACTGAAAACTCGAAATTCCACTAATTTTATAGAGATTAGAAGGAGGCTATTCTGCAAACCCATCGGTAACGTCTTCATGTGCCAAACAAAGCACGATTTTTGTTCGTGCGTGAAAACACTTTTTTGTAATTCTCATGAAAAGCATGGTATAGCAACAAGATATGTAGGCGAAAACCAATACAATCAACCTGGATAATAGTGTGTGCAGTCTCGTGGTAAGAAGGAGTTTTCGAGAAGGTTTCCCTGGTAAATTGATGATTATCACTAAAAAGAAAGGTAGAGTAAAGTAAACAGTATCAGTCAGCCTTTGGCAGATCTAAAGTTGGCACTCTGTGCGTAATAAAGGTGTCCACGTGGAATCCATGAAATTCAGTTTGTATCGTAATTCCTGTTGGCCATTGATTTTATACGTACACCCCCAGTGTACGATTAAGGGCGCAGAACTCATTACACTGGTTCATTTGCGCTTCACTAAATGAAAGTCAACCCCATCGATTGTTATCAACGGTACGGCGCACAATTTATCGGGTTCACAATATAAATTGTATTTCATCCATCACAAGGGAAGTTCTTCCAGGAAGACTATTCTGCTCTCTCAATTCGCAAAATGCTGATTATCTTCAGATACTTGGGCATATCTATTCTTTTGTTGCGTGCTTTTAGTGTAGTGGTATCACTGACACTTTAGAGGTTTAATTTTTATTTAACTTCCCCATAACAGCCTAGATTTGAATGCGATTATTAGTGCATTCTGGGAGTTGAAGTAAGTTCGTACAGTTTCTCTGCATTTGAATTTGGTTTATGGTTGAATTTATGTGATATACCGACTCCGAACAAAATCGTTATTGGAGTCACATTTTAACACTACCTTCGTATATGAGGATGACATCAAGTGAAACTGATAACGAAGAAATACCCTCTCAAAGTCATATGAAACTGCGATCACAATCACAATCAAAAAGCGTTCAATCCTTTCAAGGTTGCATCCATGTCAAATTTCTCTCAAAAGAACAACACTACGCTTTTTCATACGGAGGTTTTCATTCCTATCCATGTTCATAATGATTATCCAATAATCGCCCCTGCAAATTGTTGTCTGTCGCGTATGAAATGTTTATAAAATAACAGGGGTCACATTTGTTATCTGGACCCTGATCGAACACGTCCGTACGTACACGGGGAAAGAGTCGTAGAACTATTGTGATACATCGACGAAAGCAATGAATCAGTGCAGGTTTTAGCCGTGACAGAATCTGTCATCGGCACTAAATCTATCACGATCGCAAAAAATAAAAACATTTTCCAATGTGTTTGGACAAGGTAATAGCCATCGGGCATTGCGTTTTTGCGGACGGCACAGGGACGATAAAATAGCTCCACCGGTTTACGTGCTTGCTAGTAGGCCATGATACACGTGGTCAAAAAGTGACAGAAACCATTAGGCGAAAAGTGGAAAAAACACAGATGTAAGCAATTCACAATCGGTTGGTCGGTTCGGTTAATGCCACACAGGATGGATCACAGTGACGTTTTTGATGTGATTCGTACAAAATTTCTCTGAACACTATGTGATATAGGATTTTTGAGCCGTCAATAAATTAAACCGGGACCAGATAGTATCTGCCTACGGAGAACTAGTTTAATTGCTGTGTAAATAACTCCATGTCAATCCCAATCGGCATCGCGATGCAACAATTTGTTTCCTATTGTAGGACGAGAGCGACAAAAGGCGTATGTTCTGCTCTCATGTGACCCTTGGTTTGCCTTATTGCACAAAGCGTCATTCCGATGCTGTTTCAAACAGCCATTGGGTAATATGCTCTTCCTTCAGGTTTCCAGACCGAAACCCATCAACAGTGCTGTTGTACGATGTGTGACTAGCGGACTCAGATGTGTTGTTTCCCCACAGGGATTAGGTGGAAACCCTAAGACAAAGTTTGCTTATTTCTGTTTTCCTCTCGTTCTTTTGTTCGCACTGAGTCCTAAAACGTACGACAGTATGTCTCTGGGGATGTTTGTTTGTGTGTGTTTCCCCTTTGAGAAATAGTTGGTTGAACATCAAGTACCCAAAATGGAGACAACTCGTCGTCTAAACATACTACTCTTCTACAATAAACACACAACGAGTCCATCGTTTCCCCCAGTGGAGGATCACTGTGATGAAAAGAGTGGGATCAGAGCATGGCCTGTGTTTTTCGTGGAACGCATGTCACTTTACCTAACTAGTCCTATCCGCATTTGAGTAGATTGTTTGACGGATATGATTTTGTTTTCGCGAGCAAGCTCTTGATGGATGTCTCAGTGAAGATGGACTTTGCTGGATTAGGACACCTACTGAAAACCAGATATTCCCAGCCCTAGTTTGTTTTTGATCACTTTTGTCTCTTTCCTCATCAAATCACGTGCACTAAGTCCTATTTTTTGTTGTTTGAAGACTCTCTGATTTCCCTGTTGCCAACAGTCGTTGAGTTGAACAGCATTGACCAGTGGGGTACATTTTAAGAGAGAAAACTTTCCTGTCTCACCCCATGTTGCAATACGCTTTTGGATTATGGGTTCGACCTCTTGCGATTTATTTTGATCCTCAAAGATGCTGAGGGAGAGAGGGTATAACACTGAATGATGACAGCTATAAAGATCAACGTTTTTTGCTTTTAAAACTGGTGATTCCACAAATTTTAGTCTTCCGAGAACTGTCAAGCATCTGGCTCTACTCAATAGTTATGAATTTCAGGCGACGTTCATTGCGGCCGTTGTTTGTATGTTGTCATCAGTGAGGGCTTATCGAATTTGGATAGAAGTGACGCATGGCCTGCGTTTAGTATGCAGTTGATCTGTTTTTATTCTGTCCTTCAAATGCATTCTGTTAGCGCTAGGATAAATGTAGTTTAGGCAACCCTTATCAGGTTTCTATGAAAGTTCCTGTCAGGATCATTGTAGATAAACCAAGTTGCTCATAAGCTATGCTTCAGCATTTTGATCGTCGGCTGTCTCTCCCCGCATTTGATGCACTGTCCAATTACTTAAAGCGCAATAAAGTGAAGGCAAAACGTTTGGATTAAAAGGCAGATATAAATTAGTGTTTTTCTTAGACTGCAATCCACGTTTTACCTAAAGTTTTAGTACACCTTATCTCATAGGGACGAGCATAAGTGCTGATGCACAGGTGAATTTTGTCAAACAACTGTGTATTACGTTCTTGCTTGAGGTTTGAAGTTACTCGCACGCAATCAAGCAACAGAAGCCTGAAAGCGAAAAATATCAACGAAAGAACACTGGACTGCAGAAAAATATGGAAAATCCAGAAGGTAACCAGAAGCGAGAATCAACGCATTCCTGACTGAAGGGCGTCGATTGGAGATCAAATGAGAGAACATAAAATTGTCTCTGTAAAAGAGAACTACTTCGATATTCTACATTTATTGATAAGCCTTGCTTTGTCCACGAGACACCTGCGCTCACTGCTGATGGGGTAATTTGTTTACGATCTATTCTTTCGGCGGATACATTGATCTGTCCAAATAATACAACACTGTCTGATTACCCAAATCTTTCGTCGATTCCCATGTTTTATCTAAGAACCGAACAAAAATGTTCTGTTGTTCTGTACAGCATTTTTGTCGATTATCTAGCAAAATGATAGTTCGATTCACAAGTACTTATCGCCAATTAGAGTGGAGAGATTCACGATACTAGTGATTTGATTATTTCATACTGACTGGGACATGGAATATTTTCGAGTCGGCCGTCTAGTCAGATCAGCAGACGCACTTAGCCAGAATGGCTCATAACCTTAACTAAAGAACACTTTAAAAAGTAAAACAACAGTTTCTGTATCGTGAAGTTTTATACTCATTGCTATGACATACTCAGTTGAATAAGCTCTTTCTTGGTAAATTCATCCCATGTCACCACGAGATGGTGATTGAAAGGTAAACTGCCAGCTTTGATATTCAACAGAGGTGCTTTCTGCAAACGCATGTGGACTGCCTTTCGGATGAATTCGGATACATTCCAAAGCAGAGATAAAAACACTTCGTGCCAATGAATCGAACCGTAATTCCTTCAGGGCGTACTGACAAATCATGATAATCACGCGTAAGCAAGAAGTAGACACGCATGAGACCATGTTACAAAAATCTTTGATGATGCTATAAGTATGAGTGGCAGTAGCCTTTTCAGAATGTTTCTGCGAAATTCGATGAATAACCGATGTCAAGCTCTTCAGTTAACCAGTGCCACTTTGTATTGCAGTTTTAACTATCTTATTTCACTGAGTGAAAAGTGGTCGTCGAGTAGCTTAACGCTTTTGCTTACCACCTCCGAGGTCAGAGGTTCGAATCCCACCATCACCCGTCACCCAGGTGGTGGACAGTAATCCGCAGCGTCGTTAGGATCTCTTCCACACCCGACCTGCTGGTGCATTATATGGTTCTCTACTCCAGGTCTCAAGGTTTGGTTACCAACTTATGCGCAGCAACGTCATAAAAAATACACCAATATGGCTTCATGCTACTGTGTGCAGTTTTGTCCTTATTTTTTGTACTCTAGGGTTTTGGATCTCCGACTGAATTTCGCTTTGAGCAATATCTATCAACGAGCACTGTCACATTCAGTGTGTCTAATGGTAGTTCGTAATGAGACGGAACTAACAAGGTTTCAAGTACGACTGTATCTCGGTTGCTTCTATGACCCATACATTTTCTGCATGCACTGATTGATCCAACTTTCAAATAGTTAGAACGACTTTATTTTTGCCGTGTCATATTCGATGTACTGCTGAAATGTGTACGCACAAAACAACCAAACCCAGATGGTCCCGCGGTCCGTTTTCGAACTTATTAATGGAGGGAAAGTGTGCAACGGGTCGATTGTGAATGTGGCTGTTCTAGTTTAATCGTGGATACATATACTAAGGAAAAGATAGTCGTATCAAACTGTTTTAGAACAACAGAGATTGGTTGTGTTTTTTGCGGGTTTTGATCTGAAAATTCATTTTTCACTACTTGCAGGTCAACTGTCTAGACAAATTTGAGCAAAAATTTGGATTTAAACTTTTTCATCTTTGAAGTATCCGTCCCATATCCTGTGGTGTATTCACGGAACTTAGTGATTTTCATATAAAATAAATTACTGAATGATTTTCGACTGCAAGTTAACCGAAAAGCATTCACGATTCCGATGCAAACAATTCGATTTCTCATTGCCTTTTTTCTAACACTTTACACCCTGTTTCTCTCCTAAAAGAGGATTGCAGTATCCGTAATAGTGCAAACATTCTATCTTTGCCTATCTGTCCACATCTATCAAAACTCGGAAACGTTCACGGTGATTTACCGTTCACAAACCATGAATTTTATAAAACCACGTATCAATGACTTTGTTTTCATATTCTTGCTCTATTACCCATCTTTCATCTAATTGGTCGCTTGATATTGGAAATTAGTAGTCCAGACCAGTTTTCCTACAATAGATCACCATACAGAATCATCGTACTGTTTTATAAATAAATGTTTCCCTTGACATACTACAAACGCAAAATTTCCAAGCAAAGTGCGGTTGTGAGTCGTTTTAAGGTATCTGAAGGGAATGATAATCGTTTGGGCTGAGACTCAGTTACGATTGACCGTTGAACCAAAGCCGTTCTCTCTCTCCCTCTCTCTGCCCTCCTCTTCACTTATTCCCACTCTAAAAATACAAGATATATATATATATATATATATATATATATATATATATATAATTAGATCCTGGTGTAGATATAACATAGGAGTGTACAAGTTTGAAGATGAGTGGGCAGAAGAGTACCGGGTACGCATACCCGAAGCCGGTGGAGTGCTTCCAGGGTGAATCTTGTCCACACGTTTACATACTACTTACTATCAATGCACATATATATGGAGAAGGGAACAATAATCAGTCCAGGGAGTTGATGCCGGATTTTGGGACTGAAAATCCAACGCTTATACCACGATGTGACCGCAAAGGCTCTCAAGAGTCTGCTTCACAACAATACCACACACCGAACAATCTCGTCTCAAACTCACAAGTGATGTCATTTTTCTTTCAGCAGGATTAGAAACAAAAGTACTAGTTTCATCGCTAGAACAGTTACCAACTCGGTGTGAGCAAACAGTGAAGAGAATTTATCGAAGAGCAGCTCATCCTGCATGAACGATGTCATACGCATCATTGAAGAGCTGACCATATGGGGTGGATTATTCTTTGAGTAAACTACGGGACTGCTCCTATGGCAGTGTCTACCAATATTCTCATGTTCCTTGTCTAACAGGCTTTTGTGACCCCAGCCTCCTATAGTATAAAGTTCAGATTACCGTGGACAGTATTAGTTATTGAGCACCTTGTTCTTCAGTCAGTTTTTATACTTACAGCAATGCACACCGTTTGGTGGGCAAGTTATCTGGTAATCTTTGAAAATGCCTGCCGAAAATAAAACAGATCTTTTCGAAGGTGCTTGTGGCAGTAGTGTAAGCTTCTGCTATACGATGACGTATTCGCAGTGAAATCTGAAAGTGAGGAATATCACCCAGAGGAATTTATCAGCTGGAAGCAAACTAAATTAAATTTCCCTTTTGGAGAATGTTTAATCACGCATATGGACAAAATAAAACATTATTTGTCTCCAGTTAATCTAATCACCCATTTTTCGATCTGTATATGCGAGCAATCCCTAGACCTATACCCAGATGCTACGAAATTTGGGCTAGACAACTAAGCCTCTTTTGAACAAACGAGACAGAAGATAAATACCGTGGAAGAAGTTCGTTTCGTACTCTCCAATCGGTTGCGAATGCATAGCTGCACCTGGGGAGTATGAATTAAGTTGAAATTTTATGGCGAGTAGAATACGTGAAGGAAATTCCTCTCGCAGCATTTGTTTTCTGCCTTGTCTGTTCATATTCAGTAGGGGATCCGACTGCTCAAGTTTCGTTTCTCTGGTTGGAACGTTTGTGATCATCTCTGTAAGGGCGCAGCTTCTGCTGGCATTGATAACACTATTTCTTAGCAATTCAGAGCAAAGCGTAAACATTTTTCATGAGTTATCGTTTTGTCACACAAGGCATAGCTATGAAACCTGGTGAGTCAGAGGGTTCTCTTGCGAACTGTATGCGCCCAAAATGTCTGGAAATTTTCCTGATAGCGGTACCGACGATGGTGATTATTAACAATAATGGTAACTGCAGGACTACTATACAACAGACCTATTTCATTCTTCTTTCTCACAGGTAGTAAGTCCGACTCATGGTCTTCTACTTATTCAGAGTCATTTGCATAAAGAGCAGACATTTCAGAGTGTGAGCCCAGTGTCATGTGCAAACTGTGTAAGAAAGTCAGCAATTGCCATTTAAAAGCATCCCCAATCAGCTACACAAGCGGAACAATACACTTTGACGTTTTTCGTAATTAAGTAGATCTGGTAAGCAACTTCCAACATCATAATCCAACCATGCCTCACAAGAGCAAAACCCAGTGATAAAGAGAAACTAAGCGGTGGCCAATTATTTCGATCTCGATTCGATTATTCTGGCCGCACCAGATGTGTTCGCGACACGAATCTAATACTCTTGTCACGGGCTCCTTTGATCCCTATCCGGTAAATTAGATTATTCCGGTGTATGCAGTGCACGTGACGCGCAATCTGGATAGTAGTAGACACTGGTGTGAGATTAAATGTATTGTTTTCTTTAGTATCCGGTTACGTAGGTATTGTTAATTCATCATTATATGTGAATGCAAAACTACCAACTACTACATCAAGAATAACCCGTCGTTGACTTTGAAACTTGGATTGGTGTAGAACTAAATAAGACTCTAGTAGGTAAGGTTTGGCTATTAACCAGGAGGTAGTGAAGTTCACTCTACCGTCAAGGGTTACCTGCCGTAGGGATGGGATTCGAACCTCGTACCTCAAGAGTACCAGTTGGCAGCTTCCACCACTGATGATTCAAAAATGCAATGGTTGAACGGTCATCATCTTAGAATTACGACCTTGAAGTGCCGGGTTCGATTCCTGTCACGGTAGGTCAATTTCCTTACTTACCAGCAATGAATTTGAAATGGCCCCTTCCAAATATATTGCACAGTGAGGTATATCATGTAAAAAAGTAGAAGACTGTTTTTATTATTAGTAGTAATAATATCACTATTGTTATTACAGTCAAACACAAGAGCTCCCAGTGACTGAGCTTGAATTTGAAACTGTAAACTCTCCGTAATCAACTAGTCAGTCCATTGGTTTGATCTTGTCCGGGTAACTTTGTGTTGGTCGATGAAAACCACTCAGTTTCAAATGGTTGTTGTTTGGCAAAGAAGATATCTAACAGAACTAAAGCCGTTTATGTGAAGCATTCATTTCAACAACTGAGGATGATGTTTACCTTTGTTCTGGAAGTAAACAGATTGTTTATTTTATGAGCAATCGGGAGAGCAAATACGAGATTTTACACTGTGATAACTGTGAGGGGGTGGTTAATAAATCTGCGTAAAAATTATTCTGTAATCTATCTTCTTGTTTAGGCAGATAACCGGAGATTAATCAAAGATCAAGGCTCATTACTGCTTTCACCAATTAAGGTCGTATTAACTCAATTAATGAACACAAAATATCCGTGGTTTTTCCAAGATGTACTTACCCGATCAGTTAGTTGGTTTTCCCACACTACTTTGACTCGAATTGGATTGGCCGCCGACTAAATTCCACAAAATATTTTCCGAGGAGTGCAACACAAACAGAGACGAGTGAATTGTTGACTCAGATAGGGACTCCAGGCCCGTGAGCACACACTGAAAATAAATTATTCTATGCGTATTTGTCTAGAGGGTCCTGAAATTAGCTCCAGAAAGAAAATTTTGTGCAGTCAAAAGAGTAAGTAAATGTCTTGTTCACTACTAGGTTAAAGATTTCCCAGATGATAAAATAAACTGTATCTGTATGCAGTTAAACGAACCGACAAAAACCAAACGAATATACTGCTTCGACGAGCTTTCGTTCTCCCCGGTGTCCAATCCAAACAATAGTTGTGATGGTATTTGTTGAAGTCTCCAGGCAAAAATATTATCGGCAGAGGGAGGATAGTACAATTTTCCGGGATTAGAGTTTTGTTTGTCTCGCGGTGAACACAAAATGTGAACGAGTCGGCCTGTTAACAATCACAGTTGGAGGATTGAGTGCACACTCGTCTCGTATCTCCGAGCCGTAACATTATCGTTTTGCTGGTGCGTACGCGCGCACACGCGCGAAAAGCAAACGTGTACGCAGAGGAGAATATATGGGCACACGCATACATACGCCCCGTATCGATCGTCTGTTGACAGTCGCCTCGGATTTGATCCATGGACTTAGCAAACGTGGGCGGGTGCGTGCGCATGGTCCCGAGAGAAGAGTGTGCGTGATTGGTCGTTTGACCTCGTCAGATGGATGATGAGTGTTGTCGCAGTCATTCCCATGACGGCGTTATACACGAACCAATCCGAAGCAGAGCGAATTCAGTACGGCCAGTCTCTGTGATGCGGTTAAACGGCGACAATCTGCAGTGACTACCCTGCGTGAGGGAGTGTGCAAATGGTTGAAATTGCAGTTCCTGTTTCTTTGAAAATAAATAACTTGACGTCCGTGAAACAGGAAGAAGGGAACCAATTAATGATGTAACCAAAAAGCGAGTTACATGCATCAGCTGAGAAATCACATCAGGTTTCCAGAAAGGGGAATTTAAAAAGACAGACTCAAAGCAATACCCTTGTTAGAGTTAAAGGAACGATATACGGCTTACCCGTAGAAGTACTTGGTGGTAAACAACGACTGTTCTTCAAGAAGCAAGTTCCCGACCACATCCTCCGATTTTCTTCACCTGAACACTCACACTCTATCCCATTTTAAACTAGGATAACAAATTTTGGTCAAATATGTTGCATTGCGGAAATATCCTGGGGCAAATAAAAAAAATAAACCTGAAGGAGGCTGTTCAACCCCCAAACAAATAGCTGGCTAGAAAGTTCTCAAAATATCGTGTTCTAAGGACATTCTTCATAAGGACATTGCTACACATTCTCGGCATGTTTTTCGCGAAAGGCTGAATCACACCTTGACCGATACTTTGCGATTCTCGTTTCGACTATATGAACAGTTAGATTATTGATTTACTAATCCGAGCATTTCTGCCCATTCGTGATGGCCAGGCAGAATCAGCAAAATTGTCGTGGGGTGTTCATCGGAAAAATCTTCCTTTCACAATACTGGGAATAAAATAACAAAATGCTTTCTCGTCCCCTAGTGATGTCTTGAATTGCATGAGTCAAACAAAAGTCTGGTGATACAATTGCTTCAGGCAATCCGTTATCAAACGGAACTGAGAGACTCTTTTTCCAAGGAATACAAATAATAGCGTTCATCGAGTTAGTTTTGGTAAGTAGTCTCATCAGTTATCCGCACTTGTTTGTTGAAAGTGATTTTCTGAATGACAAACTGATGCTTTCTATGAAAAACTACTTCCGTATATACCCGTTTTTTCACACACGCTAAAGAGCGATCAATTTTCATCGACTAGTTTGATAGTACTACCAAGAGAGTGGACACCTGATGTTGTAAGAAAAATCCCACAGAACACATTGAGAACTAAAACGCGTGGCGAAATAGCTCGTTTTTCGGTTACTCGTACTCATGCCAACATATAACAATAAATAGGACTCGAAACAACGAAAGGGAATGATGATCCAGATCTGTCTGTGCACGTGTGTGCGTGGGAGGGAAATTGACCGCACTGAAGATTGATCGAGTGGTTGCACACGTGTTTGGGAACAGAAGGGGGGGGGGGTATGGGAGTTTAAGTGCTTGCACAGGTTGTTTGTGAGCACATTGGGGAGGATTGTAGAGTCGAATACTCCAGGCTTCGGCTGTGGCTAAAATGCGAAACTTGACAAGTCTTGATTGCTTGCTCCGGACTTTGTAAATGGGGCTAAAAGCGTTTATCATCTCTACCGAATGGTTTTACTCCACAAGGTGTGACCACACAACACTCCTAATTGCCTTAATTGCTCCTGTGTGCAAACAAGACGGGTGGTGTTTACGAACGCGTTCGGATAAGCGCCTTGTCGTGCGGTCAACCTACCTGGTTCCACAGGAACAGGTGAATGAATACACACAGAAAGATGCTGCAGAATCTGACATTCTCTCGTTTAGTCGAGAACACAGGGTCCGTTTGGACTCGAACTTAATTTCTAGTTGTGCTGCGTAAAATGTTCTACTGACTGCTTCTGTTAGTCTTTGTAGAATAACTTCAGTTTCCATATCTCTTTTGAATGGCAAACGGACATAGGCTGGCTTCTTTCCAGTTACTGTCTGTGGCGGCCTGTCTTGATGTCGTTGCATCATCCTGCCAATAAAACTATTCAGGATAGCAGTATTTTAGGAGAACTCTCCTCAGAAAATGAAGTTGCTGTCTTTGTCATTTTACCCAAAACAAACTATACCGCCTTAGACTTTGATAACCAATCAAAGGTATTTTTTGTCAAATGTCAAGCGAATCAGTTTGCTCAGTGTAAACATATGGTTAAAGTTCCCATAGGAACAGGGAACGGTTTACGAAGAATAGTGGCAGTGTGTTCTGTTTTTCCTATCGATTCCTTATGTTCTGTCCGCTAGAAGACATGCGATACATATCAGACATGCTCCGAAAGATTTGGAGTTTGTCTCGCATGGAGTTATATTACGTAAACAACTGTGTGTGAATTCACCCCATTCGAAACACGTATGAACATGCTCAGCTGAGTAGATAACAAGAACAATTGTCGGTTTTCGATGGACCTCGTGATTCACCCTCCGACAATTTTGCTAAGAAGTTTTGTCCACCAAAATGGGCTTTGGGTTCACCACTCGCGTCTGTTACAGCATACTATAATTATTCTCACTTGAGCTGATATTATTGGTCTTACCTTCGTTTCACACAGACGAGGGAACTACGTGATCCGGCTTCGCACGTTGAGTCATTCGCTGGAAGGAGAGCTTTATCACTTAAGTTCTTTCAAATATTCATCGCTCTCATTGGTGATCTGGTTTTCGGTGCCAACTTGCAGCGTCATCAAGTTGACAACAAAAAGGCTAGGAGCCCAAAGAGCAGGCGAATGGAAAATATATTGACGTGGTGTGCTGAGCGTAAATTGTTGCATTGCATCAGGGGAATCCACCGATAAGTTTTCATTTTCTGACAAGTAAACCAGAAACTTTAGCGGGAGAAGCGTGGAATCAATGTGGCGGAGTACCTGAGAACACTACTTTCCGTTGAGTGGAGTGAAATATAGAATTGCTTCAGCTGTGACACGTAAAAAGGTGACAATTTTATCCCAAGGAAGACATGGCTGATCCTGCTTTGGCTGATATTGGGTGAGTTGTATGAACAGACACTGTCACCTCTGAGGTACTAGGTTCGAATCTCGCCTCCACCAGCTACGTTAGCAAGAATAGCACACTGATAACACTCTAACTAACAAAGCTGAGACGCAGGACTGTAAACAGAGGTGCAATCGGTACATCAGCATTGTAATGTAGGGAACCCGGTGATTTGTGCAAAACTCTGCGGAACCCCTGAATTTATATGAAGATGGTTTCATTGCAATGAAAAATTCTCAACTGATATTATGCTTGCCGGGCCGCACAACCACTCAGTCAAGGCATTTTAGTTTACAAGGTGGGATGGAAAAGTGCAGATCACAATCACAACTAATCATAACGCATCTAGCTTGTGCGGGGTGACTTCCGTACGGAGCTATTTCTTTCCTAATGACATCCTTACTTCCAACTGATGTTTTATTTCTCTTTATAACCCAATGTCTGCTAGGTAATTCAGGCAAGCTGACTGATACCTTGGATCAGACACAACTTTATCTGCTGTAGATTTGTCAAAAATGGTTCTTGACAAGACATTCCTTTTCATTTCTCACAGGATAAGAATATTTATGTGAGTGAGAAGAAAACAGGATAATCTCCTATCATATCTCGCTAAAATTCGTTCTTTGGAGCAGAAACCGTTGTTGAATAATATCTTCTGTTATATTTTGCGAGCTTCCATTCCACACAGAAGCCATTGTCAATCGAGTAAAACTCGGCCGAACTTCCATATGCAACACTTTGCAGTTGTATACGATCGGGACCATATATGATAGCACAAACTTTTCTGTACAAAACGGAATATGAATGAGATCCAAATTCGGTGCCTATTTCGGACCCGTTGGTAATCAGCCTGGTTTCCTCAGATAGTACAAGGTTGGTACCTTGTTGATGGCTTTACAATACGGCTTCGAGGATTTGTCGGTTTACTATCAAGCATCGGATGACAGAATAAAAAACAGTATTTGTGCCCTTGTCGCAAAGTCTGAGATGATATTAGAGCAGTATTCGTATGATAGCAATATCAGTATCAGTAGTAGTAGTAATATTAGTGGTGTAAGTACAGTGCTTATTTTGCTAGTAGTACTATTTTCACCATTCCGAAATCCAGTCTTCTTGGCTGCGTTCTTGTTTTTTTCCTTCTCTTCTGTAAACGAGAAATACGACAAGGAGATAAGCTATTTGGTCCAGTGGACTTAAATGTACGATAGAAGTACAGGGTTCTCCCTTAGAAACAACATTTTGTTGAGCCATGGATCTAACAGTGAAGGCCACAAAGGAGTGGAACACGTAAAGTAATGATTGACGTTTTCTGGATGAAAACGAAATTTGAAAGAGACAAAATTGTGAACACACAAATACAGAAACACCGGTAAGGACAATGAGAAGTTTTGGCAACGCATTTCACGAAGACCGAGCCAAACTGGTAGATAGTGCAGTTTGCCTGACTGGATCTGGACTGAGGTTATGGGAAACTGAGCATAACTCAGTAGCTTGGTGCAAAAGCTGAAGCAGCTAACTCGGGATGAGTTACTGGGGCTGCCAAAATGCGATGTCGGTGAACCCGATTTTTTATTTCGCTGACGATATCACGGCACGAAATCACTCCCATTAGCATCTAGCTTCCTATAACCCTATCGGAATGTATTTGAATATCGAAAAACGATAGAAATTTGGATTTTGATCAGTCGGAAGAGGTAGTTCTTTCGATATTAGTAGTATGGCTTCGTGTCTGGGTGACAGGAAAAATTCCTCCCCCCCCCCCCCCGGGAAGCAAACGACCGGTTTTGCGGTTGTTGCCGCTCATCAGATGAGTTTATGGTAGCTATCTCACCGGCAGCATAGATATCACGGTGGTTTGGAGGACAAAGTGAAGTTAGATTGCGCACGAAACACGAGACTTGTCAGCTGACTGACGGACCTCGTCGCGTTTGCGCTGTAGATTGGGCTTCAATATAAAATGCATCTGGGTACACCACGAATTTTGCTGAAAAGAAGCTTCGAAGAGGTTGACTTTGTAGATCACTGGAAATGAAAATTGTGAGCTTCAGCAACTGCAATGTGGATCCCTTGATCAGTTAGTCCAGTTGTTGAGACTTCTTACCGTTTGTAAAATTGGGCTTGTCACGTATTTCCTCAGAGCCTGTTGCAGCTCATCTTGGACAGAGTGAGCCAACCAAACCATAGTTTTTCCCTCATCCGTATCACTGATGACGTTACTAATACAATGACGGCATAGTTCCTGACTTACATTAGCCTCCATTATCTTGAACGGAAGATCAAAGACAAGATATCTGCCGAGATAGACCTCAGTGTGCAATCCCTAGCATGTTCCGACACATGTCGGTCACCATGCTGCAGAAAATACATAACATATCTACACAGTGTTTGCCATCTTGGCAGCTTTTGCCTAGCTGGTCAGCTTGCAGGTCGGATTTTTAACGGTTGGACAGATAATATCAATAGTTTTCTGGAATGGAAAGTTGGTCCTCTGTCTCTGCCTCTTAGAGTGACGCACTAAGGGACAGATCGCCACGCCCATCTTTGTCGATGTGTTTGTCGAGGTTTGCTTACGCGCTTGCTGAGCCCCGGTTCACCAAATTTTCCTTCAGTGTCTTCGCCGACTGCGCACGTACAACTCCCATAGATGAGTACTGCATCCAATATACTGTACTTGGTAATTCGGAGGGGTCTCTGATAATTTTCATCGCCGATTATTTTACGTAAGTCTGTCAAATTTTGGCTGTGATTCTGCGATGGTTAGTTGATTACGTAAAGCATGGAATGTGGAACCTCCATTGATATAGTATAAATATTTGGCTATTGGTTCTTGAAGTGTCTTCCGTTGCAGTTGAGTTCAGCGTTCGATATAAAATCTATTCCATACAGTTTATCTTGATTTTGTCAGATTTTAAACTTAGGCGCCCTGTTGAAAATGTCTAGCCTGCTTACTTTGTCGTCTCTCACTGCCGCTTTGAAAATGATCGCACCACTAAACAAGAATGCTCCATTGCCCGGTACCTTGGAAGTTGTGACCTTTCTGGTCATTCTGGAGGGAATTTTCAGTCACTCAAAAACTGGCAAAAGTTTCTCAACTAAGCTTTCCATGAGTATGATTCTTTGATCAATATAAACCAAATCATTATATACCCCAACCTATTGTGAGTAGTTAGTAAGAGGGAGAGTGAAATATTAGTTTGTCTCCGTCTTTTAAATAGACTTTATTTGTTCATGGCGATGATGGTAGAGTTTTTAAAAGTGGCTATCTTCACCCAGCAAATCAATATCGGGAGAAACATCAATAAATTGTAAGACACTTTTTGATACGTTATTTGGATGAATACAGAATGATATTGGTGTGGAATGTGGAGTTGATCATAACTCGGTGGTTGCTGTTAGTTTCAAAGGCTTCCAATCGCTAAGCTTGGCTTTTAGATCACAAACTCCGAGCTCAGCCATCAGAACCCATTGAAAACCACCAACCTGAGTCAGAGCCAATACCAATTTTCAAAACAACTTACGTTCGGAAATCAAACTTACAAAAACGAATGTGACAGTCGAGTGAAGACGAAGTTGTTTTGATGTTATTTCTAAACTCGTGTCGTTACCATAATTTTCCATGAATTACACAAACCGAGAGAGCATCGTTTCAAAAGAATAGCGTGGAGAGAACATGTTCCGATTATCTGTCAACTGGGTTAAAATTATTCCAAATTTCAGGTGACTTGTTCACACAGAGAAGATGGCCGCAATTTGTTAAACAATAGTTTAGAGGAAAAAGAAAATAAAGTTTTCTAAGTTAAATAAACGGCTTGGCCAATCAAAAGGGTGCAATTCGACAAGGGTAGGGAAGAAAACAAGCATTGAAACAAGACGGCATCTAGTTTCCACAGCTGCAAGAAGTCAATATGAGATAAAAGCCAAGATGCGTGCGAAAGTTCAGTGAACGGATGGCGCCCAAATCATAGCTGGATAGAGGCAATGCAAGAACTCTTCAAACGAGCTTTGCTGAATGACAAAATATTTGGAC
The DNA here is from genome assembly GCA_948099385.1 of Fasciola hepatica. NCBI lineage: Eukaryota > Metazoa > Platyhelminthes > Trematoda > Plagiorchiida > Fasciolidae > Fasciola > Fasciola hepatica. The sequence goes on along the minus strand of CANUEZ040000116.1, from coordinate 11,934,441 downwards.
GCCAAGAGCATTTTACACACTGCTTGGCTGTGCCCTCGAAAATCCAAGTTCAGTGACCAGAATGAATCTAAATGGTATGCTGTAGACAAGCTTCAACTTTGATATAGTCAAAATTAGAGATAACTACACATTCTTTCCTCAACTTTGGAAACAAACACCAGTCCACTTCGGCATACAAATTTGAACAATGCAATGACACTTAAAAAATCCCAAGTGAACGGAAGTCTCATCTAATCTCCAGAACAACTGTCAAGTAATAATCCGGGTGTTGAAAAGACTGTTAGGGTATTTATCAGTAGAATTATATCTTATTATTGACTCGCTGTTTCAGCATATTGCAAGGTTTGCACCAAAGACAAATTTACTTCATTTTTTAAAGGTAAATCTCACTCTTTTCTACTTCTAACATAGTCAGATTGTTTGTCTAGTATCTGTGAGCAAGAAAAGAATGTCTTATTGAAATAGCAGAAACTAATGCAATCCGTGTCATGTATACCTTGGATAATCTGCGTTCACCAAGCAAAAATGTGTAGAACGCGGTGAATTTGGAAGTAAGCAGCATTTCATCCGTAAACCCATGACTTCAAATGGGATGCATGAGTAGTTTCCTAAACTTTTCTTTCACGTCGCACAAGGAGTTCGTTGCCCGTAAATTTTGAGAAAGATTCCTTGAGAGGCATTTGTTTTGGAAGAAATGTGTCTGAGCATTGGATCGTTGATTCACACAATTATTCACGCGTAACTTCTTCACCGATGATTCTGTCGACTTCAGCAAGTAACGGTAAGAGACCACTTTGGTTCAGTGACGTAACCGTTTTCGTATATAAAAGTCAGAAAGAGTGATGGGACGTTCACGTTCATTATCCTTACCCAGAATGACACTTTATCTTTTTAGATAATATCCAAATTCCGAGGCACTCTGCTTTGTTCAAATTTGTATGTCGAAGTGGACTGGTGTTTGTTTCCAAAGTTGAGGAAAGAATGTGTAGTTATCTCTAATTTTGACTATATCAAAGTTGAAGCTTGTCTACAGCATACCATTTAGATTCATTCTGGTCACTGAACTTGGATTTTCGAGGGCACAGCCAAGCAGTGTGTAAAATGCTCTTGGCGTCCAAATATTTTGTCATTCAGCAAAGCTCGTTTGAAGAGTTCTTGCATTGCCTCTATCCAGCTATGATTTGGGCGCCATCCGTTCACTGAACTTTCGCACGCATCTTGGCTTTTATCTCATATTGACTTCTTGCAGCTGTGGAAACTAGATGCCGTCTTGTTTCAATGCTTGTTTTCTTCCCTACCCTTGTCGAATTGCACCCTTTTGATTGGCCAAGCCGTTTATTTAACTTAGAAAACTTTATTTTCTTTTTCCTCTAAACTATTGTTTAACAAATTGCGGCCATCTTCTCTGTGTGAACAAGTCACCTGAAATTTGGAATAATTTTAACCCAGTTGACAGATAATCGGAACATGTTCTCTCCACGCTATTCTTTTGAAACGATGCTCTCTCGGTTTTTGTAATTCATAGAAAATTATGGTAAAGACTCGAGTTTAGAAACAACATCAAAATAACTTCGTCTTCACTCGGCCGTCACATTCGTTTTTGTAAGTTTGATTTCTGAACGTAAGTTGTTTTGAAAATTGGTGTTAGCTCTAACTCAGGTTGGTGATTTTCAATGGGTTCTGATGGCTGAGCTCGGAGTTTGTGATCTAAAAGCCAAGCTTAGCGATTGGAAGCCTTTGAAACTAACAGCAACCACCGAGTTATGATCAACACCACGTTCCACACCGATATCATTCTGTATTCATCCAAATAACGTATCAAAAAGTGTCTTAAAATTTATTGATGTTTCTCCCGATATTGGTTTGCTGGGTGAAGATAGCCACTTTTAAAAACTCTACCATCATCACCATGAACAAATAAAGTCTATTTAAAAGACGGAGACAACCTAATACTTCACTCTCCCTCTTACTAACTACTCCAAATAAAATGGGGTATATAATGATTTGGTTTATATTGATCAAAGAATCATACTTAAGGGAAGCTTAGTTGAGAAACTTTTGCCAGTTTTTGAGTGACTGAAAATTCCCTCCAGAATGACCAGAAAGGTCACAACTTCCAAGGTACCGGGCAATGGAGCATTCTTGTTTAGTGGTGCGATCATTTTCAAAGCGGCAGTGAGAGACGACAAAGTAAGCAGGCTAGACATTTTCAACAGGGCGCCTAAGTTTAAAATCTGACAAAATCAAGATAAACTGTATGGAATAGATTTTATATCGAACGCTGAACTCAACTGCAACGGAAGACACTTCAAGAACCAATAGCCAAATATTTATACTATATCAATGGAGGTTCCACATTCCATGCTTTACGTAATCAACTAACCATCGCAGAATCACAGCCAAAATTTGACAGACTTACGTAAAATAATCGGCGATGAAAATTATCAGAGACCCCTCCGAATTACCAAGTACAGTATATTGGATGCAGTACTCATCTATGGGAGTTGTACGTGCGCAGTCGGCGAAGACACTGAAGGAAAATTTGGTGAACCGGGGCTCAGCAAGCGCGTAAGCAAACCTCGACAAACACATCGACAAAGATGGGCGTGGCGATCTGTCCCTTAGTGCGTCACTCTAAGAGGCAGAGACAGAGGACCAACTTTCCATTCCAGAAAACTATTGATATTATCTGTCCAACCGTTAAAAATCCGACCTGCAAGCTGACCAGCTAGGCAAAAGCTGCCAAGATGGCAAACACTGTGTAGATATGTTATGTATTTTCTGCAGCATGGTGACCGACATGTGTCGGAACATGCTAGGGATTGCACACTGAGGTCTATCTCGGCAGATATCTTGTCTTTGATCTTCCGTTCAAGATAATGGAGGCTAATGTAAGTCAGGAACTATGCCGTCATTGTGTTAGTAACGTCATCAGTGATACGGATGAGGGAAAAACTATGGTTTGATTGGCTCACTATGTCCAAGATGAGCTGCAACAGGCTCTGAGGAAATATGTGACAAGCCCAATTTTACAAACGGTAAGAAGTCTCAACAACTGGACTAACTGATCAAGGGATCCACATTGCAGTTGCTGAAGCTCACAATTTTCATTTCCAGTGATCTACAAAGTCAACCTCTTCGAAGCTTCTTTTCAGCAAAATTCGTGGTGTACCCAGATGCATTTTATATTGAAGCCCAATTTACAGCGCAAACGCGACGAGGTCCGTCAGTCAGCTGACAAGTCTCGTGTTTCGTGCGCAATCTAACTTCACTTTGTCCTCCAAACCACCGTGATATCTATGCTGCCGGTGAGATAGCTACCATAAACTCATCTGATGAGCGGCAACAACCGCAAAACCGGTCGTTTGCTTCCCGGGGGGGGGGGGGGGGAGGAATTTTTCCTGTCACCCAGACACGAAGCCATACTACTAATATCGAAAGAACTACCTCTTCCGACTGATCAAAATCCAAATTTCTATCGTTTTTCGATATTCAAATACATTCCGATAGGGTTATAGGAAGCTAGATGCTAATGGGAGTGATTTCGTGCCGTGATATCGTCAGCGAAATAAAAAATCGGGTTCACCGACATCGCATTTTGGCAGCCCCAGTAACTCATCCCGAGTTAGCTGCTTCAGCTTTTGCACCAAGCTACTGAGTTATGCTCAGTTTCCCATAACCTCAGTCCAGATCCAGTCAGGCAAACTGCACTATCTACCAGTTTGGCTCGGTCTTCGTGAAATGCGTTGCCAAAACTTCTCATTGTCCTTACCGGTGTTTCTGTATTTGTGTGTTCACAATTTTGTCTCTTTCAAATTTCGTTTTCATCCAGAAAACGTCAATCATTACTTTACGTGTTCCACTCCTTTGTGGCCTTCACTGTTAGATCCATGGCTCAACAAAATGTTGTTTCTAAGGGAGAACCCTGTACTTCTATCGTACATTTAAGTCCACTGGACCAAATAGCTTATCTCCTTGTCGTATTTCTCGTTTACAGAAGAGAAGGAAAAAAAACAAGAACGCAGCCAAGAAGACTGGATTTCGGAATGGTGAAAATAGTACTACTAGCAAAATAAGCACTGTACTTACACCACTAATATTACTACTACTACAGCTACTGCTGTTGCTACCATACGAATACTGCTCTAATATCATCTCAGACTTTGCGACAAGGGCACAAATACTGTTTTTTATTCTGTCATCCGATGCTTGATAGTAAACCGACAAATCCGCGAAGCCGTATTGTAAAGCCATCAACAAGGTACCAACCTTGTACTATCTGAGGAAACCAGGCTGATTACCAACGGGTCCGAAATAAGTGCCGAATTTGGATCTCATTCATATTCCGTTTTGTACAGAAAAGTTTGTGCTATCATATATGGTCCCGATCGTATACAACTGCAAAGTGTTGCATATGGAAGTTCGGCCGACGTTTACTCGATTGACAATGGCTTCTGTGTGGAATGGAAGCTCGCAAAATATAACAGAAGATACTATTCAACAACGGTTTCTGCTCCAAAGAACGAATTTTAGCGAGATGTGATAGGAGATTATCCTGTTTTCCTCTCACTCAGATAAATATTCCTATCCATTTGATGAATTGCTGGGCTGTGACCATGGATTAGTCAGTCCTATTGGTCTTTTGTCATTTGTGATCCACGTTTTAAAGAAAAGCTGTAGTTGCGAAGATATCTCAAGAGCAATTTTCACTGTCACAAGATCATGGTTCTGCTTGACCAAATCACCTAGATAGACATTTAGATGCGAATAAAGTGATACAGGATTGAAGACTGAGAGCGCTGAATGTGAAATGGCTTCGAGTCCATATCAGATTCTGTGGGAAATAACATTTTCGTTCAACAGTAGAACTAGTCTTGTTCCACTACGTAGTTCCGTGGTTGTTCCCATTTTCCATAAAATAGACATCACCGGTTGATAAGTATAAAACTGACCACTGCACTGCGTAAGATTTTAACTCTGACATACTGCGGACCCCGAAAAATTGGGAGAAGAGCAACAGACATACTGAAGGAGTTTGTCAGTTCCTACAACTTTGACATCTCGTATCCTTCATACGTGCCCACCATACCCGGGGCAAATATTATATTCCCTTTCAGCGGTTGTTATTCCCTTTCCTGTGAGAAATGATACGGAATGTCTTGTCAAGAACCATTTTTGACAAATCTACTGCAGATAAAGTTGTGTCTGATCCAAGGTATCAGTCAGCTTGCCTGAATTACCTAGCAGACATTGGGTTATAAAAAGAAATAAAACATCAGTTGGAAGTAAGGATGTCATTAGGAAAGAAATAGCTCCGTTCAGAAGTCACCCCGCACAAGCTAGATGCGTTATGATTAGTTGTGATTGTGATCTGCACTTTTCCATCCCACCTTGTAAACTAAAATGCCTTGACTGAGTGGTTGTGCGGCCCGGCAAGCATATCATCAGTCGAGAATTTTTTATTGCAATGAAACCATCTTCATATAAATTCAGGGGTTCCGCAGAGTTTTGCACAAATCACCGGGTTCCCTACATTACAATGCTGATGTACCTATTGCACCTCTGTTTACAGTCCTGCGTCTCAGCTTTGTTAGTTAGAGTGTTATCAGTGTGCTATTCTTGCTAACGTTAGCAGTTCTCTCGCGTGCCCCTCACCCGAAGAACTCAGATAATACTTCAATCTTTTTTTTCGCAAGTTTGTTGACTGTGAGAACCACTACAGGTTTGATATTTAGGCCATAACTGTACTAATCTCGGTCATTAATATTATATTCCTCACCAGAGTGGATGCTCAACCATATTTCTGTCCGCTTAGGACTCCGGATTTCCCATCTCACAAATATAAGGAGCTCGGATTATTCGGTTTTCGGAGTTATTTCTGCGATCCATTCCGGCGTGAAATACAACCGATTCACATGAAGTCGTGATCAAAAGACGACAGGCGACAGCTTCATCTAACAAATTTCGCCTGACGAACTTTTTCTAAATAGATTTATTCACTCCTTTTTCTCTTTTTTTCTTGATCTCTGCGTTTATGTTAGCTACCTCTTTTGGAAAATCTGATCATCCGTGCCTACCCATACTCTTCCCTTTATCTGAGTTTGCATTCGCTACCAGAAATCGCACTGCAGTGGGAGTCATTCGATGATATTTAAGCGGAGATGTAAAAAATTTAAAACCATGTCATTTTCGTTATCCACTGTCAACAGCAACGGCAAAAGCATCTGCAATGAAACTTGCGAAATCATAATCAGTCTCTTATGTTACGCCCGTGGTGAAAGGCAAATTAATTTGGGAGAGATCGAAGAACTCACAACACGGTTTCACCTAAGGACGTCACAAATCCTTCAGATGGATGAGAATAGCAGTACTTCCCAGTTGGAAAGAGACAACTGGTCCCAGTTATTCATATTCTATTGCTCGGATGGAATGTGTAAGAACAACACACCTAAGACTATCAAAGAATATTTGGATTCATCATGCTGTGCCATCATTCTACCCTACACTGAAAGCCGTAGATGCATGGTACAGCTATTTCAGCCTTATCTGATTTATTTAAATGTATTTAGAGCATATAATACTCCTGGCTGTTGGACAGTGACCTTTATTATCACGTTTGATCTGTTGAAAAATCTTGCTCTGAAAGGTCTAGCCTCCAAAGCATATTGATGGAACCATATTTTTAATCATTTGTGGTTCTCAGAACTATCCAGAATATCGCATGTACTCAGAACTCTTTTGCCCAAAATTATACGCATCTAGTACTGAGATGACCTGTGTCGCGAATACCAATACTGTTACCTTGACCTACCCATCATTCATTTACGCGCATTATGATATGTCTCGCCATTGACGGGCAATTTACTAGTCGATCACGAAGCGATCTGACATGCGAGTATTATGATTTCGGGTCGCAAGCTACATCTGATGGGTTAAGCCCCGTTTATGTTGGTGGAAGTGACGGCAAAACGTACCGCGCTGCGTGCAAAACTGTCCAGTTGATCAAAGCACATCTTTGCTCCTTCTCAACATTTGAAACCTTAGTTTCTCTCGGCCATTCTATTTTATCTATAGTTGATCGAAGTAGTCTGCTGAATAAATTTGGCTTCTTTGGTCACATTCACCTGTCTGCTTGGAACTTTACTGACGGCTCATTATTGTAGGCCTCCTTTCTGGAAGGTATTCTGTACCCGATGGTTGATACGGGTTTCGTCAGCTCACGCTTATCTGGTTTTCACCTTATTTTCCTAAATGTAATTTCTAAGCGGTTGCATGTTCACTAAGAACGAGGATGGTGTAATATTGTTACGTGTGTCTCATCCCAGTGATTCTATTCAACCGCCCTCACTGTAGAAAGCCAGTGAGAGGTCATAGTTACTTATATCCATTTCTGATCTACTCCTAAGTTGTGAATGCATAGGGACAACAATATTTGTTCATTTGACTAGTTTGCCCATCAATTGTACCTCCGTTCATGGCCCCAAAGGCCCAGTTCACTATCAGGAATAACCGGAAACCTTGAAAGAGTGACTTAAAGTAGAGGAACAGTTAAGTTCCAGCTAAGTCAGGGAAGGTAACGCGCTAAGCGACAAAAAATGAATATCTAACATCAACGTAGCTGGTGGAGGCGAGATTCGAACCTAGTACCTCAGAGGTGACAGTGTCTGTTCATACAACTCACCCAATATCAGCCAAAGCAGGATCAGCCAGGTCTTCCTTGGGATGAAATTGTCTCCTTTTTACGTGTCACAGCTGAAGCAATTCTATATTTCACTCCACTCAACGGAAAGTAGTGTTCTCAGGTACTCCACCACATTGATTCCATGCTTCTCCCGCTAAAGTTTCTGGTTTACTTGTCAGAAAATGAAAACTTATCGGTGGATTCCCCTGATGCAATGCAACAATTTACGCTCAGCACACCACGTCAATCACGTATCTCAAAACTAGATGCATATTCGAAGCTTTATCAGATATTCTACCGGACTAGACACGTGAGCTTGATCCAGACCTTAGTGGGCGCATTTCTGTGTCATCCAATTGATTTTGTAAGGCATGTCATTTACCTATGCAGTTTACTTTTTTACTTGCGTGCTTGTCTTTTCGTTTAAGAGTGCATAACCTGTTCGTTACACAGATATCCGTTTCTGTGCAAAAATGATAACCAGAGGATTGAAACTTCAAGACCAAGGAGAGCAGAACCTCAAACAGATTACCAGTTTAGTTTGAACGAGTTTGGGAGATCAGAGGTTCAAATGACAACCGAGCTAGATGACCTGTTTTTAAGTTAAAAAATTCAGTGTCCTGGGTTGAACAAACCGGTTTCGTTCCAGCCTCACAGTAAACGAAGGTTTACAATCACCGGACTGTATTTGAATGGTCTTCACTAGCCTGCACAGAAAGCAACAACCAAAATCACTTTTGTTTTCTTTCGATTTCTATCTTTTATCAGTTGCATGAAACGGAAATCGACTTCCGTCGGCTCGGTTCGGCTCGGATTGGTTTGGCATGACATCACTCAGTGACTTGTTGGCCCTCAGTTTCTAATGGACAATGTTAACACATATGCATGCTCGGGAAAAATAATCGCCAGTCCTTACAGTTTTCAGTTTATGTGCGCCAGATCCCATGGCAGTGAATTAAGTCTATTATATCGTTGGGAATGAACAGATATGAAAGGTTTTCGTCCACATTTTCTGTGCTCTAACAGGATCTTCGGAAGGATCTCGGGAATGGATAGTCAAGTCAGCATTGAATTGCGTTTCAGGGTGTGGCAGCTAAGTAGCAGGACCGGGCCACTTTTAACAGTCACGTGAACATAAACCCAATCGAAGTTAAAAATACGTTTTCTCGTTGAAGGACATCCTTTAGAACTGTGGTCGAGGGCCGTCAAGCTACTGCATTTATTTATAGCTGAATGGGAGATATTTTATTGCAGTATTTACCCTTCCTTCTTCCTTGCATACTTCATCTGCTAAGCCGTAAATTTTAGGTTTCGGTATTGGAAACATCGGTTCTCAAACGCAGTTTCAAAAGGGAAGGATGATTTATTTTTTTGACATTTAAGGCATAGTCGGTTGTTTAGTAAATGCTTTACGAATAATTTTACTGTTTGAGGCTAGTGTTTACTATCCATTGGGGTGTCATTAACAGTACGTTTTGCTTAACTATGCATTAGTGTTTGAAATACGAAAGTCGAAAAAGCGACCGGGCATTTGCAGATTGCTTGCACTGCAATGCCTCTTAGTATGACGGAACCTAACTACCCGTAGGTTAGTCAAATCAAACAATGGAAGTCGTTACGTTTCTGCATTCAAACTGTTGGTTTTCACGTGGAGAGTTTGTAAATTTACAGTTAGACGGATGTCTGAAAAAGACTAGATGTGCTATACTGTGTTGTGACAACGATTTGAATAAAAGGAGTGAATATACGGATATATATCTAACGAATAGTGGCCTTTTGACCAAAGAAAGCTGTCATACCAGATTCCAGAAGCCTGAACTATACAGTTTGACATCCGAAGGAAGTAGCATTCGCTATCAGTGTCAACACACCCATACGCTCAAACAAAGTTAGTAGTTACATTTTGAGTCTCTCGGAAATGTCCATCAATCTGGAACTGACATATTCACAAAAACAAGCCGAAATAACCTCATCCAGGGCATTTGCTTTTGCCCGGGCCGTCGGACTTGTATTGGAGATGGTCGATCAAAGTCACGTTAAATTAATCATCAAAAAGTGAGCACCTGTGGAAGCTAATAATTAATGATTCTTGGTCATCGTTTATGCCTCCAGTTACAATTAGCTTAACACGGGTGCATACCTGTTGAACTGCAATACTGTGCTTCTCAACAGTGGAAGAAGCTTTCTGATGTAATTAGGGACCGGAATTGTTGTTTAGTCATTTCCCTCTACAAAACTAGCTTGGATTTCCGTCAATAAGGTGTTCTTTAGATGAGTACATTCATCATGGATAATCCTGAGCCCGAACTTCGGCGACGATCTGGTAAGCTGAAGCGAAGCACAATAAACGTGATAGTTTTGTATCAACCTGATCACAATAGCGACCACTACTTTCTCATCTGATTTGCCTAAAAAGTACAAATCAGCTAGAAGAAATCGTATGTGTTGCTGAAATAATTTTTTTGATTTTTCCACTTCTTCCTGATTTCCACCCAGCCCCAATGATGGACAGAAATTTCTACAGCTATCTTAGGTATGACTATTTCACCAAAATTCCTATTTCCGTTTGTGATCAAGAAACTGAATTCTTTTGCAGGAAAGTGAATCACTTTAGTGCATATTCTTTCCCAACACAAAGTACCCAGTCGCTTAGTCGAAGTATCTGGTCTGTTGATCCAGACAATACGTCATCAGCGGTGTGCAGACCAAACTCCTGGTGACGTGTTTTCAGGACCTATCGTGTCTGTTGAAAGTGAATTATCGTGTACTTGAATACTGCATGCTTCAGTCCTTTTATGTACGTATCTCACTTGAAACAGAGGGAATGTTTTAAGTGCAGGTGTGCTTTTTTGTAAAGTACGAACATGCAAAACATACGGCGTAAGGATATCTGAACGAGAATGATCGATAGACAGCCTCGTTCAATTATACATCTCAAAAGTAAGGATATATACAAGAAGAAAAATGAGTTGACTACCGGTACCTAGACGGAAACAGTTCAGAATTGCCTGAAAATCAATATCTGTTCCACAGTTTCGTCATTAAACACTTCACCCGTCTCCTTCCAAGTTAACTAACCACCACGAAAACAGTGACTTTAAAGTGGATGACTGCAGTTCAGCATGCCAGAACAACTGTCGCGATGAATACATTGTGGTCTGTCCATTACTTTTGTAGGCCTTTGCGAATCAACCCAAGTAGAGAATGACTGAGATGTGAGTTTGATTATTGTGATGAGCAATGGATGTCAGACCTCTTGTTCCACTTTGAATGGCTTTCAATTTCACTTGGCTGTCCGTTAACGAATCAATATTAACTAGACCAATATAGAAAGGGTCCGAAGGTTGACCCGATTTCAAAGGGCTACTTTGAGTCCTGAAACAGTTTCGTCCGTGAATTAGGCATACTATTTGAGTCGGAAGAAAATCCTTTTTATTCACAGTATCTGTCCACTTTGTATCACAAGAGATAAAAAAAAATGCCGTAGATCACTGAGAGGAAATACAAACTCGATCATTTTCCTTGAATCAGTTTTGGAGCCAAAGACAGTTTACAGATAGGCCAGTGTGATTGGATATGGGATAAATGTTTGGTATTTTGAATTGCTATCAGTCAATAGAACCACTTTGCTCAAATTCCTGCGGAAAAATCCACTTTCTTCGTAATGAAATTTTTGTTCCTACCTTTCAAATATATAATACCGAAAATAGGTTATAAGCAAAAAATTCTATATCACTTTATATTGTTTAGGTGGGTTCTGCTATGCTTTCTGGGCAATTGGCTACTATGGAAAATCTGCCTGAAACTTGGGAGTTTGCTAACACATTCATCTTTCTCGTGGGGGGGGGGGGGGGGCACTGCAATGCGTTACACCCTGAAAAACTCAGAATTCGCCGGATTCAAATAACTCGTTTGCAATTTTTCAGATCAAAAGTTACTCTGGAAAGACCACGTCGTTGCCGGGTAATATATCAGATTAGGGGTTACGTCTTATAGCCATTTAAGTATATTTTAAAGTAGTTATACTGTGAAAATCCAAAATGTTAAGTTTCTGTAATTGCTCCGTGACAACTCTGATTAGATTCTAACAGAGAATTTATTTTTATTATTGGAGAAATACGTCATTCCACATTTTTCTCTTTGGACTCTGGAGGCGAAAATAGTGCACGTACAGGAGCTTAGGATGACCCATGCTATGACAACTGGATTGGCAGACCTATCCCTGTGAATCTTGCGTGAGCTACTGACAATGAAGACAACTCAGCATACTACGGAACGAAGCGTATCAGAAGCATCACAAATTGTTTTATGCCAACGAATGCTTCTTGTTTCTCTCTATGTTTCACATTCTAGCATTTTTGTGGTCCAAAGCAGTGCACAAAATGGGGTATTTACTGAATCAATGGTCCTTTGTTCTTCACTGACAGATAAAATAGAGCCAAACGCCTTCGTAATTATTACTCACTGGATGATAGGTGTAGGCAATATAAAAAATTTGAGCCCGGATGTGCCATTTTCTATGTTGGACCGATTAATTCCCAAAACCGAAGGTTCAATAAAATTTCGACATTACTATTAGCTGTTCTCAGATAATACGTTTTCTTTAGGGAGAATCGAGCTGTCAGTTATCTGGTCTGACTATCGGTTGGGAGAATGGCTACACATAATCTGGCACTGGTCATTCTGAGATAATAAAGATCGATCATACATTTTGATTTTATCTCCACTGAACAGGATAAAACATAGCACGAGATATGGCCATCTAAATGGCTGAATGTGAGGATCATCATGATATTTTCAATAAACATAGGTATTCACATTCTGCCATGCAAATATAGCATCACTACTGTGATGGGGTATGCATTCTACTTCCCAAATGGGTAAGTAGCTGACTACTCAGAACAGAATTATGGATAAAAAAGGAATGAAAACGAATGTAATTACGTCAGACGGACTGAAAGCAATGCAGTTAAGCAAGGTATGAAAACCACTCGACTGTGTCCTCCGACTGGATAACGACTGTCTTTAACAGAACTAGACAACTGTCATGCAAATGAGTTTTGATGTTATAAATGATTGATATTGACAATGCCCGAACGAGAGATCATCAGCGAACAACCTTATTTCCAAGCATGTCTTGTTGATTACGATCCTAGTTTTGCAGTATAAAAAGATGGAACAGTACAGTCACACTGATAGACGGTCGTAGCATTTCCTAATTATTGGTGTGAACATTAGAATCAGAGTTGTCGTGAACTATGTCAAACTTACCTCCATTGGACGTGGTCGTGTGTGACCGGCGATGTGCAAGAAATGTACACATTCCTCAAGTGTTGGTTATTCAGCGAAAATACAAAACTTTTCCTCCTTGTACCCGTCACACACTTGCGATTTAGTTCGATATTCGCCGTTCACTGAAAAGAAAATTCCAAATGTTTTTACTTTACTTGACAAAACTCAAGTAAAATCAATTGCAGAAATTGAAAAGTTTTGAACGCACCGAGGTTTCGTTCGGATAAAATAGCTTGGGGGTCCCTAAGGTATTAGGTGAGATACAATACAGTAAAAGATTTCCGTAAAACTTTGTTAGTACCGTAAGTATTCATTTTTCATATAGGTGAAGAATATGTAAGCAGGTAGGTGAAGAGTTTGAGAAGTCGGATAATATCCTAACAGGAAGCTTGCTGCACTTCTTAAAATATGATTAAAAGTAAAATGGGGCCTCCTGAAGTCACGGTATAGAAATGTAATAGGTTCTTTGATGAATTTGCACTCTTCGCCAGGCAGATCGTGGGGTGAGGGGATGACAGCAAAGGCCCATGGTTAATGCCGCAAGATGCGTATACAAACAAAACTATCAGCCGGTCGATAATGAGTGGATATTGGATTGAGTATAACAGGTGGGTCTTCTGACATTGGCGAAAACAGTGTGGATGTGACACGAACATGCTATTTTTTGACTTACAATGGCACCCGCATACTTTGCTTATGTTGACTAATCAATATGTTATCCGTCTATCTATATAAATATTGGCTACTCTGGAGCCGTGATACCAACTGAGAAAAGATTGGTTGTTCAGAGAAGCGAAAACTTCAGTAAGTAGTGAGAAGGCTAGATCTATCACAAACACCGTGTTAATTGTGCATAATGGTGTTCTCTACTATATAGCGTAGAAACAAAACCATCAGACTATATCGCAAATAACAAAAGACAGTGAACAGGTATAAAAGAAGAGTATGTGAAACCGTAAAAGATTGGGAGAATGGCACCATGTGGGAAACTCGCCCGTAAACACTAAGAATTCTTGCTGCGAAAAATATGTCCGGCTGCTTATGATTTATAAAACATCAAGATCATAGAATTACCTTTGAGGGTTTGATACTATGGGCAACTTGAATATTTAACGACTGTTTCCTGTTATCTCGGTTTAATGCCTCGATGCATTTTACCTGACGAATACAAACAGCGAGAGCCATGGATGAGTGCTCTCCCGTGGCGCTCGTCCGAATTGTATCGAAATCAGAGTCGTTCATTGCTCATCAAGCCAAGGTTAAGTTCCACTATCAGTCCCGCAGGATCGTTCTATATCAGTTCACATGCTCTTACAGTGATCAGTGTATCAACTGCTGCCATCAAAGATCTCAGAACAACATCTACACTTCCTTCGCAAAAATATCGTCTGAAGCATCTCTAGCACCATCCTATAAAAATTGGTCTGCAGTGGACTTGAAACTGACCCCACAGCCATGTTCAGGACGTTGTTACAAACACCCAGAACTCTCAGCAAAGGATTGTGCAAAGGACTACTGATCACGTCTGACGCCATAGTGAATAAGATTCCAAAGCCCAAATTAGGCAGTAATCACAACTTAGTGTGGCCGTTACCGGGAATATGGCTGTAAGAGACGAAAGCTTCCATCTAATCCTTTGTACGTGTAGCATATCTTAAATATCGACTCTCACATTTTTTCGTTTTTCAAACCTACTTCGTTGTTGATTGTCCACCCGTTTCCCGCAACTCACCTGCTTCCCCTTTATACGTCGGATTCTTCCAATCAGTTTTTTTGTCACACCAGCCCATTTGATGCATTCACGGTTACAGGAACATCTTTCAAGCTGTCTGATTTTTACTGCATACTAACCCATAAAAGTATATTCGGTATGTCGGAACCGAACGAGGTTTGAAGTGTATCCAAAAAAACGATGCAGCATGTAGTGTGTTAAACGAGGAAAGAAACATGTTATGTCAAAAACACGGCTTTGTCGGCGGAAAACTAAGATAAGTGGAAGTTTCGGTTACCGCGGCTAACCTTTCTTAAGACAGTTTTTAAACTGAAGTTTGACTTGAGAAAGGTTACCCGCGGTAACCGAAAAGTCAGCTAATCATAATTTTCCATCGACAAAGCCTTATTATTGACATTTCATATTTTCTCCTTTATACAAGTATACGCCTAAAGAAGGACACCAAAAAGTATTTTTTTATTTCACCAGTCTTCTCTTATTAATTTATCCGTCAATGACAAAATATTACGCGCGAGCGTTGACACAAAAATTACTTGAGTTCACGAATTACTTTGCAATACGTTTTTCAAGATCCGACGTGCCGAATTTAGCGTCGGCTTTCAGATTTCAACACTGAATTCTACTCTCCGATTATCCAGAATATTTTCTTCAATTGGAAAGTTCACTGATTCAATGAAGTAACACTTGGGATAAAGCGAGAGAAACTTTAGTGGTAAAGCCTCGGGACCAATGGCTTTATAACCTTTACTAGAAAAAAGACTCGTACTTCAAAAGTGAGAAAGAGATAAACCATATGAGATGCACTCTGGGAGGAAATGTGTTTGATTCTTAAGAACTCTCAGATTCCCGTGTATTTACTTTGTAACTTGACACCTTCAAAAAACGACAAAACTTGTCCTCGTGAGATTAGGAAAAATAACCGGAGAGCAGAACAACCAGTGGGGAGAAATCCCACAGTCCCAAATCATGAAATTATCCGATAAAAGACTGGAGGTAACTTTAAAAAGGTGGAGGAAAATGACATATTCTCACTTTACGAAGTATTTGTTAGACATACATGGACAATGAAAGATTGTGTGATACTGTAACATCAAGATATTTAGCCTTTGGTGATATTGGTATGGGTTCGTTATTCACAGGTAAAAGGCGAAACCCGTGGTTTATCAGAAAGTTAGGAAAATAACGCATCCCGGCATTTAGATGCTTTCAGTACAAAGTAGCAGGATGAGGACCAGTTTACAATCTCGTTTGATTTGGTCCGAACTTGTAAAGTTCCTTCGGGTTTCGGCAGTCCACAGCCTAAAACTACATGACCGGTGAACTTCACTGACATTGAATGTTGACGGAATTGGAAGTCGATTAACTTACAAAGAAAAGAAAAAAAGAAAAAAATAAGCACTTAGGACATCAGAGTCAGCTGGAAGAAAAAATGACTTCTTCCATGAAAAAGGTGGAACATATTTGATCAGCTAAGCAGTCTCGAATCAGCCTGCGGATTTTCGGATAAGCATCACTCAAGGAGATCATACCGAACAACACTGATTGAACAAAGCAACCATGTACGTTTCGTGGTCTGAAAACACCATTCTGCTAGTTTTACACTTTCCGTCTAAGGTCATATCTATGGAGTAGATTGGGGGGGGGAGGGGGGCTACCGTGCCCATTGTGGAGCATGAAGACCAGCAAGTGAACTGGCATGTATCTTCTTCAGCAAACCCCAAGTTGATCCACGATTATGAATGCCTCCCGAACAATTTGAGAATCACAGATGTAAATGCAGTGGGGTGGTATTCCCCGGGTTCTTTCTTGGGGTTAGGCATTATATTAGCCAGTCTCCAGATGTCAGGGATTTTTCCGCTTGCTAGACGACTACTGAAGATAATCGCTAGCGGAACCGAAAGAACGTCAACACTCCTTGAATACACCAGCTGACAGCTCATCTGGACCACGAGCTTTGTTTATGTTCACTTTGCACAGTAGTTCGAAGACCACAGTGGATTCGATAGTTGGCAGCCGAGATGAGTTGTTGGAAAATGGCATAGAAGTGCACTGTGATACTGAGTTGAAATCGGAATTGAATTTTCCAACTTCAAAGTTCTCTTTCTGTTTCATGAGTTACTGCCACTTAGGTGTTTATTGACTTTCCTCATGGTACGACAACTAACTTTTCCTAAGATCATATCAATATATACAACTTGTCCAGGGGTTTAACTTCGGGTTTGACGGGCGGTGGTGGACTTTGTTTACTACCAACTCGGGTTCGATTCCCGCCACTACCGGTCACTTTCCCATTCGGCAGCCTTTCACTGGCCACGGCCCCTCTCCCTTCTGAATTGTTGTAGATTGTTGTATAATAAAAAAAGGAAGTTAAAAGAGAGGTACTTTAAAAAGTTGTTGAGTTTTCTCAGTTGCTTTCTCCGTCCATATTTGTAAGCCCACTCTTTTTGCCTTCACAACTACTTAATTAATCGTGCAGAATATTCATCAGTTTAGGCGTAGATAATTTTAAGTGGGAAAAATGATTAAAGCAAAAGATGCGGTAACCAGTGACACTTTGATAGAAGACTGAATGGTTGGGGTTTGTAAACTCGGAAAAATCGGTTGACGTAACCAGTCATCTTAACGTACCAGGTTGTTTGAGGAAGAATGTATCTGACTCATTGTTCTGGTTGGTCTTCTCAACATAGTGTGCCCGCTGATCTTACTGTACACTGCCGGACAAACCCTCAAGATGCTGTTATCAGAGCTGCCTTGGGGGTGCATTTTCTGAATATACCAAAAAATTGTGGTTTATTTATGAAAACTAGATTTAGTTTTGCGTCAAATCTGGTGGGAAAAAGTACCAAATTTATCAAGTCAATGGCGATGAGGAAAATAACATTATGCCTGTTAAAACCATCGATAAATATACCAAGGATTCGTTCATTTGCGCAATTACTTTGGATCATAAAATATTTTTAACTCAGACAGTTATATGCTTGGTGCCAAGTGAACGTTTCCGGTGAGCATCGAGCAAAATTCATTCAGAAAATGTGGCTTGCAGTCTACAAAGTGACAGCTAATATTTTCGATAGAGTATTTGAAGACCAAGTTGGTGGATTTGTTCCAACTTTTGCCGAAATAAGTAGGAATGCTTTCAGGATTTAGAAGCTTGCGGGACCATCGGCTCGGTACAAATGGAAATCGCCCAGTGGTCTAATTCTATCGGGTATATCCTTATGAAACCAAGACCTACATAACGTATTAATTTATGCATTTATGTACTTCTTTTTCTGTATTACTGATGCCATCATTCCGATTTTTCCCAATAAACAACTGATAATGCTTGTTAAGATAATGAGAACCTGAGTTTTTTTGGAATACTTTGTCAGAGACCAAATAAACTGCTTGCAAGATGTTTCTTTACACACTCCCCACTTTTTATTGATCATCTGTTATAACTTATATCGGAATTTGTTGTCACAACTTATTAAGTATGCAATAAGCGTGATAAGACGCTAGGATTTCATAAAGGTGCATGAATACGACAGCATTGATGATTTTCAAATTAGTGCAAGTTGTAATATTGGTAGAAAAATCAGCAGAAAGTAGCGTTATTTATTGTTCCAACAAAACAACACCGCCATTTTCGAAGGCTACTTCAAAAACCACACAGAACAAACACATGAGCAGCAGACCACAAAATAAGGATCAAGATGGTTCAAATCCCTTCCGTACAAAGCCGGATTCTGGTACCGACCAAGTAGTCAAAGTTCGCCATCTGAGTTGTACGGACAATGGGAGACTAACGGTCTACAACTTTTGTTTCTCGTAATGTCATGGGTGCCATCCAAGGTCGCTGGAAAGGCACATGATGTATTTGCGATGTATAAAAAGTTCCCTCTGGAAGAAGTATGCAGTAATGGTAAAATCGCTTCAGTATGACAACAGGTGAGCACTCAGAAAGCTGTTCCGTTATTCATGCTGTGCATTCTGTTGCCAATATCTCGGTTTCATTTGGACCTATCCCAAACTTTATTTGCTGTGTGGATGGTGAACTTTTGGTAAATGAAGTTCGACTTATCATTTAGTAGAAACACAAACGAAGCCCTAATAAGACAGTGGGATCGTCCTCTTTTGGCACATTAAAATTACCATTACGATTACATTTCTGCATACTGGTGAAATCCAGGTCCCTGCTTCAACACGGCAAGTATTCACTGATGATCCCATCTGACAAAAACTCCACCGCTCATGTAAAAGAACGTTTTCTGGAGTGAAAGCTTACTCTACTGGCTTTTGACTATCGTTCCCTTTACCAGAGTAACTCACTTTATATCAAATGGTTCGTCATCTGGGTTAGTTACCTTCAAAATGGAGCTCATTGTTAGACAAATATATTATAATAAATCAAAAAACAAAATCCTTCTGGGACAGTTTGTACTCTGCGTCTGTCAGGTGCTTTCACTTACACACCTGAGAAACATAGCTGTAGCGGGTGGAAGGCACGTGAAGGCTGTCGGTATTTAGGCCTCGGTATCTTCATAATTTTGCTCGAAAAAGGTGGTGATACGGCATCAGCAAAGCTGAGATACGGCGTATGGCTTTGAGAACCAGAGGTCACTTACTATAACAAACACTGAATCTAAACTGGTTGAGGTAGTTGGAACATGTTTTAAGCATGCCAACCGACAGACTTCCCTGTAATAAGCAGTTCTCCAAGGAAGGTAGTGGCTAGAAGGTAGGTCGAGGTGGTCAGTCCAAGACATGGCCAAAATCTATGGAAAGTTTGACAAATGAACTTGGCCAAGTAGGGTGTATGAGACGTCAGGATTGGTGTGCACGAGACCCGCAAATCAGTTGGTTGAAGACTTTAAGTGACATAGTTAGGTGTCGGGGTCAACTGCGTAGTTGTTTATAGTACAAACTGGACTTCGATCGGAATAAGGAGATCTCGAACTTTCTCGGACGGGCCGTACAGTCAAAAGTCTCACGTGAGTTTATTTTGTTTATTATGAGTTACTCTTTTCTAATCCTTCTCGATTTCTTACCAAGGAAATTTGGAGATAGAAGATTCCATACAAATTAATTTTTCTCACTTTTTTTTCTTGTAGTGATCAGTAGGTAGGTGAAATTATGTGACCCTGGTTACCGCGTGACTTCTGTCTGACACTTAAGAGTTCAAAATTAGTAAAACGTCGGGAGTACAATTTCTAAACCACGAAAACAACGCTGGTTACCCAATTTTTTTCCACCTATCAGTAGCCTTTCATTTTATTAAAGTACCAAACGATTATACACCTTGAAAAGATAAACAGTGCAAACGCATTCAGAAGATATTGTGTCTTCTCGAGGTTCATCAAAGAACTGGCGATTTTTGGGAGTTCTACCGGAGAAATATGGCGGAATGTTCCGAATGCATAGTCTTCTCAACAAGATCCTATAAGCGAGGTGCATCAAATATTAATTTCCTTTTTGCAATGTTGGTGAAAGATTTACTGAAAACCAAAAAAGGTCCATCACTTTTGTTTGAAGACATTTATTTGTCATCTACTTTTACACTAGTAAAATTGTGGGCACTTTATGACTATTTTTCTAATTGCCCATGACAGCCGGATTTGAATGTGATAGAGAATTTATTCGGAGAGTCAGACAATGGATTCAGTATACTTCTACCGCATCACACTATGAAGCCCATGGTTCTCGGTTTTATGAAAATGATAAACTGATTCCGAAAACGATTTACTCTGTAAAATTTGGTTTCACGCACAAACCCAGCTGACATATTCATCTGACCACATTGGTTGATGCATGCAAAAGTTGGGACAATAAGAAATTACAAGTTATTTATGATACCGATAGGTTTAATCTTGCAGTACCAGGAATTTATTACAAATTCGGAGTTTCGTAGTACTGCCTCCAAAAGACAATTAGTCCTTTCATATGCGCCAGTCGGAACTTAAATACAAGAAACACACATTCGTGTATCCAAAATTCTTGCATTTGTTTGCAGTTTTACCTAATAATAAATTGAAGTTTGTTGTTCCCAAAGCTGACAGCCTCCAGACGATTACCGATGACGAAAAAGAAACGAATATTGACAACTAGAATTCAGAGACAAGGTATGGCTAATACTCGTCATGTTTTTAGGCAACCGAACAGTACCTTATACCGTGACGGTTGTCACAATCGTCGAATGAGCAAGTAGTCTACTGCTGACGTACCAGTAGTGTATCCCTCTGGTCCTTGTCAGCACTCCACACTAGCAAGAAGCATTCGTTTTGCTCATGTCCGAAACGAACTCATTTTATTCCTTTTTACCACCTAGACCGATGTTTTCAGCAAAAAAAGATTATCAACAAACGTGATTTAATGTTTGTTTAAATTATGCAAAGTACAAAATAACATGGGTGTAACGGAGCTGTTTGTGATTGTCCCGTCTGCCGGAACTTAGACAGACACTAACAGACAGTCCCGTTCGTTTTGGATATGTCTCCCTGGAAATCATCCGTTCTCCGTTTTGTTTGTTTCAGACATGAATTTATGCAAAAATTGAAAAAATCGACCATATGTCTTCGCCGGACAAACTTGGATAGGGAGAGACTATCAAACAGATGTTGAGCATTCACTGTTTCTAAGACAATCCCGTTGTGTATTCTTATAAACGACAGTATTTGGGGAGTAAACTATTGATTTTCATCTTTCAAAGGCCTTAAAATTTCTGATTTGAAAAATTTAGAAAACTGTGTGAAACGTGATTTTTCACTGGTCGAGAGAAAAATATGGGAGCTCAATACTCACAGACCACCGACCAACCGGAATTCAACACGGAAACATCCCAACTCTAATTATGGTACCGGCTAGTCTACATAACCAAGGAAAGTGGTTTAATCGTAGACGTTGCAAGTTATTCAATTTTAACGTTGACTAACCTGTAAGGGGGTTCTATTCAGTCTTGAAGAAGAGCATCGAGAACTTGCTCTTGAAGTACTTGTTTAGAGTTACACGGTCTATTTGATCACACACACTATCTACACTATTCACAACGGAAATTTCATCATTTCTAACCGTGAACGACGTTGAAAACTCAAACAGTGATCAGCAAATTTTTTTTAACAAGGTGGAAACAATAACTATATTCGTTAGAATTCGAGATTTGACAGATCTTATGAATTTCCGGCTGATACAGTTGTCTAATTTTGTTCCTCTTTTAAATGGTCATCTTTGTTCTGTTCACGTTCCAGTGCTCGATCAGTATTCTCATAGCACGAACTCCACCGAATTAAAGTGAAAAAGCAAAGACCCGTCTTTTGGGTTGTTCTCATCAGGCCAATACGGTACACCGACGAACGTGTTCCACATGTCCACAAGAGTGTCAACGGGGCGACATAAAATTGAGTGCCATTCCCCGTTGCGATGACTTTGTGTAGACACAAAAATTACCAAGACCATCAATCCTGTGCGTGTGTCCCTCTCATCATCATTGAATATGGGCTGTTTTGGGACTACGAGACGAACCGCAAATGCTGCTTTAGGGTTGAGAACAAAAGACCAAAGGTGAACATTTGCTTGCAGTTATTTTTCCACAAGCGGGTGCACACCTGGGAACTAACGACTGATTAGCATAGCTTAGAGATGATGGGGTTCCGGTGAACAGTGAGGGGAACTGATGTTGTATCGCGCATAGAGATGGGGAAGCGAGCAAGCATACAAGCATTCATATAATTGATGAAAACCGCTGCAGTCGTGAGCTTCCAGTCTGAATGTTTGGGGTGGTGGTCCACTCGCGATCACTGGGTCAGTCTATTTAATGTGCCTTGAGCAGAATACTTATCAACTTTGCAGTGACCATAGAGTGGGGAGATCTACGGATCAAATGGGTTGTGAAGGCACTCGATAGCCAATTAGAAAAGCTGGTTTCAAGGTGACGTGGTGATCTTGCCGACCAAGTGTCCGAGAAAAGTACTTTAGCTAGGTCTCGTTGTCCTCTGTCTAAGCCAATGCGGGCAGTACTTTTCAAGCCATTGTCACAATTGCCTACCGCTTTGGCTAAAGCAAGGAGCGTTGCACACAACTACACGGGTAGATAATTTTGAACAAGTCAGTTAGAAGATAAACGCTAACAGGGGAATTTCTTTCGTATACTCTCATCAAGCAAAAGATGAACAATTATGAAACGAAACAGGCTGCTTGTTCCAGTTCATCGTGGGATCTTAAAGCTTCATTTTCTGGCGGAGTAGATAGCCGTTAAAGCGGTCAGCTTAGGCGGAGCGTATCTTTCGGATTCTTTGAAGATGAATGTGAGGGTGAATATGCAAGATGGGTTGAAGATTCGTTTTGTGGCTTATGCTAAGCATTCGGCGATGATGAATGTGATTGTGTTTCTTTTGAATTTCAATCAAATGACTACTCCTTTCGAATAGACATCACAAACGAAGTTGGGTTTTTGTCTGCTAAGCATTCACGGTATCCATTTTCTCTAAGAGCATCTTTAATTACACTTACTTCAACAGGTGGGACGTCTTCGGAGCAGATACGTCTTGTTCGTGAACAAGTTTTGGTACAAAGTTTTTGAAATTGACGCATTGTCCAGGGAAAATTTGTTTCCTGTGTATCTTCTGCTCGAGTTTACTACCGAGCCTTTGTTTCGAGTCTTTGTTCAAAAGCCAGCTTGTCGTTTCCTTTGGACTCAAATATGTACTGAATCGCCTAATGCGCTTTGACAAACATCTGATCCATATGCTGTGTGTCAGTCCCTCTACCAATGAGAAGTGATATCATCAACGTATCTTCATGATAAGATCTTTTTACCGTAATCTGTATTACAAAGTCGAGCTTTATGTTTGCCCTATATGCACCACAAGTGTTTGACAGTTTACCTCTCTTAAATCAAGGTAATGATTATTGGTAGATGTTACTGAACGCTGCGGAAAATTTTGCACAATTATTCCAGTTACAATGTGAGGCCCAGTAAACCACCGCTAACACGAACTGTGGTGGTTGAATAATCAACGTGATCAATAGAAGTTGTGCATTCTCAGTTCAGCTCTTGTCTGCTTTCATCTGCAGATCAATAGCACGTCCTCTTGACAAAGAATTATGCTACTGTCGAGTGACAAGTAGAAAGAATTATAAAGAAAGAATAGAATGCATGTAAGACTCGCCGTTCATCTTGTACCTTAACCTGTTTGTTATTTCTCTTGGGTCTTCCAACTAAGTTCGGATTTTGTTTCAGTTACGTCAATAGAAATTTGTGCAGTTAGAACTGCGGTTGTGTTGCTCCACATCGCGGTAATATCTAAAAAGCGGGCACAAGGACACTTTACGATCAGAAGACCGAGTTGAACCGGTTTGCACCATTACATTTATGCACAGTTGTGAAAATATGCAGATAGGAAGTATGGTGGATCTCAACGAAGCAAACTGGTGATAGCTCTGGAACCGGAGGTCTAGCAATTGCCCATTTTAGCGTAACCATAATGTGGCATGGTTCTTGCACCTCGAAATCCTAGGTTTAAAATCAGTTCGTCGCAACACACAAGGAACAAAGTAAGTGTCGCTCCTACCCCTTGAATACCATTTCACTCTCAGATTTATTTTCATCTAGAACACTAGAGTCAAGACTATACAGCTGGAACTTGGAGCTGACAGTGCAATCAAGTACCTGATCATGTCAGATCAATCTGAGATTTGTGTAATACGATTCTGAAGGATAGCAAAGGTAAAATCACTGTTACACCAAATATAACATCATCGGCATTCTTGATACGGAGAGTGTTTTTGTGTACAGGAATAAAAGAGATATGGACGGACAGTAAAAATGGCGGATAATATGGTACCTTGGGGAACACTCCGGTTAGAACCGATAGGATAAAAAATATTGCCTTTGTAATAGGTGTTTTGCCATTGATGGCGAAAATAATCTTTAAACAATATTAAATGAGGACGCTAAGTACCTGAAGAGGGAAGAAAAGAAAAGAGCTCATTCCTCCGGACGCTACTGATTGCGTCGCAGTAGTCTGGGAAACATGCGGAACGCTTAACTCTTCCAGTAAAATGTGGACAGGATGCAACACATTAGGGTAGCTAGGGCAACTCGGATGGAGCGAAACGGCCGGTAAGCAAAATTATCGGGATCAGAAAAACTGAGGATGTCAGTCAATCGTTGGGAGGATGAATCTCCCAAAATTACGTGAGACAGAGATATAAACAATGGGACAAAATGTGGAAGAGTCGTTTTTGATATTGGGAGTTATAGCTGCTATCCCTCAGCAGCCTGTCTCTTAGATTCTGACTGGAAGTTAGAAAGAATGGAATAAAGGTTAGCCACACATTCTTTCCGCACTGTAGGGTCAAGACCATTCAGTTCAGGTGTTATTTCGTGGTTAAGGAGGAGAACTCCTTGTAGATGTCAATTGTAGGAAAGAAAAGTTAGGATTCCCGCTGTTAACCTTCTTTAGGAACGGTAGGAATACAAGACTCCACTGCTTTGACGAGTGAATCGGTGAGCTGTTTTACTTCAATATTAGCCAAGTTGTGTGCCAACGGTTAGGTTTTTCAAAAGCATCTGTGCATTGCAATGAATTTTGTTCTCAACGAGGCTACGCTTATAGATGGAGTTGAGACGGGAAAACTTAATCTTGCTAGATTTCGTAAGTATCTCGAACACTGAGAGATTATTGTGTTTGAAAGTGTATTCCTCCTCGTGATAAAGTTATTTAAGTTGAAGGATTGATAGACAATCCGGGCACGAGTACAAAGTTTTCTCTGGATACCAGAGGTCAAACCAACGAAGGAAAATACTTAGTGACGCAGTTCCAGTTAACGGTATTATCCGCACATGAAAATACGGAGAATTTTGTCTGAGCACCCATTTCTCAAATCTTTAAACGGTTCCGCATACAAATTTGCCTCATTAAAGCTCTGATCACGCCCTCGTATGAAATGTGTGAGATTGACGTGACTGTACATCCTAGGTGTGGTTTTGTTATTCCGTATTAAGAGAAGCCTTGTGAGGAGCCACACGAAAAGGAAGCATGCTGAATCCTGTTGAATAAAAGAAAGTTCGAAGAGGTGTCTGTCCTGGATGACTATGTAGGTAGTCTTTAGAATTAAAGGGTAAAGATAGCTCACACCAAAAAGGATACCACCAATATCAATTATATAGTAGAGAACCGTAGTACAGTCCACCAAAAGTTGAGAAATCGAGTAAGCACTATCTTGGTAGTCTGTCGTAGGATATTTGGGGAAGTGGGTAAACTTACTGACGGATTTGGGCGGGATTTACTAAATTTTGGGATTTATAATCGTATACGGAGTAACTAGTACATATTTTGGATCAGGTATGAATGATTCTGATTTGTTGACATCAGCGATTACTGATTATTGTGATGACTCCACGGTGCTTGGGTCATGATGCAGAGCAATCCACTTAATATCTAATGAGACCATCAAAGGCAACTATTTATTCGTCAGTATCACTGTGAGGTCGGGTATCTTGCCGAAGGATTGTCCCTAACTGAGAGTATTCCCTGATTCTATCAATATCCGATAGCAGAGGAAAACCTTTCCGTAGCGAGCGAACGTTTTCACTGATGATAGTGAGGTGGCACGTGGCACGAATAGGTTCGTTACGAACAGTCCCTCCCCGTCCCTCGTGGTGTTTCTTTGGGTGAGCTCCAGACTTGCTAAAACTTCTTTTTAAATTATTCTGTACCTTTCATCCAGAAGAAATCACTTCAGAAGAATGATTCTTTTACTTGAAGAGTTGTAAAAATCCACAGGAATATTTTCCCGAGTTAAACGATACTTGAGTAGCAGAACTGTCTTAAAGGTAACTAATGTGAAAGTAAACTAGTGAACCAGAGGACGAGTTCTAGGCTGCCTGATATAGATTCTTTTGTGGAAATCTAAATTTTTTATGGCGTAAGCTTATGAGTTTTGATTTCTCCTACGGACTCTCAAAACATCGCAATACCTTTTACTTTATGGAATAAATTGAGAACTCCATAACGATGGCACTGAAAAGAGGAAGCTTTGATGTCTGTCTTTTATTCTAAGGATTTGGGATTATTATACTTCCTATGAAAATTCCAAACAGACGGACAAATTAACCTGATTGAAAGCTACAGTGTTTCGAAACAGCGTTTATGTATCCATTTTGATTTTGCACCCCACCACCACCCCCTCCCCCCTCGAGGTATCGGCGATAAATAAAAGGTTACAAAAATTGAAACAAATTTCGTTTTCTTTCAACGCAGTACCAATAAAATGTTCATGAAAGTCACGCCTGAGCGACTCTGGATGCGGAGAATAGTCGAGCGATAAAAGTTGGCGAAGGTAGTTATTTTTCGCTTCGATTGCAAATGTCATTCCGTACCCCGTTTTGTGAAAAAAGTTGACAATGCGAAACTCGTACCGGCGAGTGATTTTTTCACCCTGTCAGTGATATTGTTTTTGAAATTACTTTAAGCTACAGTTGGTTGTGGAGCTATGTGGACAACAGGAAAACAGTATGTTTCTAAGGTGAAGCGGGACTCTTTCCGGTGAATCAATTGTGTCGGAGCAATAATTTATTGGCCCAAAGTAGGCGATTACCAAATTAGTAGTTTCTGACACCAGTAATGTGTCAGACTACATTGACGAAAGTTTACTATGTACTCCATTGTCATATAATGATTTTTTCGAACCAAAAACTCATTTTTTTAGAGGAGAAGGGGGATTGTAGAAATTCAAAATAAAAATGAGTTCCCCATTGAAAAGAAGTTCTCTTTCAGAAATATGTTAATTTAGATCAAATAAAGACCATAAATAAATAATGTTTTTAAAGATTCCGGCAAATCCGTCCGCACGTTTGCGTTCCAAGCGTCAAGTTGCGAACCGGAATCGAATAGGCAACCTTCTATTTACCGAACCAAGTTGACTCGGTATGACGGGTCCGACGAGAATAACGCCAGTGCATATCAAATGATGCGCAACTCCAATTGAAGTGATACACAGAGGCCGTCCTATTGAGAAGTGACTGACTAATCTAGTTTACCGAATAAAACCAGGAAGTAAAAAATGTAAGCGGATTTTCCACCGTATAAAAAAGCATAGGGTGTTTAATTTCCAACGAAGTTTTAGTGTTCAGCATCGTAACAGTAAACTGTTCGGTTAACTGTCTTTTGAAGTCGTGATTTTAAGGCACGTAATTTATCATTTTGCACACCAGAGGAGGAACGACATGAGCTGAATATCCTGTGTAAAACAGTTTTGGTAGGAAGTCCACACCAGTTGACCAAACATACTTGAAGCTCATCAGATAACTCCCGTACTCGACAAAATCCACTCTCCCTTTACAGTCCAGAATGGGTTGCAATCAATGAGATATATCTGAAACCAGTGAATCAGATTATTACAGTCAGATGGTACTGAACTGTGATTGGCCAGTACACCACCTGCCAATCAGAAGAATGGTTTATTCACACATACGTATTGATGAAATTCGAAGGACAGGGTATTTTCTTTTCAATGAGTTTTCTTTTCATAATACTTCATACGACTTGAAATGGTGGTAAAAATTAGGTTGTTATTTCCAAGAAATAAACCAACTATTTTCGCACAGAAATTTTCTCGTTAATTACCCACCATCGGTGGTTTTGTAGTCTTGCTCAGCAAACAATTCCCACGCACAGGGACCTAAGCAGCCCATTGTTGAATTAGTTTGTTCTTGATCGCTTCGTTTATCGTTCGTAACTCTGGCAAAATTATGTGAGAGTCATGTAGACAGTCATGTTTGTTGTGCTCTTTGTTTAAGTTCATTAGTCAGATGAAAGCCTAACTGTAAGGATAAAAATCGACGCAAAAATGTGGTAAATGCATACTGGAACGTATCCACCGGTGCCCAATGAATAGTTATTCGATTTCTGTGAATAATCATTTATAAACCTTGAGGAAACACTCCATGTAGTGTTGCAGAATCATCGGGCTTTGAGGTCAGGTCAGGCCAGGCCAGACCATCTATCTGAGACATCAGTTCATTTTCACTTTAACTTCTCAAGTCACGTGTTGGGTTTAAAGCACGTGACACAGCTCGTGGGTATGAAAGGAATCAGTAGGAAAGTAACTGTTTTTGGCTCCTATGAAATCACCTGAAAGTCAAAAAAGTGAATGTCGTTTTTTGGATAGGTAGTCATAGAATAACCAGTTAAAAGACTAAATAGAGTGGAAATATTTCCTTGCTTTCTGTGCACACTAATGGAAAAACTGCTGTGTAAAGCATGACTGATCACACAATACAAACGAATAGCGTAGGCACTCGGAAATGAAAGGTAATAACCTGCTGTTCGCAGAGCGGCCGACAGGGGGAAACGGATTCCACAAATCCGATTGCTGCTGCTCAAAGTAACAGCCTTGCGAAATAATCTATTAATGTCTACTTATTACAAAATGAACCCACATGTGAGGGGATGCTACGGACGGAAAAACATTTAATTTAAATTTCAGTCTGTCAGCAAAAGCGTGCATGGAACTGGTAGAGTTTTTGCCGAGAAGACGAGCACTCCGTCCCACACGGATTCACCAGTTTCATGCAGTAGATTTTTGTACTATTTGCAATACTTGAAAGGAGAAAGTATCGGAAGCGCTCCAACCCAGAACCACGCAAACCGAAATGGCTAGAAGGCGAAGACTCCGTAAGAGCATGTTAGTTCTACTGCAGGACAGATTTGTATGAAAGTTTTATCAACGGAAATAAGTGATAGATCCAAAGTTAACTGATCATAGAAAGCTCCTATTATACCTGTTCCCGTCGATCATCATCGGCTGGAGCTCCTCAGCATACGAGGCCACTAAGCTGTATTGGGCTGGGCCCTGTAAAGTACTTGCTGAATCATCACAACTGCCCACATTTTTCGAAAGACCACTGGCCCCAGTGAACACAGGCTGATAAACTTTGTCCTGAGATCGTCAGTGAACTGAGAAAGTTACTAAATTTTAGGCTACCAAAGGTTTTCGAAAACTGTTGCTTACAGTATTTCTGGTTAAGAAACAGATCTAGTGGATTGAAACAAGATTGAATCCAAAGAAATAACTCCATTAATACTGTGTGATTCCCAGCCGCAGTGGACATATCACACATATAATTTTTATTCTGAAGCCCTAGTTGTTATAAGCCATTTAAATATCTTCTACTTTAAAACAGGAATCCGATGCCGCCAGTATTCGGGATTTGCGGTCTTACACGAAGCTCTTTTGAGGATCAAAGTTAGCCCTCATATAGCCAACCGAAAGGTCTGTGACAACCAAGCCAGATTAGATATATTAAATTGCAATTTTTTTCGGGGAGAACCCATTCGTTGTAAACATCGAAGGGATGATAAGCTTATGTACGCATAGCAGAAGTTGGTGCAATACGACCTCTCCGATGGGAAAATTGTTATGTACACCCAGTATTGAACACTGAATCTATTCATTATTTATTCTGATAGTATCGACTTCTGCACTCGTCACCGCTAGACAAGTGTCCTAGCAGGACAGAAACTAGTCTCTGAAAACTGTGTATCACTATAGTAAGAATAAAAGTGTTCCAAATTGGACGCTTTTCTGACTGATAGAACAGGAAAACAGATTTAAATCGCGGGCCATTCAACCTGTGATAGAACAGAATATCATGCTGTAGTAATAGTCCCTTCGTTCACGAAGACCTAAGGTATTTCTATTCAGCCCATGATGTTTTGACGGGAATTACAATTAGTATATATCAATTCAGTCTCAAGTGAGAATCAAACCCATGGCGGAATTTCGTGCTTTTCACATTAATGTTTGCACTATCATATGCGACTCTCATCTGTCCCCCCCCCCCCGTCTCTTTCTCTCTCTTTCTTATCTACGGCTGGCTGTGTACAATCACACACCCACGCACACATACACACACACACCCACACACGCAAATAAACAAAATGCATAACCAACACAGATGAACATCTTTACAGCAGAAGACCAAACGAAAAGGAGCTATTACAAACAAAAAATACATTCCTATCATTGGAACAGTTTTCGTAGAAGGAAACTGAATTCGGGATAGGATGACTAATCATTCAATATGAACACTTCATTGCTGACGCTGTCCATCATCACAGCAAACCGGGATGAAAAACGGAACCCGAGTTGACGGCTAATCAAAAGTAAATTATTTTAGTATTTATTTTAAGGGTGAAACATTTTAAATCATTTAATTCATAATTTAAACTCCCATCCAAGCGT
Source organism: Fasciola hepatica (assembly GCA_948099385.1). Lineage (NCBI taxonomy): Eukaryota > Metazoa > Platyhelminthes > Trematoda > Plagiorchiida > Fasciolidae > Fasciola > Fasciola hepatica. The sequence goes on along the minus strand of CANUEZ040000116.1, from coordinate 11,903,512 downwards.
AATATACGTGCAACCAAGTTACTCATATTTCAGTCCAGAAGAGGATTAAGACTGAAAGACCACTCTGTCAATGATATTGGTCTTGGTGCCTCACATGTCTATCAGTTCACTAGCAGCTGTGGTGCCAAGTAGCCGCAAAACGGAATGATACTTGACTCAAAATGTGACTGAACACATCCGAAAGTGAATACTGTGTATTAGTCATGGATACATGTATCTGTTTTTTTATAAGAACCGTACTTCAACAAAGACGGGCATTTTTCGCCTTCGGGTGTGTGACACACGTGACTCAATTGACAGTTCAGCGTTGACTGTGTAGCGTGCGGGGTCACGGCTCTTCCAACGGGGGTCTGCACGCTTTAAGCCTGAAAAGATTAAAATATGGAAAACTCCATGGGCCTAGAGCTCAGTAGTTGTCTCGTAGAGTTCCCACATTCACGTGACTCAGATTCCACTAGGGCGGCTTACAACCAAACCATTACATTTACCGCTCTCGTAAAACGACATCCTACAGTTGACAACACAACATTCTTGGGAAGTAACCTATACTATCCAATCAAGAGAAGAGTTTGCAGAAGTATACGAAGAAGGTACCTGCAACATCGCGTTCCTTTAATTCAGTGTGAATAAGGTGTAGAATAGTGCAATTCCACTGACGAATGAGTTAGAATTTGGTAGTGTGTTCCATGTAGCACGTGTAGGTTCAACTGAGTGGCTATCCCGATGATTTTAACTATTGACGTTGTTTGTTGCTCAGGTTGATGGGTTGTATCGTTTGGTGATCGCTGAGTTTGGAGTTTAGGTAGCACGCGTTTCATCACCAATCGAGGTGAAATTTTCCGTGCGCAAGTGAGGGTGCCCGTACTCATATGCATATATATATGGTGCTTGCTTTGGATATGATCTTGGCCTCTCATATGACACTTACCTTAGAAGGTTGCTAATTACAGAAACTTGACCTTTTCACCTCTAGACACAAATTTCTGAATTCAGTAACTTGATATATGGCCTTTCACAATGCCATTCTTGGGTCAGCTGGACTCCTTGCGCATCAGAAGATTGTAAATGAGATCCTAGTGGATGGTTTTAGTGGTTGTTCTTGTTGAAAAGGAGGGTAAATACTGGACCCTAATACTATCGACCCAAAGTCGTAAAACCCAGTTTTTCGTGTACCCACGTAAACCAAATTGCTTTCCGTGATGACTCAGTGGACCAAGCCTAGGATGACACAAAAATTATTGAATGAAAACGAAAGCGGCGAACAAAGAGAAACAAACAGATAAACAAAAGAAGACAGCACGAATTTCAAGAAATCAGGTCCTGGCTTTGCTAAAGGTCAAAAGTGAAGTTATTAAATCTAGAAATTTGTGTCTAGAGGTGAAAAGGTCAAGTTTCTGTAATTAGCAACCTTCTAAGGTAAGTGTCATATGAGAGGCCAAGATCATATCCAAAGCAAGCACCATATATATATGCATATGAGTACGGGCACCCTCACTTGCGCACGGAAAATTTCACCTCGATTGGTGATGAAACGCGTGCTACCTAAACTCCAAGCTCAGCGATCACCAAACGATGCATAGTGTCTCTTACCTAGTGCATCGCTAATCGAGACAGTGAATGAACTCTGGTCTTTCTCCTTATTAGTTATATCCTAACCCAACGTCTATTGATATTGTTTTCATTGATTACCATGTATCTGTATGCATGGCAGTTAGCCATAGTCAGAATAGAGTTTTCCTGCTTCAGTGCGGTCGTTTTAGCTGCTTCCCTTGCTTACGTTTGCATACGAGTGAAGTAAATTCTGTTGTATAGTCTGACTAAAATACGCAGTTCTTTGAAGGATGGACTAGATAAGGTGTGGACCAATTTCACCCGGGGATTTTGTTTTGATTGTGTTTTGATTTGTTGATTGATTTATCCCGCCCTTAATAGCATGCACGTGATAAGCCCCTGGAAGACCGAAAAATTGTGATCTAGAAGGGCACTGTTCAAAATAAATTAATCAATTGGTGGACACAATAAAAATACCTGTCAAGCTTTATGATACGGATGATTAGAAAAAGATAAACTACTCTTACTGCCAAAACTTTTACAAAAGAATTCTCACTTTGCCACACGGAGCTTGTCATAAACAGGTTGATCGGAAGCAAATAGGACGACTCTCAGACGATTACTGCCAATCACAGAATGTATTACTGGCACCAGGAGGCTGGATCTTAGATGAGGGAAAATTCACTTGCATTTTTCCCATCTAAAGTGGTAAACCTACTACCCGGAATAAAATCGGCGACCTCTCGTGACAATAATGCATTGTGTGAATATGTTTCAATACCCGTTCGACCGTACTCAGTCGTGCGCAGTTGGTCCCACTGAGAAATGATCTCCGATACTAGTCTATTGTTTAAAACCGGACTGTTATTGTGTAACATTGGAGTAGTAATTTCGCATCGCTGGGCACCCACTTGCATCATTTACACCCTATTGGCCGTATCGCAGCAACTCAGCTAGTAGAGCGTCTACGCAAAGGGTCACCGGTCCGATTCCGGCCCTTGGAGTTGAAATTTTGGATGCGGAAACTGCAAGTGGATTTCCCATTATCTAAGATTACAGGTACATCCTAGACGATCACAGTGTGTGACAGAAGAGATGTGTTAGTGTCTTCATTTGCGAACTTTCAATGTCTCTGGTGTTTTTTTTCTGTCATTCACCATTTCCTCGTGAGAAATATCCAACATGATGTTCAGAAGGAAGTGACACAATAGTGTGCAATTTTCCAGTTCTACCAATTGTATGTATGGAGTAGACTCCACACTTATTGTAGCTCGGAACTGTTTACCATTAAGGAAGACGATATTCTTGTTAGGAATGTAATCACCTACTAGCGTAAGTTAAAAAAGTAATCAGCCTTTTTCGGCTTGTCAACTAGCTTCAGATTATTGTTTTACATGCTTGCGCGTAAGTACTGTGTAAAGGGTACAGCCAGTAATCTCAGAGGCCTACTGCATTACTAGGTACATCCAGCAACCAGACCCTTAGACTTGAAATGGCAGAGAACCACATTGGGTCTCAATGGGTCAAGTGTGATAATGAACCGGATGACAGTGAATAACCGTCTACCACCAGAGTGACCGGCTGTGGCGAATGCGAACCTCTGATTACCGATGTGGTAACCAAAAGCACAAAACCACTCGACCACCACCTGTACCCATTTACTGTTCTAACTAAGTTATCGGTTCTTACCCGTGACGGTTGAACCCTTTTAAAAATCGAGAATAAAACCTATTCGATGGAGTATAAGACCAAAATAAAATCATCTTCTTTCGAAAAAGCGCAAAAGTACGTCTACCGATGGTACTGAAAAGCACAGTGACGGTAATGGCAATCCATGTACGGGGTTTCGAAAATATGTATATCGTTGTGGACAGCACTTTCTGGCTGGCCTCGATCTGAGGTAAAATCAGCTGCGGGTTATGGAGTAACCTTATCTTTCCGTTTCTTTATTCCTCCGAAGGCCAAAAGCGACTGAATACTGAAAATGGAAAACCCCGTGTTGTTACGAAATCCAACTTGTTTACAAGAACCAATACGTTTTGATCTCCAAACCACAACGGATAATTTTGTTTCAATCTGACTGGCTGTGGTCATACGTGTGCCATCGTGGATTTCGAATAAGAACGACCCATGTTCGATTCCCGACATCGTCGATCACTCTTTATTTAGCAGTCTCCCATTGTCTGTGGCCCCTTCCTAGACTGTTGTGCCCTGCTGTATAATAAATGTAAAAAAAGAGATAAAAAGAATAATATTTTTATCTCGTGTTTTATAACTTTTTCACAGTGAGTGCTCATCTATAATAAGCCACAAATAAACGCTCTTCAAGGTACTTTTAGAAACTTGAACAAAAGGAAAGGGGAACCAAAACTGAGCTTGATCGTGACTGTCTTATTCTTTCCGGATGGAATGTCACCTTTCCACGTGATACAAGTGGAGAATGGTTTCAAGTAGATTGTTCAGCTTGAGTTATGGAAAATATCGCATCTGTCTCAAAAGACATCCACTGAGGGCAGTTGTACTTTTCCCTAGTTGTGATTTTGATTTTTTATTTGTCCATTGATCAAAAATTCGACTAACTGAGCTTCCTTGTTCTCCCTAGTCAACTCAGCAGGCGACAAATCTATGAACCTGGCAGCTATCCAATCTCGAAAGACTTACGCACGTAATTCTCGCATTCTCGTTCTGGAGCCCAGGTGAGAACTGGATAAGTCTGACAATCTGTTTGTGCGCTCAAGTTATGAATCTAACAGATCCCAACTATATAGAAGCTGGAGCTCATAAGCATGTAACCCGCGAACAGATCAATACTCTCTCTTTCCCTAATCTATTCATGATAATGATGAGGGTTATTCGATTGATGATTAATCGATCCAAACGGTTAGTAGTTACGTCGACATGCGTTTCATTTTTATGGGTTGCTCTACACGCGTGCACTCTGGCGAGCACTGTATCTCTTGTCGTTCTTTGATCTTTCCGCCTTGTTCCCCATTCACAGCTGGCACTGTCAGTCTTGCGCTGAAAAGTCAGATAAAATGCATAGATGATGAATGAATGCCGTTACTTCCAAGCTGTTTGCGAGAGACATCAATTCATTCGCAACTGTACCAAAACATAACCACTGATCTGTTCGAAGGTGTCCATGACCCATTCGATAAGACAAGCTTACAAACTCCAGCTGAACAAACAGCCAACTACCGAGCACCATGGATAAGCCTAGCGGCAGATAATATTTCAGTTCAGATATAGTCCTGTAATTTTGCTTTATTTTCAAGGGTATGCCGTGATCTTTGTGCAACTCTTACGACTAATTTCCATATATCCTGTAAAAAAACAAGCTCAGACAAAGCGAACAACTCGTTCAACTAGCGCAGTCGTACTACAACTTTCTTAGCAAAGCTTCATATCAGAGTCAAGCGAAAGTTGTTGTCCAAAGGAAACCGGTATACCGTAAACCATATTGAGATTGTTCGTCCCAGTATGTTGTAGGGGCCGGTTGACATCGTGAGATGCGTGCCCTGACACACTCTATCTCTTTAATCGTTCATAACTGACCGCAGTGCGCTATACGTGAAACTGCAAAAAAGAAAGCGTGAGATATGACTTTATTGTTTAATGGCCTGTTCCGTTCTTGCTGTTCGCAGTTGTGGTTTTGGACTCTGTTATCGTTAGGACTCGCTTTCGAGGTTTACGTTCATGTATTTACCAATAATTCGTTTTTCGGGACCACAAAGTCGTTGTCACTCCAACACTTTGACTTCTGTTCTTTTCTGGGACTTGGTTCCGATACGACCATTAGGTTGATAATTTGCGACTGAATTTATCGACATTCTAGGGTATTTGTTTGACGGGGAAGAACTAACACTCGACACACGAAAGGGCATGCAACTAATACTCACACTGTCCATAACCAATAAAAAATGTGAATAAATAAAAGGAATGCTTTCCAAAATGTTACTGGGAGAATATAGAAGTAAGTAGATGCTTGAGCGTCATCACGTGCCATGTGTTATTGGAAATCCATTGAGCCACGTGAAAAACAAACTACCCGTGTGTCACAAAGCAGATTCAGATAACGAAACTAGTATTCAGTATAAATACAAATAGATGAATAACCGTTTGTCTTATTCATTTGTTATTATATTAGCAAAGCTTCATAATTCTAGAGAAGAGCAGCTGTCACTCAAAGGCTGCTGAAAAGGGAGATGGCAAGATTCGAACCCGGGAAGGTCTAGAATTCACAATGATGGCCGCTGGATTACCACCGGTCAAAGCTCACTCCGCGAGTCGAGATGAAACTGGAGACTTTTCACTTGCCGAGTAATTGCTCCATCAGTTAGGCTGTCGCGGTGAAATCTATCTACCACCGAGGAATTTTGTATCGGTCGACTGAATCTGTAATTCTAGAAGATCGTAATTAGTCTATCCACAAGTTTTTCGTTAAACGTGCTTCTATCCGTGGATCACAATTATATATATGATTCATTTTTGAGACAAGCACAGCTGTTCAGCTGTTAGTGCTGTTCCTAAGATAGGAAATGGGCTAATTCAAGTCAGGTGAACGCTATATACACCTAGGGAGTTGAGTATCCCGGATAAGCAGACACGTAGGCACTTAAAAACTATAACAGTCGCCAAAAAACAATGTTTACTTAAAATTTCTTTGTTTTGGTTTGTTTAGAAAAACACTCCTGTTCATGCCGGCAAGTTTTTCCAATTTGAATAGGTAGAGGAAGGAGAAGAGCATTCGGTTAACTCAAAACAATGTGAGTGTACCACGTCGGCCAGCGTCTTCCGAGATGGCTTACAGTATGTGTTGAGATAATGGGATTTAAAGTTTTGAGTACGATGTGCACTGCACCCGGAAAGATGTTTACTGACCGGATTATCACTCTGAACACCCCTATGATTAGATCAGAAAGGATGGCGGCCATATGAGCGAATTCTACCATGTTCCTGGTTGGGTACTTCACTGACGCAGTCCTAACCACGTCCCCTGCTTTCGTATACATGCTAGGAATAAATCATGAAATACTCCCATACCCGTAGCCTTTCACAAAGATAGATCTGCGCTCTTGGAAGAGTTAATGGGCAGGTTATTGTCTGTATACTACTCGCCCATATCTGTTACAACTCGACAGAAGTTTGAGCAGCACACACTTATGGTGTAAAAACAAAAAAGCTATATTATCTTCCAACTTACTGGTCGAGGAACCGTCCTAATCACATAGATTGGAAGAATATGTAGACGATAAAAAACGAGGGGAATGGCACCCTGCCTGATGTGTGATAGTGGAGATAAACTGCTTTTGAATAAATGACCAACAAGTGTAAAGACAGCAACGACCGATGGTTGAGCACTAAAAGCGGCAAGTGCGCAAGTGTATTTCGCCTCTCGAAACAGATAGAGGTGTCGATGCAATTAGAGAATCTAACTGATGACCCTACTTTCTTCATCCGTTGATGACACTATGTAGTGGGTGCAAGTTGTAGGAACACTCGGGGTAAAGTGGGTATAGCGATGAGCACAATAACGAGGCTCGACTGTGTTTGGCTGAGGGTTCACTTTTCGTAACAATAATTTGTGAACCACTTTCAAACGACGAATGAGCATGCTGTTAACCGGAACCAATAGTCCTTTTGGTGAATACCAATAGGGGTCAGATTGCTGGACCATGTTGGTAGGATAACTAAAATTAATTCTGCTGAAGAATATGAGATAGTTTTCAGTTATTCTTCGAAGTTATCGATCATCTACATTTATGATTGACCGGTACAGTAGTCATATGTGCAATCAATTTTCTTCATTCAAAGATGATTTATTTTTAATCTACGTAACGATTCTTCGCAACAATTTTATTCGTGTATCAGCAATGTAATTGGGTACTCCTTTTAGGAGTAATCACAACTGTGATTCGCTGATTGTTCTATATGGGTTAGCCGCAGTTAATCTCCGAAACGACGACATTGTAGTCAGGAGTTGGCGTTTCTGGTTTGGGTAGTATCTACAAATGGGTGGTGTACTACTGGGAAAATGTGTCCACTCGTCTGTAGATACTACTTAAATAAGGTGTGTAATGGTTGATTGATTTTAAATCTGCACGACCACCAACTTAAAGAATTCACGAGTGAGATTTTGACGGAGATTTATGCCTGGTAGCTGACCACGAAGAGAAAATGAGGTTTACTTTACATAATTTACTAAAATTCCCCATGGAGTCCTGATCATGATACCTATCAACAATTAAATTATTGTACAATAATGTTTTTGTGCACACTGAGAAAACTCAGTCTGTCATAGTTTTGGTTGCTGAATGGTGTTGTCGAGTTTTATCTTTCATCTACAGTAGCCTCAATCAACAGTGATCACAAGGTGGAATCACTTCAAGTTCGAAAGCACCAACGGAGACTCACTATGGACTCAACCCTGTTCCTTTAAGTCTTGAGTACTCCCCGACAAAATGCATTGTAAGGATGAGAAGTAGAAGCATGTTGAACCCGTCAGAACTACAAAATTTGATACATTCTGATAATGTCATTTAGAAGATGGATACGACTATTCAACCCTGGCCCTCAAATCGTATCGCTTCTCCTTCACGTTTTTCACAAAGAGCAAAACAAGACCATAGATGTATCGATTGTTGAAAATAGGAACTTCAGTGCCGGTTTCGACAGTTCCACTGAAATCAAGCAATTATAAAATTCACAGTCATTTATCAAATGAAATCCCTACCGATGCTTTTTCAAGTGTAACTGGTTGCGTCTTACATTGTTAACTGTGTCACATCCGTAGGTGGTTTCCTATGTCTTTAATGAAAAGCAACGTTCGAATGGGAGGAAGTGATCTGTGCTATTTTTGTCAAACTGCACAAGAATCCAAATGACGGTGAATATGAACACCAATACAACAACACCATTTAGAAGGCCTTTTTGTGAGTATAACTAAAATCTGCCTGCCACGTCACAGAATAGTAACACATTCTTCAACACGCCTGTCGGGAACAGTTTAGTTTGTCATCAGAAATCTCGTGGAAGTTTCGGTGCCCGTTCAGAACCTATATTTTCACGAAATAGATTGTCTCACTGATTCCATGAATCATTTGTGACTCACATTGAGTCTAGATACGACTCATTTTTCTTACATATTTTTCACTGTACATGGAAGTGTAGAGTGAATTTTGTACATGTTGGTGGATGTCTCCCATGTACGGCTGATCGACCTATGGTCCGCTGTTACTTATCAACAGTATTTGCTGTAGTCCAAGAGCCTTGGGCCACAGTTTACCACCCATCCAATACAAATGACTGTGTTCAGTGTAAAAATATAAATTATACCATTCCTTTCACAAAATAATTATAAATCCGAAAGATTTTTTTATGGTTGTATGTATGTGAACTTGCGCCTGTCGTAGGAAGCACATTCAGTAGATGTGAAGTCGTGAATGGATTATTGGCAGATGTCTTGTAATAATAAAAACCTGTGCATCCTGGTAGATTGTCCTTCTGGTACTCTCATGAGCTTTACTCTGCTCTTTCTCGATAGAATTCTCACAGAACCTCTCAGTGGGGTTGAAAAATGAACTATGCGGAGGAGAAAAATGGAAAGAATGCCAAGTGGCAAGACGAGTTTCAGACGCCCGTCGAAGTACAGCAGCATTGTCAAAAATAAACACTACCCCAGTATTGGACTGCTCAGTGTTTTCCTTAGAGGAGTGTGCTTCCATCAATCTATTGAAAATTGGGTTGGTTATTTTTGCATGACATTCACAATGTAGTATTCCAAGGGTTGAAAAGCATGCAGCCGTATTCAGGTTCGCACATTTATTTGACGGCAAGGTTTTTCTTAAACAGACCGTCCGATCGACCGAGGGCACCAAATGTGTCAGCGTAAAGTTGTAATATAGATCTTCCCTGCTCTGGTAACCATTCCGAATAATGGATGCGATTTGACTTAATATCAGTGCTGTTGCGCTCAGTGAAATTAATTGAAAGTTTTCCGTGTTTTAGCCACGGTTATCAAGAAGTCGATCGATAGTCCTCGCGCTAATATCCAACCCGGAACTTTCATCATCGAAAATTGTGTCTAATCCGAGTGACTGAGTGATTCTCCTCCACAATGTAGCACAGCTTGGGGGTAATATCATGCAGGAAGTTCTTTTTCTTGAGGCCTTTTTTTAAACCAGTTTCTTGGTCTCTTTTGCAATTTCTCTGCGTGTCCTCATGTTTATTCCAAGGTGGTGATATATCAGCCTCAAATATTCATTGTTTCCGGCACATTGTACAGTGCGCCCGCGATCATCATTGTTAACAGATTTTCTTCTGCTTATAGGATTTTCGTTCTCTGGGATCATATTGACTATTTCTATTTCCCGTCATTTCCTCAGCGGTCCTCTCCGTTCTGCCTTGTTGGTTTTACAAATGACACAGCCGCTTATCCTCACACTGTAACTCCAGGTTGAAATTGACCGGACGACCTACAGCAGTCCGCAACCAACCGTTCGTTGTCACATCCTCGTGCGCCATTCAGTGTGGTGCTTACATCACATCACCTGAATAAGCCTTTGCGCACAACAAGTCCTCTTGATCACGCTGAACTTCGAGTAGGTAAAAACACGCTTCTAGGCTTTGCCGACATCGAAAAGTGACAACCACATCGTATCAACTGAATGTTTCCATGCGCGCATATGCTACCTTTGATTTTACAATCTTGTTAGGTCATAAGGTACTACCATGTTGGCGATGGCCCGAAAATCCTATTTGAAGCACTTTCTGAAATTCTGATTCCCTCTAAAACATCTGCTTAGATGTAAGTCAAAATGCCGGATATTCCACAGTTTACACAATGTGTGGGATAGTCAGTCCAAAAGATGCTGATGAGTAGCTCCTAAACTGTGACGCAAGCTTCCTTAAAAGTGCGGCTTCCCGCTCTTAAATTACAGAAAATACGGTAGAACACCTTTCACCTAGACATTTCAGAAACATTGACCTTGCTTCTTACTGGCCATGTTCTGCTCAGATGAGGGTTGAACTTGTTTCATATTGATTGTTGCGTACCAGTACTCGTCGGAGTTGTCCATGGTCAGAATGCAGTTTTTCGTTTTTTGTGCCGTCTTTTATCTTGCTGTTCTTGCATGCTTTTGTTCGTAGATACAACTATGTTTACCTGCAGGTCTTGGGTCCATCGTCATTCTTTTGGCATGTTCGGCAAACTGAGCAACCCGGTTGCAGAGGTTGCATTCCAAAACCAGGTGAAGTCATCAAAGGCTGAAATCTGACGTAGGTTACTGCGTATGTGTCCTCCATCTTGCAACGAGAGAGCCATCTGACAGAAAGTTCAGTGAGTTCCCTAAATGAGAACCTCGTGAGGTTCAAAAAGTAAGACCCACCGTGTAATCTGTTATTTGAAAACGTTTCGCAGTCAGCGACGCAATTTCGTCAGTTGAAGTCCTAATTACCTGGTTTTTTGGTTACAATGGGTTGCCTGTTTCGGAGCAGGCTTCAAGTTCACGTGCTCTCATTTGTCCGGATGATCGTCATTCTGAAGTGAACGACACGTGGTGTTTGAACAGCCCGGGAGATGCATAGTTCGTTCGTAGATTGGACAAGATCTCAGGTCTTTCAACGCAATTACTGATTGAAAGTGACAGTGAGACCGATCGCTTGTCTGGATGTACCGCTATGGAATAGATGTACAAAAACAACTGAAGAAGTTGGAGACCAGATTTCATGTTGTATGGTTCATCATTAGGAACTTGTGTTCAGCTCACCATTGAAAACTATGGAAGAACTGTACAGCTGTCATCCTTGTTAGGAATCAGCAGCAGTACACATCCACCGAGCCACTACTGGGGATAGAACCCAGGGTGAACGATTTTGAGTTGAACAGCTAACTGCCAGTCTATCCGGGCTGCCTCCCAATGGTCACCACTGAGAACTGTGAATGTACGGTACAGCCGTTTTATCTTATTTTTAAAACAGGTTCGGAGCTGTCCATCCACCCAGTCCCACAGGAGACTGTGTGACCGGTTCACTTCTGCACAAAGTAACATAGCACGGGTTAGTTAATGATTTTGAACTTTCACAACTGTTCCCCCGGGCGACAAACCGCTCCTGCGATAAAGTTCAAATGATCTTAGTTTTTATGCTGCAGGATGGACCTTAAAAATCTACTTATTGTACTGATAAAGTAGTCAAGCTTCGTAAGTTGTTCGTGATGGAATGCCTTCGTGTATCTTAGGTACCTCTACCGAACGAGTTGATCGTTGTGCGGAAAGCGGGTCTTTACTGTCCAAAATCCGGTGATAGAAGGGTGTTTCATCATATTGTGTAAATGTTAAGCAAACCGCTGTTGGTCAGCCCGGTTAGCCAGGTGTCCCGCGGTTCACCTCACCACCGTTCACCTCGGGTTCGAGTCCCGGTTGGGTCTGAGTGGATCCAAACTGTTGATAATTCCCAGCAAGTCGGAAGTTGAAACTGCTGTGTACTGGATGCTGCCATGGATTTCAATAAAAGGTAGTTGAGAGCTGATACTGCATAATGAATCACTTCGTAAATTTCAATCACTTTTTAGTACCGATGAAGATTTTGGAACAAGCTAACATTAAAAATAATGCGTCATATCGGTATAGGAAGAAATATTTTTCCAGACTGCTTGCTATCAGGTTGAATGGCCTGCTTGAGTCATACGAAGTGATCGAAATGAGTCAATACGGAAAGGAAAATTCCCGTAATGATGACCACGAGTACGCCGTACCTTATTTTGTGGGATTATTTCTGGACCTCTAAATACCAGTTAGACAGATGAACAAATATACCTGTAGCAGCACCACTGGATTGCGTCAGAGGCTGTGCTGAGTGCGCTTTCGGAAGAAGGTCAATTGTTAAAGCATCTTTTATCGCCTGGTAGTGTGTGTTCAGGATCCGTGACAAAGATAATATCATATGAAGTCAAGTCAAGTCAAAGCTTTACTCATCCTGAGAGGTGGCTATTCAGCCTTTGCATAATTGAATAATATACTGTGATTAAGGAAACGTAAAAAGAAACTAAAGAAAGCATGGCCTTCAGCTCAGAAATAGTTTGATCAAGCTTGTTAAGAGATAGCGCACCTCAGAAGATGACAGAAAGTTTAAAAGCGCTTATACGAGCGAATAAATGTTCCATACCCACTCGGGTAGATTCGTATTGTCCAGACACTTTGTGGGAAACATAAGAATGTTGTCCTAACCAATATTGAGAATGGTACACCCTCTTCATTCCACTGCATGTTAATAAATACTTGTGTGGCCAGGAGATCAGTTGGACGTCCTTTGCGAGCAATCTGGGAAAGATTACAGGAGATCCATAAAGCCAGAGGTAGGATAGAGTCATGAATGAAACATTGAATTACCCAAAATAGCAAAGATATTTTTTTACAATGTAGCTCACAGAATGTTAGCTTCCTAACTTTTACAGAAAAGGCTGAAATATGGTCAGACCATAGCAGATTTCGTGTTAGGATCACTCCAGTGTACTGTACCGATGTAGCTCAGAGAATGCCATTTCCGTCTGAATGTACAGATGGAGTAGATTCTACAATACTTTTGTACTTACCACTTTTTAGAAGCAAGAAAAACAAATTAGCTCATTTGGAATGATCAGCAGTCAGGCTACTGGTCGAAGATTACTCAATTATGCGCAAGATACCTTTCTGCAGAATGAAAAATGCAGAGCCTTTGGGGTAGTTTACATCGGATGCTACCTTGTCCGTATATATCCAATGAGAAATGAGTCATCGAATGTGGGTGCTGTAGATAGGTACGCAGAAAATAAAAATGGTGACAAAACCTCACCTAGTACAGCACTTCATTCTGAAGTTGCGAGGGAACCCCTGCCTCAGTTGGGTGTATATTCTTCGTGTTTATCTAAGTGATCAGATTATAACACAATGGAGTAAGTTTTGAACATCACCGGCAAAAACAATGCGGGGTAGCTTCTCTCTTTCTACACAACTGTGAACGTCACTGTAACCTAAAAAGAGAATTCCAATGGATTTCCTTTTCTTGTTCAGGGATGACAGTTTGTAATTGGATAAATAGGCAAGAGCTTTCACAGTGAAGTGTTGGCGGCGATGGGCAAACTGATTGGGATAAAATGCGTTCTGTTGTGACGTCATTTTTAGCAATAGACGTTTCTCGAGTATCCTTGGTACAACGGATGTGCAAGCTTTAGGGCGGAACTTGGGAAAGCCCTTCTTTGGCGTGGGTGTAGTTGAAGTCACCCTCGAGCAGTCGGGTATGTTATTCTGGTGCGGGAATTAGTGGGATGAACTAGACAAAACACGGGATTCGGTAGGTGCACATTCAGTACTATCGGAGGTACGCCAACCGATCTGCTAGATCGCTTTGAGTTCAATCCGATCAACTCTTAGCAAACTTCCATGCAGTCCAATATAAATGTGGGCCCGTTCTGTGGAAATTTGCGTAGCGCGCCTTCACCGGAAATTGGCAAACTGACCTTTCTAAAACTCTGATTGAGCACTTCGACATCCACCTTTGGTATGCAACCTGCAGATAAAATTACGCACAGGGGCTTAAATGTGTCTTACTTTTCACGATAACTTGTGTTTTCTGGTATTGTTTGAGCATTTATTGCTTTGAGTCTATTTAACCGTTTCCTGATTTACATTGAAAGGACTTCCCCGGACACGTAGACCTTCAACTTGTATGCTCTTTCCTTACTTCGGCGTAATTGTTTGAGGCTGGGGAAAGAAAACTGATCGTCTTGAACGTAAACGGCCTTCCACTGGATAAAATTCGTCGCAGAAGAAGTTTAAATATCTATTCAGATGATCGCAATATACTGGTGGACCCGAGTGTAAGAATATACCCATATCATACTGTGCCGCCATTTCTGGTATTCTCGCGAGAGAATCAGAGCCACATTTCCGCCATCTACTTTCTCTTTCACGTGGTTCGTTTCTCCACAGATCACGGGAGTATTCTCAACAATAGAGTGATTTAAAACCCCTGTAGGAGAGTAACTCTTTATGTCAAACAGGTTTTTTTAATTCACGGAAACATCTAATTTTGCTTCTATTAGTAACACTGTTTGTAAAAAACCAAGGCGTGGTGAAGTCAGAAGCTTTTGTAGCAGTTATACCATAGTGGATTGTGATGATAGTTCTTATATATAAGAAACAGCTTTATCGACTATACATAACTAATAGTAAAAGCTCCATAAGATCAAACCTTTTATTACTTGAACATTTTGGCTACTTTTTGAGCATGTGCTTGGAGGCGTTGACCTCCTTCTCATGCATACCATACTTGTCTTCTGGTCCTATTGATCCAGTTAACATCTTGATGTGATGCTTAAATTAGAATTATCGCTCTGCTTGCCAATACTCGGCTGAGATTCAATAGTTCTTTGGTCAGGGATTTTTTTCGAAACAGAATTTTATTTGTGCGTCAGGAGCCTGAGTGAGTGTCCACTGAGGAATCATAACGGTGATTCTCTAAAGGTTCTGTGTTGATTTGCCACATGTAACCTCAAGAGCAATGGCACTGCCATCGCCATCAGGAAATTTCCTATATGAGTAGTATCTACGGAAAGAATCTTTGTGTGTCCACCGGTAGGTACTGCTTGGATTTAATTACTTTCAAAATAACCACATTTTTAATCTTTCGAGTGCTCCTGACCGACTGAACCAAATCAATTTCGTATCTGGCTTTTTCTGTTTTCATTGCCATCTCTACTCCATTTACTTTTGACAGTAAATAATGAATTGAAGGGAAGAACCAAACAACTTCTTGTCTGTATATAAACACCGTTGCTGTCGCATCGACTGACACTTAGATCTCGTCATTCAAGTAACCACCCAACTTAGTAAAACATTACTTTCTCTGAGTAATGGTGTACTAGAAATTTGTTTGATTTGTGTACCGTACAGATTCCCTTAAAAATCAAGAGTGTCCATTAGATAACCTTAGAATTATAAACTGGTCGTATAAGTTTTGTCGATGGTATGTATATGAATTCGGAAACGTACGCTCTGCATTGAAAAAAATGGTGAAAAACAGCCTTGCGTTTTCTTTATGCACGATAGATAAAGTCCGTATAAAACTCCAGTGAATTAAAAGCACACCAAAAGGCGTTCATTATACCCTGAGGGTAGACAATCTAATTTCATGTCACGTGTTTTAGTCGGATATCGCCAAAGCGTCCCTTAGAAAACAGCCAAAAATCCCATTGCTTACGCAACATGTGACCTTTCGTGCGCCTTTTATTTTTCACATATTTTAAATATCACGAACTATATAACTTGCGTCACATTCGCAGTGAATGTCAACGGCAACCCAAACCACGGGTAGAAGTCCCATCAACGAGAACTGAGAATTAAAGTAAGAAACGACCACTACGGATAGTTTCTTAGACTACCATTCACTTCATTCAGACATTGTTTAGTTAATTTAGACTACTGTTGACGTGATACATCTGTCTTTTGTCATTCTTGTCATGCATTTACTCGCTACCACAACTGAACTATTGGGACATCATGTGGTTCTCCACTCCAAACCTCACCGTCTACGTGTCGGCTTTCCTAATAGTGTGGTGTGACTTTAAAGCTTCACTCGCACTCATGAACAAGCGTAAAGTGAAATTTTTTTGTCGGAAGACACGTATCGGCCAGAAACTCGTGTTTCGATATGAATACCGTCAAAGGAACAGGATAAAACCGCGATTGTAGTCGAAATTTCCTAGATACTACCGTTTTTCGAAATATTCTAGTTATCACTTACAGGCTTGCACTGTGGTCAAGTTCAATAGGTTAACTGGGAAAAGGAAGATAACCACCTCCCCAGACACTAGAAATAAATTCTCTGTCAGCAGAAAATATTAAAAAATAACTCATGAAAATTTCGGGTGGTCTCACTACTGTAAAAATGTATAGAAATAGGCAGGTGTTTCCGTGTCTAAAAGATGTACAGCCTCAGGTAAGACGAGTTGAAATATTATTCCACGGCAAACAGCTTTCCCAGAGGTACTTTTAATCTGACAGACAAGGAACTGTTTCTGATGAAGCCACACCAAAGAGGTTGTCCATGTTTTATTGCCGTCTATATCAATCTGTGTGGTAAGTTTTGCAACCTCAAAGACTACAAAAACAACCTTTTTTTGAAATTTTATCCTACCAATGAAGTATTTGTGAATCTCCCACATCTCACTACAGATCACGCAAAGCAAATCGATGGCCAAAACGATTTAATGTTTACTTTAAACGTATACTATAGGGTTACTACATTTTTGCTGTTACTGCTAGTAGCCATCTCTGTTGTTCGTATAATACAGGATTTCGGTCATCCGTAGGCTAAAACAGCCAAATTTTCCCCATCCTTATTTGCAATAACGTGTGGGATTTTTGTTATTAAATCTAGTTCTTGATTATTTGTTTATTACTCTGCGGATATTATTATTATTATCTCAAAGCAGTGAATATCATTAGCCATTTTGAGTATGTTCACGTTTAGCTCACCACATCTTGCTACGGTACATTTTTTCATAACAATAATTCGAAAAATATGCCGACCTTCATAAGGAGAACAAGAAATACGTTTGTCACAAGAACACGTACTCGATGGGCTCGCAAAAAGTCATCCCTCTCCCCTTTAACAGAGTGGTGCAAATGTTTTTCGTTTTCATTAAATTTTTTCCAACGTAGGGAAAATTAAAGGTGTATTTAACGGACCATGCCCGTGTGATCTTGAAGTTCAGGTTGTGCTTGCGAATTGTTCCCATCGATTAAGCCAGGGTACACCGTCAGTTTGCGAATGCGTTTGTTTTGTTTCCACTTTTTTCTATGAGGAAGTCACTCGGTAGATAATTTTGTCCAACCAAACGCTTCTACTAGCATCAGCATTTATTATGAGTCATGCTTCATCCACCCACTTTGTAATCTTTTTGACTAAACTCTTTGATTATCATAATGAGTCCTGCTTAACCCCAGCTCACAATATATTCCACGACCCTATTCATCCGTTACAGCCAGACTTGCTCTTTTGTCAGTCCCATTCATCCATCCGTTCAGCAAAGCGGCACCTTTTGTCTGGAATGGATCTGTACAAAGCTTCCCCATAGTTTATCTTTCTCAGGTTCTGATCATTGGAAAGAAGATAAAAGCTGGATTTCGTTCGAAACCTTAAAACTTACGTTTTGTGACCCTCGAACTAATAAATACACCCTAAGTATTTTTTTTCCTTTTGTGTGTCATTATGTGCATCCAATAGCCCAAATATTTGCATACTGTTTGTTTGAGTGTACCATACAAATACAAAACCTTCTTAGCTGAATTTTACCTTCATCGATTTAACAATAAGTCGTACTCAACATATGACTAATTTTGGACTTCTGACCTTCATGCTAATCTAGCGTGGTAACAAAATTCACAAAACTTCAATTACCACTGAATAGCAGCACAAATGACTTTTTATATTTCAGCCCTGTGTTAAAGACGAATTGAATGCGAACAAGAACGTTTGTTTGATCAATTTCGGCAAGATCTTCAAAGGTGATGGGTGGGATGGGTCGAGAAGAGGAGAAGAGACCAAAGTTCACACTCGTGATCGATACCTATTCCCGGACTGCGATTGGCTGTAATTGGCGTAATCTATCGGACCCATTGATCTTCGCAGTTCTGGAGTAGGGGTGGGGCAAGGAAGCTTCAATCCAGTCTTCTTAGTTCTTGACGTGTACGGCACTGGGCTTGAGCAATATGAATAAAGACGACGGATAGAACTTAACCAAGTATTACACAAGCTCTTTGTAAATGTAATAGGACAGTAGGTGAATAGGTTTCTAGGGGAATGATTTATCGTTGAAGAATTGCAATGAAATGTCTTGCGCCTGTTATCCGTAGGATGTGCTTTTTCATCGCCCTTTGACCTGTAAATCCGTTATTTTGATCCTGACTGATATTTGATCTAATTGTACCCATGTTCTGTCCCAGGGAATGAGGTTTACGTACGCCAACAAAGTGCAAGACTGATTATTTCTCATATCGCCTCGAAACTATTCTTTGCTCCCCAAATTACACTTGTCCATATTCGGCATGATAACCCTTTTGTACAATAAATATACACTAAGCAAAAATGTCTCATACACTCTGGTCTTCCTGGTAAAAGGAAATTCACTTCGCTCCAGTTTATCTCCGGGAGTTTCTATGGTGTCTTTTTATTCTAATCCTTTACTTAAATTAATTATGCTTCTATTAGGCCTAAACTTGCCGGTTACAAAAGCTTCAGCGATGTAGTTTTCTGCTACCTCCACAAAAAAAAAGAAATTTCTGGGCGCTCTTCTTCTAGCTCAAAAGCAACTATGGAAAAAATACTGACCTAACAGAGAGCGGAGTAGTAAAGTCTCTCGGACGTGAAGAACTAATCTATGTGAAAAATGTTCGTATCGTCTGTGCATTGTTTGACAGCGAAATACGGAGAAAAGCTATTCGGTGAGAAGAAATGGTAAGCTTCAGGCAGCTAAGAAAAATAAACATCACGGATCCCACGGTCACAAGCAGAGACAACTGGGTTCACGTCGTAACTAAAGGTATCAAATGTTGACGGCTTGTTGACAAATTGTGTTGGATGGAGAGAGGGAAAGAGTGAGAGGGAGAGAGAGAGAGAGAGAGAGAGAGAGAGAGAGAATAACTCTCAAAAACCATGCAGTAATGGAGCAGGTAATCAAAAAATATCAGCAGGATGAAAGAGCAGAATATCTGGATGGATGCAAAGTGATGGAAAGTCGTGTCACCTGTTAAGTCGTTCGTATCTTTATAGTCATAATCATAAACATTATCTGCTACCCATCCTGTCGTATACAAACTGGGAAGTTCACAGTCTAAAATCCTAGTTCTCCAAAGAGTCATGACGGAGTCTATTTTTATCTCCTAAGAAAGTATGATATTTCCGTCGAGCCAGTCCGTTGGTTATCTCGATTCACGAATTACTAAAAAATTTGTTGAGTTCCAAAAGTATTGCCTAAACCAGAGTTAACCTTTAATGCTATATTTACTAATGTGGTAATCAAGTAGGAGTACGGAGCTTAACATATCCACAGAATTATTGCTTAGTCAAGGGAATATGAGCCTGTAAAGATAGTTGCACTCTGATGTGAGCTACTTGTCACTTAATTGGTGGAGGTTTTCATTTTGGCTTGCTAACGTCCCGTTTTTTAGCCTCTCTGAATATTCACTGCGTCATTTCTGCTTCATGCTCATCAGGAATCATTAGCCGTGCACTAACCGGAAACGGTCTTTACGGATACTTGAACCCTGAGTGTCAGGATAGAAGTTTCAATGTGAACGGAACAGCCCCACTGGTTACCATCTGAATGGTCTTCTCTACTTCAACTATGGGCAATGTGACAATCGTAGGTCTTTGATTTTTTGTGGAGATAACCGCTATACAACTTGATGGTTCCAATTTTGGAGCATGATTTCCGGCGGAGGCTACGGAAACTGTATTATTAGGTTCTTAAACCATACTGGGGCTTCTCCTGGGATGATTCCCAAAAAAGGATAGAAGCACCGTTACTGAGATTTCTTTTAACCTTTAAGTCATTAGAGGTATCTAATGAACTGGTGATCCAGTTATACATGTTTATTTTGTTAGTGATACCTCCACCGGTTTCCGTGGTGGCAAATAATATACCACACTTGACCAACGGGGGTCTTATGTGATTCTTCACTCCAACTCTCAGAGTCTGGTTAGCAGTTAGCCCTAATAGTGCAATAAGATTTTGCGCCTTCCACTGCTCTCATGCACAAGCATGTAATAAAAAATTGCTAGGTTAGAGCAAAACACAAACTTCTTCCTCCCTATGCAAGAACAGGCCAAATGAACACGTTCGAACGTACGACAATCGAATTAGCCCCGTCGTTTTTGTGTGATGAAATAGTTTATTCGCACTCAGAAGTTGGGAGACCTTAGGTGCGAGCATACATCACTCGTTTATTAGTAAAACATTTGCTCATATAGGAACCCGTTCGAGAAAAGGACATCAGGTTACGTACTATAAAGGTACTGTGCGATGTGATTTTGAAAGAATCTAATCTAATCTAATCTAATCTAATTAACTCTTTCCTCATCAAGATATCTGAACGCCTCAGGCTTGTCCCGATTGACTTACACGACGTCATGGCAGAAAGGATTGCGTTATGACTTATCTGGTTCATCAGAAGAGAAATGAATAAGATTAGAAGGGAGAATTGCCGAAATGTTTTCCTTAGGAAAGTTATTAACCCTCTTACGGAAAGTGTCAATCACAACTGAAACTATTTTGAGGCATTCGTCGAGCAACTTTTTTGTCCAATGTTAGCAAGACTGAGTCGTACGAGGGCATAATACCTGTCAGATGAAAAAATGGCGACGAGATTATTTATTTCGAATTCTCCATGGATATCAGTTCCACATCTAACTGCCATGTCACCGGTGTTTTGAGCTTATTGCTACACATAGTGTACAATAAACGTATTCGCCCTACAATTGCACATGTGTGGTACAGTAACGTTTTCGAATCGGTCATGATTCCAACGTTCTAGAATAATTCATTTTCTTAGTGTTATCTGACAAAACGGTAGTTGTTATATAATCGAGTTGAACAGTGTCCAGCCACGTGCTTTCTGACAGTTATTTGGATACAGCAATTATGCAATTATGAATCAAGGCTGTTGCATTCCAAGTTGAGCAGATCCGAATATATCTGTCAAAAAGAACACAACTTGAAGGAAAGTGCTTCCCAATAATACAAGATAGCAAACTATACCGAGTTAGATATTGTGAGACCTGGAAATATCTCAGGCTTATAGCAAGAAATGATAGTCGTCATTTCTTTATGAATGTATCAGTGATGTGCTCAGACCAGGTAATCCCTTGAGAAATGGTTTTTCCAAGGTACTTCACTGGTCAGACTTTGGATATAACCTTGTGGTTTATATATATATAAATATATATATATATATATAACGAAGACAATGCAATGTACCCGGTAATTGCATTAGGGTGCAGATTGGAAAACAAGCTCGTTTTCGCTACTTCATTATTTAATCAGATACAACACATTCGTATAGGTCGGGTTGGGATATGCGTAAAGATAGAAGGGGTAATGCATAACGCACACAAATTCACCCCGGCCAATTTGTGAACACTTCGGTCAAAGTATAATAACTTGCCAAATCTGTTGCATCATCACCGTGGCCATCAGTGTGACAACGCGAACGGCTGGAATATAGAAGATAAAGAATCAACAAGTTCAAGAAATTAAAAGCCATCGTCATATTCCATTATTCGATGCAAAAAGGTTTCTGTGTCCGCTGATATTTACGTCACAGTGGTGAATTATCACCATCGACAAATTTTGAGCGCTGTTAACAAAAGGAATTCAATTGTCGCCATTCGCCTGTAGCATAACCCTGTCTGGGCAGCCAGACATAAGCACAATTAGGTCACCCAGCCCGCAAATTTTGGGCGTAAAGGAGTCGTGAACGTTGACTGGAAGCCAGAGTCCCAAACATTATAGGGCCCCCAGAGAGAGGTCTTCTATCATGGGAGTCATTCATTGTGCGGCAAACTCTTTGCTGGATTCATGAACCAGTGCTAGAAGAGCTCTATATCAGGTAGTGTATAGGTTCAAAGAGCCGTTGAAAGCCAACCCGGATAGCCGGGGTGGTACGCATTTGACTCAAAATTGTTCACCCCCGGTCCGCATCCTAGTGGCAGCCCGACGTATGTGCACTGCTGGTGATTCCCGATAGGGATGAAACAGCCGTAAAGTAATTCCATGGTTTCTAGTGGTGCGTTGAACGTTTAAAACTGTCTGATGAAATATTTCATGTAAAATATAATCTGGTTCTACTCACGTTGATAACATTAAATATATATATATATCCACCGAATAATCCCATTTCATCATATATAGAAAACACGAATAGCGAACAAGCTCGTTTTCGGTAACATCATCCTCGTGGCTAATACAGTTACATTTATAGGTTAGAAATGCATAAATTATGAACAAGGTCTGTGTGCTAAAGTTTGATTGGATGGTCATCAAAGTTGGTGTTGCGTAGTTAGGAAGGATAGGAGGGGAAATGTTGTTGTTTCGTGGTTGGGAAAGGGGCCCGTGAAACAATGAACAAGGGATTTTTGGGGATTATCCATTTCCGGTTTGAACCAAAGGGTCAACGTATGGGTCACACTGAGCTCCAGGGTCGGTCTCGGATCGCGGCCAGGGTAGTTTGAGTGCTTTAACGAAACGTTTCTGAGAACAAAGCGATGGATTGAATAATCTGATCGCCACAGCCTCTGCCGTTGCTAGATGTTGTTTTTGAGCGGTTTTCGGCGCATTCGTAGGGACTCTGTAGACTATTTTGAACGCGTTGTCGTTTACGTGATGTCCAGTGTCTGCGAGGTGCGCCACAATCGCGCTGGTGATGGATTTCCTGTTTCCCGTCGACAGCCAACTTGGTTTGTGCTCTTTGATCCTTTGTGATAGTTGCTGTGTCGTTCTACCTATATAGCTTGCCGAACATGAGCAAACAAACGAATAGGTTAGCATGGATGAGGTGAGGACAGGTAACTTGTCTTTTAGGTTCGTCGAGATCACTGGTCGACTGGTGAAGTGGGCACGTAGTGTAGCAGCGGGAAAGGTGCGAGCGATCGCCTTTTCCAAGCGTCTTATTAGTAACTCGCTTTTGTCATCTCCTTTGAAAGGGAGATGGATGTATAGATCTTTCTTCTTCACGGTCACTAACGCTTGTCTCGTTGCCCTTTCAGCTATATTCTTCTGAATGAAGCGCTCGGGATATCCGTTATCCAATAGCGTCTGCTTCAAACTGTCTAATTCTTCACTCACCGTCTCATTGGAGCAAATCATTCGCACACGGGCTGCGAGTGAGCGAATAAGGTTTCGTTTACGTCCGATGGGTACAAAGCTGGCGAAATTGGTGTACTGGCCTGTCCACGTTGGTTTGCGATATACGCGACGGAGCAGTTTGCCATCGCCACCTCTTAAAAGAAACACATCTAGAAAGTGGAAAGTATTCCTTTCTTCTACTTCCGACGTAAAATCAACCGCCTCATGTGCCTGGTTGAACTCCTCCACCAATGACTCCAGCCGTGTATGACTGTCAGTTAGGACAAAAATATCATCCACGTATCGACAGTAGAAGGGTAGACTTTCTATCGTATCGCTAAGTTTCCCGTTTTCTAGCTTAGCCATGAATATATCAGCAAGTAAGGGGCCTAGAGGTGACCCCATAGCTACTCCATCGGTCTGGCGGTACAATTCCCCGTTGAAGGTAAACTGGATATTGAAAGTGCATCGTAAAAGTAGTTCCTTCAGAGTGATCACTGGAATACCGATATTGAAATCGTTTTCCACGATGAAATCGCACAAATAATTGATCGTTTCCAGAAGCGGCACGTTGGTAAACAAAGATGTTACATCCAAAGAGGCCATCGTTAGTTCTTCAGCATGTCGCTCGCTGATCAATTCTATGAATTGAAAGGTGTCTTTTAGGCTGTAGCGGGCAATCTTTCGGCGAACCGGTTCAAGTGCATCTACAAGCCATCGGGCAACTGAGTGATACGGAGATATATTATATATATTATATATATATATATATATATATATATATATATATATACGATAGGAATGCATATTTTCGGAACAAAATACAGGGTATTTACAGTATCAAATTAAGATTGGTCAATCAATATTGTAGGTGTTTTGCGGTTCGGAAAAGGGGTGGGAAGTTGGTTGTTCGTGGTTGGGAAAACTCGGTGTAGAAAGTACATCTGGGGTGGGTTGGCTGCTTCCTGTCACGACTGAAAGGTCGCGGTCGAGGTCACCATGATTTTGTCCCCCACTTTCCGATCGCGGCCAGGGTAACTGCAGTGATTTGACAAATCGCTTGTGTGAACAAAGCGATGGATTTAACAGCCTAATCGCTACTGCCTCCGCTGCTCCCAAAGTGATTTGGCGAACGATCTTCGAAGAATTCACAGGCACTTTGTAAATTATCTTGAAGGCTTCGTTGTCGACCTGGTGCCCTGTCTCGGCAAGGTGCGCTACGATTGCACTAGTTATGGTTCTTCTAGTTCCTGTCCTCAGCCAAGCTGGTTTGTGTTCCTTGATTCTTTGGGACAGTTGCCGTGTCGTTTTGCCTACATAGCTTGCCGAACATGAGCAAACAAATGAATAGGTTAACATAGAGGAGGAAAGGACAGGCATTTTGTCTTTGAGATTCATAGAAATCATAGACCGGCTTGTGAAATGGGCGCGTAGAGTAGCGGCGGGAAATGTACGGGCGATTGCATCCCTAAGGCGCCGAACTAGTAGTTCGCATTTAACATCTCCTTTGAAGGGAAGTTGCATGTGCAATTCTTTCCTCTTGGCGGTGATTATCAATGGTCGCTTGGGTACTTCCGAAATACGCAGTCGCAACGATAAACTGGTCGTCAAAGAGCTAAATAGTTATTTGTGCTTCGAGACCAAACTTGCAGAAACGGGAGCAACGATCAATTTTCTTGACA
Source organism: Fasciola hepatica (assembly GCA_948099385.1). NCBI lineage: Eukaryota > Metazoa > Platyhelminthes > Trematoda > Plagiorchiida > Fasciolidae > Fasciola > Fasciola hepatica. The sequence goes on along the minus strand of CANUEZ040000116.1, from coordinate 11,878,399 downwards.
GCCGCATCCAAAGAAATGAATTTCCGAAGACCTATTGGAAATCACTGAGACGTGCCCGAATAAGACCCGATTCAGTTACCCTGAAACGTCACATGAGAAATCAAATGGATACTCTACGAATGAACGCACAGCAGTTTGAAGGAAACAGCGCACAAAGAAGACATGTTATCGATGGCTTAGACGAATACCAACGCATCCGGTTTGAGCGTTTCGTTACTGATGTGATCACAAAACGAATCGATAAGAAGATCGTCAAACTGCAGGACACTATAAACGAGTCAAAACCACGGACCAATCTCCCAACTAATCAAGAGCGGTATGTACACAACTTTTCTAGTTTGTATGTGGATGCACCACTTCTGGAAGCGTCATCACTAGGTTTGAGTTTCTGTTGTCCAACGCTGAGGAATGATCAACTGGATGTAGAAGTGCAGTTTGAAAATTTATACGCTCAAACTCGTTCACTAACAGCGACGTCACTAGAGGCGATTGAAGATTTCAAATCCTCCCTTGTTGACTGTTCTTATCAATACCATCGAACCCAGAGGAAATTCAGAAGCATTGTCAGTAACCGACACAGGGAAGCGTTAAGAGTTCTAAGGGGAAATAAAGACATTGTCGTTTCCAGGCCTGACAAAGGCTCCGGAGTTGTGCTAATGAATCGCAAAGACTACATTGATAAAATGGATACCATTCTAAGTGACTCGACAAAATTTACGGAATCCAAAGGAGAGAAGGACAGAACCAAGACAGTGGAAGAACAACTTACTGCAGCCCTGAGACTATTGAAAGATCAGAATTATATTTCGAATGGGAATTATGAACAGTTACGACCTACGGGCACTAGTATTCCTCGTCTATATGGCTTACCGAAGATACATAAATCGGGAGTACCACTAAGACCGATACTTGATATGAGCACTTCTCCCTACCACTCTACTGCTCGTTGGCTCGCTGATATACTGGAACCAGTGCGCAGAAGCATTGCTCAATACAGCCTTAATGACACATTTGAGTTCGTAGAGTTAATAAAAGAACAAAATACGACAGGACTTAAAATGGCACCTCTGGACGTAACATCACTATTTACGAGCGTCCCACTTCTAGAAACCATCGAATATTTGCGCAAATATATAATCGAAAATGAAATAAACCTTGGTATTCCGGTAGCCAGTCTGAAAGAACTACTACTACGATGTACTCTAAATGTTCAGTTCGGCTTCAACAACAAGCTTTACCGACAAACCGATGGAGTTGCGATGGGCTCGCCTCTGGGACCCCTACTTGCCGACATTTTCGTTGCCAAGCTGGAGAATGGGGTACTCAAAGACACCATAGAAAGACTACCAAGGTACTGCCGGTATGTGGACGACATCTTCATTATGATTGACAAACATATTCAACTAGATGGACTAATGGAAAAGTTTAACCAGACTCACAGTGCGCTCAGTTTCACATCCGAAGTGGAATTAGACGGCAACTTTCATTTTCTGGATGTAAACCTTAAGAAAAGGGAAGATGGAAAGCTCGTCCGCCGCGTCTATCGTAAACCAACATGGACAGGCCAAAACACATATTTTGCCAGTTTCGTGTCTCTAAAACGCAAACAGAACTTCCCTAGCGTCTCGCATACGAAAGATCTGTTCCGAGGAAACAGTGAGTGAGGAATTACATCACATAAGACGAACATTACTAAACAACGGGTATCCGGAACGTTTCAATAAAAGAACATTACGGAAGTACCCAAGCGACCATTGATAATCACCGCCAAGAGGAAAGAATTGCACATGCAACTTCCCTTCAAAGGAGATGTTAAATGCGAACTACTAGTTCGGCGCCTTAGGGATGCAATCGCCCGTACATTTCCCGCCGCTACTCTACGCGCCCATTTCACAAGCCGGTCTATGATTTCTATGAATCTCAAAGACAAAATGCCTGTCCTTTCCTCCTCTATGTTAACCTATTCATTTGTTTGCTCATGTTCGGCAAGCTATGTAGGCAAAACGACACGGCAACTGTCCCAAAGAATCAAGGAACACAAACCAGCTTGGCTGAGGACAGGAACTAGAAGAACCATAACTAGTGCAATCGTAGCGCACCTTGCCGAGACAGGGCACCAGGTCGACAACGAAGCCTTCAAGATAATTTACAAAGTGCCTGTGAATTCTTCGAAGATCGTTCGCCAAATCACTTTGGGAGCAGCGGAGGCAGTAGCGATTAGGCTGTTAAATCCATCGCTTTGTTCACACAAGCGATTTGTCAAATCACTGCAGTTACCCTGGCCGCGATCGGAAAGTGGGGGACAAAATCATGGTGACCTCGACCGCGACCTTTCAGTCGTGACAGGAAGCAGCCAACCCACCCCAGATGTACTTTCTACACCGAGTTTTCCCAACCACGAACAACCAACTTCCCACCCCTTTTCCGAACCGCAAAACACCTACAATATTGATTGACCAATCTTAATTTGATACTGTAAATACCCTGTATTTTGTTCCGAAAATATGCATTCCTAGCGTATAAATATGTAACTGTATTAGCCAGAGGATGAAGTTACCGAAAAGGAGCTTGTTCGCTATCGTGCCTTTTTCTATAATGCAATGGGATTATTCAGTGATATATATATATATATATATATATATATATATATATATATATATATATATATATACGTAAATATTCAGAGAAAGAGAAATGATTTTATCCTGCTTCTCATCGCTTCGGCTTCGGACATGATGAGAATGTGTGCAGTTGGTTGTTAACGTGTTGTTACATTCCGATCCTAAATATGGATAAACCCTTCCGGTAAAAAGTTATTGGAAATCACCAGAAATATTTTGAATTCGAATATTTTGGCTTCTTTGAATGGTAATGGACTTTCGTGTGCATCTTACTGTACGCTGGTAGGAATAAAAGGTACAAGAAAAAGGTTCCCGGATCGACGGGGCAGCTTCTTTTTGTCCCACAACTCTGTTGCGCTTTGATGGATAGTATGTTGGCTAAAGAACCCACAAAATTAAATTTCTCATCAATACTGAACAAATATCTGATGAATATTTCCCTTGCCATCCCTCGTCCCAATAGTATTGTGCACTATAACCAAGCAAAACGCTGCCTGTGTCGCTTTGGATTGCGCGAAAACGTGAATCAACATCTCCATTGGAAATAACAACAATGAATAGCACAAATCCTTGCATTGTTTTCCCCCCTTGTGAGAAAACTTATCTCTCAGACAATGCTATTTTACTTTTTCGTTCACAAGTGCTTTCTTATGATGACAGATTTGTTTCTGCATATTTTCTTGTCTGATTATCGATTTGAAGACTACGTGTCAGCTTGTATTTCACAGTTGCTAAACGGCACTTCAAAAGTTCTCTCATCCTTGGCCACGTTTTGTTTTCTGTACTCAGAAAATAAAACCTAATTGTGTGTCAAAAATGGACTGTTATTCGATTTCGTGGTAGTAGTTCTACTGTCACTGAGTGCATGAATGTTTTCTTCAGACAACAGTCTCCTTTGTGATATGGTTTTTACTAGACATTCAAAGGAAACTAGTTTTATGAACTTTGATTTTCTTTAAATCCATTGAATTAGCAAACAATTAGGGAAATTCCCAAAGGGTTTACTCATTTGATTGGATGTGAACTAAAAAACGAATTTCGAGACTGTTGCCCCGTAAAACCATGTCGGAATCTCATTGTGAATTTTTACAATTTTCCTCTCACTGATATATCTGACTATCGCAAACTCAGCTTGGGCATTGCTGAATATTTTATGCAAAATGAATGAAAAATATAAAAAGCCTTAAAGTTCCGTATCTCTTGGCCATATGATCAATACAGAGAAATGACTAATACTACAATACGTCAATATTTTGAATACTGTTCGCAATCACGTGCACTAAATAGTCAGATACGTTTGAAGATCTTCTAAGCAACTAAGCTAAATAAGCAAAAAAGTGAATCCACAAGAAAGACGTGTAATCCATTTCATGGCAAAAGGATTGGTTGTGCCCCGGATACTTTCTTTGCCTAGCGATTTCATTCACCTATTCTAATTAGCATTGGTACTACTAAAGCCAAAATCGTCAGAGGGAAATCATCTAACAGCTGTTTGCCTGCAAAAGCTTCGCAACAAATAACCCCAGGTATCAGTCATAATCAATCGAATTGTCATAACTAGGCGAAATTACCATTTACTCGCGGATATGTTTTGTCGTTCGTGACAGACTACTGTTTGGTCCAAGTAAGTGACGTCGAAATCAGCAGGTGAATTTATGCAAAAGGGATGTTCATATAAGCACCAGTCTCAACTCATTTTTATCTGGATGGAAAACTGACTACCACTATTGCTGTTTGTGAGTGCAAATGTTTGCGGAAGTAATTCTGATCCGATTTCGTGTCGAAGTTAATGAAATCCTGACTTGTTAATCCAAAAGTGTTGGGAAGCACTCTTTTAGGAGTTACATGAAAACAGGCAAGCTTCATGTGGAAGTCGGAACGGAACAACTAAAAGTGAGGAACCATAAATTTCTCGAGTGGTATACAATCTGATTCACGTTTTGTTCTACATTTAGTAGCCGCATTGCACGGCCTTGTCGGGTAAACTTTCAGTCTTTACACCACTTTTTCACGTGTCTAGATTTGCCATCTGGACATACTGACACCCCATCGTTTACAAGACATACAGAACAAATTCGTTCAAATGACCGTTTACGTAATTCAGAGATATCTTCGGTAGAATCAACGGAAAAATTCGCAAAGCATAGTAACCCCGAGTTGCGGTACGCACAACGCAAGAATAAGCGTCCGAAACGGAGACATGTCAAGGTCGAGAATGTCGCTCTGGGAATATCATGGCGTGTAGGGAGTTAAAGGTAACTGAGAGTTTACTGTAAGAGAACTGATCACATGCAATGAAATTTCAGCTAACAGTAACATCAACAATACTATTTGTGGTCGCTCCACTCCATCTAAAAAGAATTTTGCTGACGAGTTACCGGAAGAAAATAAACTGGTAGTAGTAGTAGTAGTAGTAGCAGTAGTAGTAGTAGTAGCAGTAGTAGTAGTAGTAGTAGTAGTGGTAGTAGTAGTAGGATAGCAAGTGAGTGATGACTCAGGCAGTCACTCGTGCATAAATTATGTTTTGAGGAGCTGTCAGCAATCTGAGTTTCAATGAGGAAAACGTTTGTTGTTCTTCTTTGAAACAAATGCTTCCTGTGAGCGCACAGACTATGACAGATTACGAAATAACGAGACACCGTGATACAGGATTATCGGACTCTTCGGTAGGGTTTTGTTGTTCGTAGAACACAGGGAACAGTTTACCGTGTTTGCGGCCTCACTGTAGTTCGCAAAAAATGTAATAGGGATGAGGAGTAGTGAGAGTTGGAATCATTCAGTGCACGAGGCAACAAATGGTTTTCAGTTTTATCGAAGCCTTTTGCGAGGCCTTTTGCGACTGAACAGAGAAATAAAATAGACGGTCAGACAGACAGATGGGCAGAGAGACTCGATAGTTATGCCTTCAAAAATGTCATTCGCAGACTATCTCGAGATCAGAGTCCCCTTCAAGGAAATACAAGTATTGAAATAGACATGAAACAATAATTTTTCAGATAGATCGTTTATCTCTCCTTCTTGCTGTGTACAATCTTCCAACAGACTTTGCTTTTCCTCAGTCTGAGTACCTTACCGAAGGCTTTGTCACACGAGGATTTCAAAAACATCCAGAAAAATCATCACTTTCGTTCAGAGCAATTGTAAAAGTTCATAGGTTGTCAGCGTTCAACTGGTATTTATTAATCCCAAACGGTTGAAACTCTCTCTCTGTACGAGGAAACAAAATTGGTACTCTTGTGAGCCCATTTTGGCTGTGGATTCTGAACAAGAGGAGTATTTTATGAGATCGAAAAAAGATTACATCATACATTTTTTATATAACTTCAGGTCGTCAGATAGGGAAATACGAAAGATTTTTTAAAGCATACACATCTTAGTCAGCCCCATTGCATTTTCATCCAAGTACTTCAGAGTTGAATTAAGTGCTGACGCTTCATAGTGGTTTGGTAACATGCGAAAGATGTGGATCACCTATGCGTCTAATCGTGGTTTCCTAGACGGATATTTGTTAACGGATGAGAGCTGCCATTAAATCATCATTCCCTCCACTAAATTCGTCTTTAGCAACCAGAAATAGCAACAACTTAAAGTTTTAATTCATGCTTATACTTGAAAACGGTGGAATTTTTTGACATATTTGGGGGACTATGTCACACGTCTCCATCACGGGAAAATAGCGGTCATAAATTCCAAACTTTGAATAGCAGAACAAACAGGGCCACGATAGATTAGGCACTCTACCTAACTAGATGATAGCAAAATCTGTATTTCCGCCCAAGAGCCAAACAGAGAAAATACGACGTCCTCAGACCGGTACGGTGACTTGCCGAATCCAGCACTCTTCTGGGTGAGGTAAGTCGGTCCGTAACAGAGAGAGTCAGTCTGATTGGCAATAAAATGGCAGTAAATGATGTCTTGCCCAGACAAGTCGCTTTTTTTGCCCCGTTCACCGACCTAAAGCTATTTGTGCACTGTCTACTGAGCAAGTTAATAAAACCGCTTCTTTTTTATAGCCTCAGAAAACTGTGCTTCCCAATCTAGGCGATTTTTCAGTTTCGTTACCACCCGGCTGGTTGCAAAGCCTAATGTACTCTGCGCCTATTTTTTCTGCTACCGCAAGTCTCCGATTGACGGTTGCTCATTACCTCGAAGCAGAACAAATGTACGTTGCCCAAATATTAGAATATATCCATTTAGAGCACATACACCCTTTTTGTTTCACGACGGTATTAAACTAACAAAGCTTTGAATGTTATGGAAATATTCCATGCTTATATCCCATGAAAGTAAACCACAGTAGCCCCAACTGCTCAAACAAGTATACTAGATGATACTATGCTTTAATTACAGACACGAACAATAACTAACTTGATGCTTATGTCTCGGCTATGCTTCACTCTGTTATACTGAATTTTGGCTATTCTAAGCATGGGAACCCGTTGAGATACTTATATACATGAGATGATTTACCACGTAGATTATGATTCACTACGCAATATCAGTATTCAACTCATCACTGAAAACCGTGGAAATACTGTAGGGCTGTTTCATCTTTGTTAGGAATCATCAGCAGTACACATCCACCGAGCTCCTACCGAGACTCGAACTCGGGGTGAGGTATTGTGATTGGAACACCTGACCACCACGAGGCTATCCGAGCTGGTTCTCAACTGTTTGTTGGACTTATTCACTACATCATACGGCACCCTGTCGCCACTGACTTTGAACAATAACAACCCGTCTCTTGCTCAGTGATCGACTCCCGTGATGAATGGCTTCTGTGTAGGGTTTTAAGTGCATCGAAGGCATTTATTTATAAACAACCTGCAGAGCTTGACTGCTAAGAGTACATGAGTAGTAGGAGATTACATTCATCGTGCCTTATCAATGACGAACTCACCACCGAAAACTCTAGAAGAACTGCACATTAGTTCCCATTCTGTTACGAATAATCAATAAAGAATTTTCACCAAGTCCTAACTGGGAGTCAAACCCAAGATATATGACTGTCTGCCACACACACACACACACACTCACACACACACACAAGCATAGGCACACACTCTACTAGACTAGAAAACCCAGGCTGGCTCCCAATGATCTGTTTCACATCAACACTTCAAGTCATAGAGCACATAAGTCATCGGCTTTGATCAGCTTGTTAAGAAGCTTCTCTATTATGTGCCGCAAGATGACCATTCCTGGACTCGATCAGAGAAAGTTTGTTTGAAATCGGTTTTGTTGCTCTGTTATTCCACTTAATTTTTTACTTATCCGTTTATTATTTCATCAGTGGATATTGGATTGCTTTAATAGACTTTTTTCTGTCGGATATTTTTAAATCAATATATGACGATAGTCCGTGGGCGGGAAACTGTCACGATATTTGTACATCCCCTCACCCCTCATCTCTATTTCTCACTAAAAGTGTAACGATAAAAACAGGCTACAGAAAATAGACCATGCTGTTTACTGTCTTTTCAAATGTATATGAAGTCAGGTGGTAGCAAGAAATCAAATACGCGACAAAATATACTTGGTTCTTGGACGAAGACGATTGATAGGTGATCATGCCGTACTGCACTTTTCACGTGAACCCAACTAAAGCGGTGTATACCATGGGCACAAAAGCTGTTGCGATGCAATGGAGGCCCGACATCCTTAACCGGAACGCTTCAAGTAGAAGGACATATAAAGCTGCAATGAGTAAGAAGTGGTAATGAGCTGGGCAATAACAAACTCCTTTCTACCACCAAGATTGACCAGCAGTGAGGGTTTTCGAAGCTTCTATCCCAGAGTATGAAGTAATTCGAAAAATTCAACCACCAATAAGTGTAAACTGTTATGGAATACGTTTTTTAGGTGTGTATGTGCAGTTGAGTATTTCACATTTCAAGATAGTGGATGGGTGAATGGGATGACTGATGTCAGCAACATAATGAGTCGATCCTAAGCACTATAGTGCTTGTAAAGGATGAACCCAACAAGGGTGTCTCTGTTAACAGGGCCACAACAAGAAAGCAAGTTAAGAGACCTGGTGATCAGATCATAATTCCCCCCTTTTCCTGCCGGAAAATAATGTATAGAGAATTGAGTATTGCGTTCAAAAGTCACACTGTGTCATGGACTTCAAACTTCAAATCAGCGCAGAATTTGAATGGAATATTGATCGATCATCGGCTTGACTGCCCTAACTGCATGAATGTTCCGCTGGTCGTAGCTTGAGAGTCCCCTGAATGTCTTCTTGACCGCACCACTGAGTGAACCCCAATAATACAAGGAAAGGTGCACTCAGGGGTCGGTCAGCGATGAACCCGGAAAACGTGCTTGGACCGTATCCCAGTTGCCCAATCACAATAAATGTAAAAAGTAATAATATATTTTATATTATTTATGAAATTGCTATTATTCTCATTTTCTGGGTTCATCGCTGACCGTCTTCTGTCTGTACCTTGAGGGCTCACTCATTGATGCAGCTAGAGGGACTATCAAGGGACCCCCACCTCAAAATCAGTACCTTTTTGTTAATCCAGGTATAATGACAGACTTTCACACCTCCAGGAGATAGAACCAAGGTGATTTTCCTAAACGAACTGAGTGTCTGCCTAGGAGACACTCAGATGGTGTGTAAGCAGATACCACAGTGATGAACTTGAGAGTGACGGAATGATGAAGACTTATGAAGGACTCAAGTATTCCCAAGCCTCCTTGAAAGAAAGGAGAACTTCAACCTTTCAGGCATAAAGCTTCAACCTGAGTGGTGCCACAACCTTAATGATCCAACTTACTTTCCTTACGGTCGGCTTTAGTATGAGATTTTCACATTTGCAACTCATTTTGCGTCGGCCTTCCTGTGCATTACCAGAATACTTCAGCACATTGCGTATAAAGTGTGCATTGCTGGTTAGACAAAACATCGTTTAAGTTATAAACTGAATTATATCAAAACTCTCCTAGGGACAGTCAATTCCTTTTGTCCCTGTCAGACAGATTATCTGTGGAAGGTACCAGCTCGCGCGGTTGGTTGTTCTACGCCCGATTTCGTGGACTACGCATGTCGATTCGACCTAAGTCAACATCTGCGACGGGACAGAGGGCAATTTTAAGTGACCCATTTTGGTAGTCTGAACGAGTATCCACTTTCCGGGCGGATTTCCGCGGCTATTTGATGCTTTCCTTGAGAAAGACAATGTCAATAAATTCAAGGCATCGAAAGAAAGGAGTCATTATCACGATGGCATTGGTTACTGGAATGAGGAATAAATAGTACACGATCATATTTTAGAAAGTAAGAGGGTAAAATCTGGTACATTTCATTCAAACCAATTCCTACAAACAGTTTACTTTTTAACTAAAGTGTACGGGTATCCAAAATCATCTCCTTCGGCATAGCTGCAGCCGATGAGATGACATAAACTAAAAGTTTACAAGTGTAAAGGTCAAAAGGGAATAGAGATAAAATGTTTCCCTGTCTGTGAATTGCACTGTTGTCTTATTAACCTCGTACTCGTCGGAGTTGATTATTTTCGTTTTGTTGGCCGCACAGATACCATCCTTCTGAGCAGATATTAAACTGACTCATACGTACTGTCAAAACCCCATAGAGAGCAAGGTTTTTCAAAATAATCTCCAACATACGAGGTTACCTCCACGTAAAATTGTCCAAGTTGCATAGAAAACTTGAGGTAACTTTTCTTTCACAAACAAGGGACAAATTCCTAATCTTATCTGAACCATGACTTTCAGCATGAAATTGTGAATAATAATTCATTGAATATCCCAGTGATTCGGCAACCGTAAACTTTTATATCAGGTGGATAGACGTATTCACGTTGAGGTGCACAGCCTTGCATGAGGCACAACCTGGTGCATCATTCTGTGTTAAGACAGTTTTCCTAGAATAACTTCTGGTCTGACAGACAGAGGACTTTCATCTTCTCAGCTCGGTGAATTGTGCACTGTTCAAAGAGTCTATAATAACAAATCATCAACAAGGTTGATCATGATTTTCGGCAGCCCATTACAATTAGCGTGGAAAGTTGTGCGACCTAAAGTTCACTAACATGTTTTTCCAGAAACTTCTTACGACTAACGTATTCATGAGCCCTTAATTCTCACCACAGTTCGTTCACAATAGGTCGATGGCGATTCCGATATTTTCGTGCTTGTAACATTCGGCCAACTTTGCTTGCTCTTGTAATACCGACCCTCGATCAGTTGGAGGCCAAAGCAACTGACTTTTTTCCCCCACAGTTTGCAAAGGCACACTGAAACTTTTTGGCCAATCTTCTCCCAGATTGAATACTTAGTGGCCTTTTTCTGGTACGTTTATCCCAATACAGCTAAGAATATTAATCAGTTCGGACATGTTCATTTTTGCACATGGTTAATGAGGAAAAAATTCGTTGCCACTCACAAGAACACGAAACAATTTTATCCTGGGAAAAAGTGTTCCATGAGCTCGCATAACGTCATGTCTCTCTTTAGTGAATTAGCAGAATTTTCCGCTTTCCAGTAAACAGTTCTTCAAAACAGCGAAAGCAAAATAAGTATTTAACGGACCGCGGTCCTACGACCTTGAAACCCCGGTCACGCATTCGAAGTAAACCAGGCTTATTCCTCCGGTGAGGCCACCATTCACCGTGATTTAGCTGATGAAGAGTCAGACAACGTAGTGCAGCGGGGAGTGCTGGAACAACAAGACGACACGAAGATTAAACCGATCAAGCAAACCTATCGAGAGCTACTGATAAGAGAACAGGCGATGAATAAGTCGGAGGCATCGCGAAGCAGACAAAAGGAGGCATTCTGACTAGCAGATTGGAAATAGCGGGATCTGAGGCTACCAGCAAGATAACCCATGTGAGGGGCTGCCGATCAAGTCGTCAACTGAGGCAATAGGACTAGCCGAACAGAAATCGTACCTAAGAGAGTGAAGCTAACGGCCACAGGCAACTGACCAAAACGCAGCAGAAATACTCAGACAGCCGCAAGAGCAATGTCGGTACGGCGCGGTCTGGAAAGGGAGCTATATAAACTATTGTATGTGTTTTACGAATTTAACTTGTGTAGTCGTCACAATACAGGTGTCCTCACCCGTCTTGCCGTCTTCGTTACAATAGTAGTACCCATACATGTTCACCTTGTGTTTGCTTCTTCTTGATAGGCAGAAAAATGACAGACTATTCAGAACGTTCCTGGTAGGACCAGCGTTTATTCCTCAATGACGAAACCCACCCATGGTGAATCCCACTTTCTTTGGTTTAACAGTGAGTCACTTTTAGCATTTAACTTATTTCGGACTTCTAAACATCAGACAGATTTACCCGGATGAAAAAGATCACACAATTTTAGTCGTCAGCGGATCGAAACAGAAATAATGTGACCGAAATCACATTGTGTCAAACCCTTATCTTCAGCCTGGTTTTTTTAACATACTGTGACAAGTTCAGAAAACGGGAATTAACTAAGAAGAACAAATTTCTTCTAGCTAATTTCGATGACATATCACTAACCCGATAATTAGGGTAAAATTGAACGGCTGAAACAGCACGAATCATACTTTGAAAAGCAATAACGATTGCGACAAAATGATGTACACGAGGTAAATAATGCAAAAACACTATCGTCAGCTCTTTAGCCCCTTGCTAACCGCATTCATTCAATGTAAAAACCCGTTTGGTACAAATTTCGAAGAATAAGCATGACTTTAGGAAATTTAGGGAATTGCTTTTCTTGAAATGATAAATAGGACATGAAACGCTTATCAACATCCGGATGGTATTACCAATTACTTACCATGGATCATAAATTGGTAATATTTCATCACAATTATTCAGGCAATTTTTTCCCCAAAATCATTGTACATTTGGACGTAAAACACTGATGGTTGCAAAGGACAAGGCACAAGTCAACATTCGTAATGCGATTGGACATTCACTTCGAATTATCTTGGATCCTCGGAGAAACTTTTCTATTTGGGTACACAGCACCCCAACAGTGACACTAGGTTGGGGTTGACTTCCTACCTAGTGTTCGAACTTCGGATGGCTTTTTGTCGAGTATAATGAGTGCTCATTTAGCTTTTACCGATATGAGTCAACTTGCGGCCTCAACGGGAAGTCCGTTTGTTTACCAAGAGTCGGGTTCGCTACGCTCCAGTTTGACTAATCCTCATGTGCGAGTGAGAAATTAGACCGTCACGGGTAGAACACACCCCAATACCATTGGAGGTTGGCAATCGATTTATTCAGAAAATTGTCCCTAACGTGATGAGGACACAGCGTTAGCGATGGTGATCTGAGGAGTAGGGCATATGGTTCAGAGGTTGATATTTGGAGCGAGAGCTGAATCTGATCAGGTGATGGAAGCTGGGTAAGTGTTGCATATGACCACCCACTGACTTCCTCTTTACACATTGTTCTCCAAGGTAGCTGGGGGTTTATGATAGACCGGAAATATTGTCAGTTCGTTAGCAGTGAACTTTACCGTGTCGAACTTAGTAGGCTGCCGGGTTGGGATCCAGGACATTTGCCTGCCGGAGACACAAGCAGACGTGGCTAGGTGCCATGGTCACTAGCATGCTCCCACTCAAACCCATTTCCTGAATAAGAAATTTTGTTTATACATTTGGTCACAGATCATTTACTCTACGGGCTTCAGCTCACTTCACTTCGGTAACAGTGCGAGATACTAACCAAAACCAGAACAAGGAAGTTCAGGGTAACGGTCGAAGGACCTGAGCTGGGCCACTCCCGGCTGGAAAAGAATGCATACATGTTTCATTTCGCTAGTGAATTTACTGGTTTTTTCTTAACCTAGTTTAACCCGTGAACGTTGGCTGTTTTTTTATATTTTAATGGAAACCTCCATGGTCGACTGCTTCACCGATCATCTTGAATGTTGTAGCTTCCCGAACCTGCTCGCCTGGGAACATGCTTAAACCAGAGATCTTGCTCTGCTGTGAGGCAACAAGCCAACAAGTCCAAACTGGATTTCGACTGATCACAGTGTCTTATGGCATATTTTTCCATTATTTAATTGAATTTCCTCATGGTTTTATTGCTTTTCGTCTATCGGCAATATGTTCGTTTTCTGTTTCTCGATGGAGAATTATTTTTCTCAAGGATTGGCACAAAAACAGTGGGTTAAGTCTCAATTCAACATTTATCATTGTGCTCAAAGTAAACTGCCTTGTTTATTTCAAATATGGACGTTTTTAATAAAATGACCTTTCATATTCCATGACGAATGCTTGCTATGCTGCTCAGAATGATTGAATGCTCGAAACTGGATGAGACACTTCCACGTAACATAAGCTGGATGAAATACCGAAATTGTCTTATTTCGAGTGCTATTGGGACTGAATCATTGTCCGTGGTCAAACGAAATTCGCCATTCGTATGGGGTTGTAAATCGCATAAAGTGGTCTCGGTTAATTTGTGCGTCAACTTCGTGTTAGGAAGTGATTCCCAGTTTTGGTAGTGACGGTGTCATGGAGTATGCGTATACTACTTGTATAAGAAGTTCATTGCTGGAGAACTATTGTGGACCATAGAGCGAGATTAAAAAACGACGTGGCTTTACACGGACGGCAAAGCATACGAACCACGTGATTGCATTTCCCAACGAAATAAGTGATATATATGGTTGCTTCATCTTATTCGAATGATTTATGTGCTATCTAAGTGCATGTTTCCCAATGAATGAGCTGCCATTCGGAAAGTCTTCTGGATTATAACGGTGGCAGTGGTAGTGTTAGTATAATTAGCAGTGGTAGTAGTAGTGATAATATGAGATGGCTCTCTCTAAACATGTGTTGTTTTTCTTTGTATGTTATTGCTATAAATAGCATTGTCGGCAGAAGTTTCAATTAGAAGACGTTTCGGTTTCCGCGGGTAACCTTTTTCTAGGCAAGTTTTCAATCAACAGCCTAAGAAAAACTTGAGCGAGACTCGGCGATCGCATTTCATGCTATGGCCGAAGGACAAAAATCGATTAAGACAGCACCTAAGTTCTCCAACTGGGATTTCGAACTCACACAGAGCGCCTGCGCGCCGAAGCCGTGGCAATCAGCGCCCATCCTACGTGCATTAACCGGAACGACGGTACGGGAGCGTCAGCCATTTGGACAGCTCTATACTCATTCAAAAACAAACACAAAGATGATCGCAATTTCACCCTGAACTCAAATGGCCCCGCGATAAGTGACACTGAAGCCCAAACTCTCCGACGGCAGCACACCCGAAAAATGCTCATGCTCGCAGAAACACACACACACACACACACACACACACACAAGCAAATAGGAACATTGTTGGCTTGTAACGACTACTTTAGAATCACTTGATTGCAAACCTGCTTTGAAAAATGTTAGCCACGGTAAACGAAACTTCAGCTAATTAAAATTTCTACTGACAACTCTGTTCCTGAAATTAAAAAATTTACGAACAGCAACACTTGGAGTGTCGAGTCTTCGATAAACTCCTAACCTCGTTTGGTCCTGATATACTTAAAGTGTTAGATACATCCGGGACCTCGTTCTCTTATGTACAGAAAATATACGTTTTGATTTTTAAGGACAGTCCTACAGACAGACTGATGGTGTTGCAATGGGTAGCCCTCTTGGACCCACATTGGCAGATCTTTTGGGGAATGACTGAGAAAAAAGTACATCATAATATCATCCAGTTTACCCCGTACAAGTGTCATGTCGATGATATTTTGATTTTTACTGAGGAAGAACGGTTTACTAAGTTCTTCAATGTAATGAACACCATACATCCCAACCTATCAGTCACATGTGAAACACAGAGTGGTAAGAGTCTCGCTTTTTGGATATCATGATAACAAGACGTGCAGATGGAACAATCCAGAAGACCATTCATCGTGAAGCAACACGGAGTAGACAATACATTCAGGTCTCCAGTTTCGCTCCAGCTGTCTACAAAAGGGGTTTGGTCAAAACCCTGTTCCACAGAGCGCGTAAAATCTGCAGTGCAGACCAACTGCAAAAGGAAGAAGAGTTCTTATCCCAAACTCTTTGTGCCAATGGATGCCCTGATAAGTTCGTTGAAATCCACAAAAAAGAAAGGCCTAAGACCGTACAAGTTGACACGGTCGAGAAAAAACGAGTTTCTTTAGTGCTACTTTTTAAAGGGGATCATCTGTTCAATCGGATCAGTCAAAATCTGAAGTGTGCGCTAAAGCGTACCTACTTGGCCGCTGAATTGCAGATATCGCAAACCACCAAAGGACTAAACCTCCAAGCCCATTCAAAAGCAGTGTCACGAACCTGAATACCTCTCACGTCATTTATCAGTTCACCTGCAGCAGCGGTGACACCTACTTAGGCAGAACGGATCGGTGTCTCAGTCAAAGAATGGGGGAGCATGTACCGAAGTGGTTAGTGCAGGGGATGAGTCATCCTACGCCCGGACAACACGACAACGAGAAACCCGGCTTCGTCGATCGCGAAGCACCTTGTAACCTTTTGTCATCGGATTGATCCGGGTCACGCGTTCCGAGTGATTGCATGGAATCGGAACCCAAAGCTTCTAGCTTTTTATGAGGCTGTGTTGATAAGTAGACTTAGGCCTCCACTGTGGGCACAGAAACTTTTGACCCACAATGTGTGCCTGCCGTGGCTGTAACCAATCAGGTTTGCCGGATCGTTTCCTAATTTCGTTCGACTCTGTCTATTCCATTGTGCTGTCATGTGTCCCATTCGAACACGAACTCACATGTTTTACGTACGCGTTTGAGATCAAAAGAAATGCTTGCTTCTCGCAATTTATGTCTTCTATCTGTTTTGATGAATCAGTGTTGTGTTTGGTTCAAGTAGCCATGTGTGCACACAAACGGTTTTACATGCACACACACACACACACACACACACACACACACACACACACACTGTGGACCACTGATCCGTATCCTACACTCACAATGACTCGTGCAAACGCATGCAGGGTTGACACTAGTCATACTCCATCCCGGAAGGCACTGACCAATCATATGTTGTCACGTGTCCTACGACCTTGCGTGGTCTGATCCAATTGTACGATTGACATGCGTTTTCGCCGGCAGGTGACTCTGACTCAAATACTTAATTATCTGTTTGTGTTCCCGAGTGCATGCGTGAACTTGCGCTTGGAGTACGCTTGTGCCGAATACACGCTCATCCGCACAAAACGGACTCTCCTTCTACTTACCGAATCCGGTACACAACAGGATGTAATGTTGGTGACTTCTAACAAGCTAGACGAAATATGACATCAATTAAATTCGGCTATTAACATATTTTACATCTTTTTTTCAAGTTCAGACGTAGCCGCCTTTGTTAATTGCTTATGTCAGATTAGAGTTGATCACTTGTGATTCTGTGTTATGACCGGAACCAATATTACGCCCAGACAACTCATGCATTTGCCTAGGCACAGCCAAGTGCAGTTACGTACTCTCTTTGGATGAGATTCATTTGCTTATCCCATGCTTACAGTTAGTTGCAATGGAACAAGCTCACTATTTAGTTACAAAACCCCTCCGCCCCTTTTTGGGGAAAATCTATAAACATGGCTTTGAGGATTGTAGTGGACAAAAATTTAAGCTGCTGTCAAACAGAGCATGAGCGGTGATGAGTCAAACGACAGTAGAATATAATTTATCTTCAATAGGAAACAATTGTGGCTAGCTTCAAAACCTCCCACTTGATGTTCAATACTCAGCTATCGATATCGATCAGGACCTAGGGCTGCATCCGCGAGTTTGTTCTGTTGAATTATCTGGCTTCGTTCCATGTTAACCTGCTCACATGTATTCGTACCCTCTATTCGCCTACGTGAATTTGACTGTTTCCATAGTTTTCTTTGGGCGTGTGTGTGTGTGTGTGTGTGTGTGTGTGTGTGTGTGTGTGTGTGTGATCTTAGCCTTTCGGTTTGCATCACTTCCGTTTCCAGGACGCTGAGTGGCACAAAACGGAACGGAACGGAAGTGAGCAGAACTGAACTGTTCCTTAACAAGCAGTATGTTTAACCCTAAGACATAAAGTGACGAATGGCCTGGTGCTACGATTGATTAGCGGCTGTATTGTATAAGACGATAACGAATTAGTCGACCACGCAAAGGCATGAAAGGATAAAATTCGAAGTTTCTTAGTGCTAGTCATTGTACAGTACCTGAATAGGTCTATTCTGCCAGGCAACCTGAAACTGTTATTGTTGTTGAGGTTTAGGAATTTCCCCCACACCACTAGTTAATCCGATTTCATTTATCGGAAAAAATTGAAGTATTTCTATTAATTTCGAGATTATTCACATGATTCATTTGGTTGTCCGCTTTATTCCGTATTTTCTGAGTTTATACATTTTTCCAGTTAGCGATTTTGGTTACCTCCTACCAAGTTGGTGATTGGCTGTGCACGAACTTTTACGCCCCCTTCTCTAGTACCCTGTAATTATCTACTCTCCGGAGTGTATCTTTAGCCACTTTACCAAAATATGGGTCCGTTGATCTTGCGTGAGCCTTTCTCTTTCGCTGGAGTGCAACCTTTTTTCTCAAAGATTACTCCATGCTGTTTGAATCGCACGGTGCGATACTCAGAAAAAAGAACGGACATGTAAAACGTATTTGCACTTTTCAATAGCTGAGCTGTTCCGGTCGTGGGCTTCTCTGGCCTGAGTACACCGGGAATGTTATACTCCACGACCAACAAATGTTCACTGCATTATTAAAGTATCAACACAACATATGACCCTAAGACGTTGCGATAGAAGAATCGAATAAGGCCTGCAGTGACTCTTACGTTTTAACAAAAACACTGTCTATCACCAACTTACCAGAACAGTTTTCGTGGTTGGTGTAACTCGTTGTCGTACGTCATTGAGTGAACCCATGCCAACCACGGTCAATCCCATTCATCAGGTTCGCCTTATATCATTAGAAAGTGATTACTTCTATTGACTTTTAAATTCATATCCTTCTCGTCAAACATCACATATTATGAACATTATGAAGGTAAGCTTTACTGTCGTATGTACCACAGAATGTATCCTACTGATATCAGCTGCTTTGTTGCAAGGACTAATCGGATAAATCAGTATTATTTATGTGCTCGATTCCATCGCTGTCAATCCTGTTCAGTAGACTAAAATACCCAGTTATTTGAGGTGTGAATGTGATCACATAAGGGAATGCTGATCTGTCCCCTGATCAAAACTGCTCAGATATCAGAGTACTTTCGAGCCTACTGCCGATTCGAGCAACTAACTTCTGTCCGCTTAGGGGGGGGGGGGGGGGGGGCGCCTACAGTGGAAGAGTGAGGCACTGGTTTAAGCAGATCAGACTGAGGTTCACGTAGAGCTTTGAAAACTAAAAAATTTCCCCTCAGTTTATGCGATCAAATCAGTGCGAAAAATGACTTACAGAATAAAACCTTCGAGTTACTTTTCATTCCGTAATCCTCTGATGCCTTACACACACGCACGCGCACACACACGCACACACACACACGCACACACACACAACCGGCACTGTTTTTCTTGTCAGAGCTTCGCCGGCGGAAGTCCAACAGGCGTGTGACTGAACAATCCTATGGCGATCAATGATTGATGATTCCGTCCAGAAACCATAAAATCATATTCATTTTCGATTAACAATTGGCAGCCGTGAAGGCAGTCACATTACCAGGACCTTTGTCGTGGATGTCGTGAGCTAATTTAATTTGCGTTATTAACTACCATAATCCAACTGCGAATAGTTCGAAGCCCCCAGTGTGTGACTTTGTGGCTCAGTTGACAGAGTGGAGGAGCGTGTGGCGTCCTTGGATTGTCCAAAGAAACACTAA
Organism: Fasciola hepatica; assembly: GCA_948099385.1. Lineage (NCBI taxonomy): Eukaryota > Metazoa > Platyhelminthes > Trematoda > Plagiorchiida > Fasciolidae > Fasciola > Fasciola hepatica. Next base: position 11,858,935 of record CANUEZ040000116.1, on the reverse strand, counting down.
AAGACAGATTCCACTCCAGGCATCTGGCATACAGATGAAAACCAACCAACGGTCTTCCTTTCCTACAGACAGCAGTTTAGCTTTTCTGTAATAATCTTCAAAGTTCACTTAATTACGTAAATACTAGAAATCATCTTTATCAAGCCTACTGAAGGGAGAAAAACATACGACAATTCGAAATGTCACCATGCCGAGGACAGTCCACGATAGATCACATTAAGCTACTATCATTGACTATTTTTAAAGCCCGCTGATTCCAGACAGAAGTTTTGTTCGATTTTTTTATTATCCCATCTCCTAAAGGCCTTCACTGTTTTCTCAGTCAATCCGGCAAGGAAGATCTAAACAACCCCGGGATTTTTAATGAAAGTGGTTGTTGCACAATACAAATTACAAATCACATCGCGTTTGTCCTTTTTGGACTTTGCTTCCTAAAGTATTTGACATACGACCTAGCTAAATAATCAGGAGAAAATACTTGAAAATGTCGGCTTGATGCGTGAGACTTAGTAGTAATAAACAAACCCCATTTTCGGTGTTCCACAACTGGTAACAGTACATTTTATAGGTACCAAGATTAAGATGATAGGAAAATATATGAAAATCAATAACCTTGGTGTGGATATCTTACGTGCCAAAATTCTTACCGTATCATAAGTACCACTTGAGACAAACTATTGTGTGAAATGTTATGTCAGTTGCATGTAGATTTTTCGTTTTGTCACTATATCCTGAGCCAGTGCCTAGGATAAGCTGACAAGTCTTACATGTTATTTTTGGGCGCACTGAGGGGAGTAATTCAGGCGAATTGCGATTGCTTTGAAGATGGCTGATGTAAGAGCGTCAACAACTCTCGCTGGTCTTCTTTTGGTAATGTAGACAGGACGAATAACCTTAGCTGCAAAGATTGTATAGTGTGACTTAGTCAATGGGTGTTGACTGCCGTTTGTCCACCCCTAACTGGTTCTCAGTTCAGATAAATGAGATGGTCTTCCTTTATGTAACCAGAGAATCGTTGTGTGGTTCGACCCACGTGACTTCCTTCCGAGGTGCAAATAAATCCGTGCACACGGTAAGAGGTGGAACCTATCGGTTGCCTGTCTTTCGTCTAGAAAAGAGCAATCGGTCGGAAGGTAAACCAGAAACGAAGTTCTGCAACGACAGACAGCCTTCTGATTATGAGTTAAAACAGTCTGTTTATCGTATATTCCAGTGTCTCTTCAACAAATATTGACGTCGATGATACCATAAAGATGCTGGCACACAACAATGATCAAATATTGCCATCATCACCAAAGATTCTTCTATTTTGCCTTTTTATTACTAAAGTGCCGTCGTGAATCAATTCTGAAGTACCGAAAACAAACAAGGATATGCTGGTCAAAACAGTGAAAAAGAGGAACAAGGATTGAGTAAATTACCGTCACGCGAATAGTCCACTCGGTCATGTGACCATTCAGGGGAACAAACCAACCGTCATGGTCAGGTCAAAATGCGAATGCTATTCGCTTATCTTTGTGTCCCACAATCTATTCTGTACTACAGTTAACATTAAACCCACCCTGATTTTCTGCTATTCCTCTTAAACCAAATCGCTTAAGGCGACCAAATCTGGCATACTAATGTATCAATCCAATTATTTATTGAATATGTACACTGATTTTAAGTGTGAACTAGATAATTTGATTTATTCTGGATAATGAGTCTCAGAGAATGCGAAGTGCCAATAAACCCACTCCAGGACGAATGGCACAGACAGCGAACTGAGTCACTAGATCAAGGGTCTCTGCCGTCAGTGATTCATTTTGAAAAGAAAAGCCAGAGTTGTAATATAGAACGATTTATGTTCGGGACGATTTCGCTGCATCTCAACATGGTTCATACTGCAGAACGATACTGTTTATATAAGTTCGTGTAAAATCATTATGTTCGACAAATATAGGGAAAATTACAAGTTACGTCTCCATGGTAAAGACACATTAACGAAGAGCTGTTTCTTCTGACACAATATGGGTTTCCATCGATGTATGGCAATAGCTTCAGCAAACCTCAACAGCCTGGTATTCCTTGCCACGTAAATGACCGGAAACGCAGTGCTTCGGTCAACTGGATGTTGCGTCATCAGAAGATTCACTATTCACTATTCACTATTCGGTATGCTTAGTCAAGTTTTATCGGACAATGTACCCCTCTTGAACAGTGTTCACTCACACCACAAATTCCGCTTGTAAATATCAACCTCTCATTTCATATAATGGAATATATTGCAAGTGGGTTTTCCGTTTTACGATTCAGGCTCCTGGTGCAAATTATAAATTCTATCAACCTCTCAGTCATCAATACCGAACAAAGGTGAGGGGCTCAGAGCTATCTCTGTTGGATCAAGAAGAAATATTCGCACGCAAAGACTCGGGGATGAGCATAAGCGAGATTTACAAGAAGATTTTCAGCTCGGCCATAGTTATTGGTAGTTTTTCGAAGGGTCAAAATAATTGCCATGATGTTTTGATCGCTGAGCTTGGCGTTTAGATCGCAAACGTTTCATCACCAGTCGAGGTGACATCGTCAGTGCCTGTCACCTCGACTGATGATGAAAAGTTTGCGATCTAAACGCCAAGCTCAGCGATCAGAACATCATGGCAACCAACAACCTGAGCTACAACCAACACAAATATTTAAAATTATTGAGGTCAAAATAATTATTTTGCGACCGGCCAGCTTACAATTCGCAGAGAAGTTTCCTAGTGGGGTTTGCGTGAGCCTTCGCGTAGTGTATTGAACCAAATTATAAGTTCACAGAAACTATAAAGAGCCTCTCCACTGCATTTAGGCTTTCGGCCTGTACAGTACCGCATCTACAGCACAAAAGGATGAGGTTCGTACATTGGTTGACTGATCATCCAGTTCACGATCGAGAAGAATGGGCCAGAAACCACATCACTTGAAATGATAAATTGAATTATGTGATATTTAACGATGTGAAAACGGTTAACTTTGACGATCCTCATGAAATCATATACCGCTGGTACGATATAAGGAAGGTTTAGCTAGATGCCAGTTATCGAGCTTTTTGTGGTGGCTGTTTTATGGTCTGGGTGCCATTTTCGAGTTTGGGAAATCTCAGCCAGCAGTTTAAGAGGGGAAGTATTCGGCTGGTTCTTATAGTAGAATACTGGCTCAGTTTCTTCTCCCAAAGGTTCCGGAAATTGGCTAAGGCTTGCAGTCTTTTCACATACTACAGAATTTAAACATAGTATCAGAACATCAATGAACTGACTAACTGATTACGCAGATCTGAAATGGATTGCAAAGGCCTAGAGTCTGTTATCGATGTAAGTCCGTGCCGGTGGTATTCTTTGGCACTCTTCACGAGTTGACGTTTGTCATGCTTAGTGAATCAGATAACGTAGAACTTGAGACCATTAGTAACATCACTACCTGCATGCCCGAAAGCTGTGTCTTAGTTGTTATCACTTGAGGTGGTTATGTTTCACAAACAGCTGCTTATTTTTGTCACTCGAACAGGAATGGTTTCATTAGCATTTCACACACTCCGAGACTCATTATCCAGAATAAATCAAATTATCTAGTTCACACTTAAAATCAGTGTACATATTCAATATATAATTGGATTGATACATTAGTATGCCAGATTTGGTCGCCTTAAGCGATTTGGTTTAAGAGGAATAGCAGAAAATCAGGGTGGGTTTAATGTTAACTGTAGTACAGAATAGATTGTGGGACACAAAGATAAGCGAATAGCATTCGCATTTTGACCTGACCATGACGGTTGGTTTGTTCCCCTGAATGGTCACATGACCGGGTGGACTATTCGCGTTCCCAGCACTTGCAATCAACGGAGTACCCATGTGACTTGTCAGAAGGAAATCGGTCGGTGGCGAAGTCGGAAGAGTGAAAACAGAGCAGTGTGAACTGTCGGTTTAGATAAACAATTAGGAATCAGTTATAGCGGAATGAAATATATTTATTCAACAATCGAAATGGCACAAAAAAAGTAAAGATTATGGGGCAATATAATGAACTCGAGCACACAAAATGTGAGCAGGAAGCAAAACGAGTCTGTGCTTAATTGAACCAAGCGAACGCAATGTCCCTGATGCAATAAGTACTCTGATAAGGCGGGAATTACTATATATTGGAGCGAGTGAGGTTGACTGTGTCACTTTTACAGCAGAGCGACTGAACACGGACAAAATTTCCATCACCCTCGCACTAGTTATGCACGACAGCTATCGTGTCCCCTGTCAATGTTCAGAATTAAATCATTTAAGTTTGGGTGATACTGGTAAGTTGGTAAACGCACCCGGAGTACAGTAATATTGTATGATAAATGGTTGAAAGAACAGAGGTCTAAACGGAGATCACTGATCCATTTTGTTTTCCAGCATTTGGGTATTTTATCCCAAGTAAAATAGATTTCGTTGGTGATTTCGTTTTTTTTGGGCAGAATCGCGCAATTTCCAGCTACCGTCTAGGTGATATCAAAAATTTTGGTAAACTGAAGTTAGGCTCATTGACTGACAGTTTTGTAGAAAAACCTAACGGTAAAGCTAAAATCATAACACTCCAAATTTGAGATAGGTTTTCCCTTCAGAAGGGGAATTGGAAATAAAGCAGGTCACATGTGTGTGTGCGTTTTTTTTCAACTGTACACACGGAATAAGTCAATAAGATTGAGCTGATCACGTTGAAAGATAATACGTCGATGCGAAATTCAGCATCCTGGACAATGAAATCAAAAGAGTGCTTAGATATTTCAAAAAGAAGTCCAAAATCCTTCGTGATATCTCAACTTTGTTCGCTAAGTTTTATAAATATCTATTTCCAAGTAGATAGGCACATTCAGATAATAAATTGGAGTAGAATCCGATATCGCAGATCCCTGGGATTTTCTTTTTTAACCATTACTTTTTAGGGGTGGGAGCAGTAACCCCGTCACTCAGAAGAAAATCAGACCGAAAACACGGAAATATCTAGCTGTACTGATAAGAACCCAATTCAACTAACCAAAGAATTGTTTCTCTTATCAGGTGCTCTCCTATCAGGTTTTAGCCGTTCATCAAACTTTAACCCTAGGTAAAACAAACGATAATTTCGAGTGCGGCATTAAGGTGACAGTGAGAGATAGGAAGTAAGCACAGATGTAGGTACATTTTGGAGTGCATCCAGCTAAAAAATTAGTCAAAATGTACTGCGTTATAAATGCAAGTCTAAAAGCCATTGACTTTCATTCACAACCATCACATCGGTGCATCCGGAATGAGACTGGTTGCTCCTATTGGGAGAATCCACCGGGGAAACACAACAGTGATTCGCTGATAGTTCTACGTGGGTTAGTCAAAGCTAACCCAAAGAAGGACGAGGCTGTGAACTCAGGTTGGTATGTTCGAACGTAAATAGTATAGAGATGAGTGGACAAATTATCGGAAGCATACGACCGTTTTCGCGGTCGTTGTCTGTCACCAGGTATGCGTATCTGGTACGCAGCTGTCCACTCATATTCACACTTGTTCATTTTATAAGTGGTTTGTTCCCGAGTATCTCATTTACTGCTTCCGGGATGTGTGTGGTTGCTCTTAGGCAGCTGCGATAGCTGTAACAGACACCCGCTGGTAGGAGTGAATGAGTGGACAAAGGAATACTGGATACTCCCACTTGATGAGCGGCAATGGCCGGTCTTGTGCTTCAGAAGAACAATGCCCACTCATCTGTATACTACTCACTGTCAAGACTGTTGAATACGTATTAAAATAATTGGGGACATATCTGACTACAACAACAACGACAACAATAACAAAGATGGTAGTAACCGTAATATAAATAGAAGATTCAATTCACTTCATTCATGCATTAATCTTACACTTGTGCCCTGGTTTTGGTTACAACCTTGTAATATCATCCGGTCATAAGTGAAATAATTCGAAGCATACAGAAGCAGGCAAACAGGATAGATAGGTAGAAGTGAAAATTTTAAAGACGAAAAAAGTTCGAATTTGAGCACGTCACTGACCGCAAAACTTGGTCATACTCCCCATTGTTTCCAGTCATACGGCAGACGGATCTGGTGAACCCTAAGCTGAGAGTCTAATACATCTTACACAACCAAGTCTACCGGTCGCTTTCCCCACAAACTTTCTCCGTGGTTGAGACTGCGACCGTAATAGCCCATCTTCCAATCGGTACTTGCATCAGAAGCTGTTTCTGTGCGTGCGTAAGACATCACGGTAACCTGATTAGAATAAACGTTTGATTCACAGGTTAGCACATGCGCTTCCTAACTCCACGTGCCTAGACTCAAAGATTTTACTGTGTGAGGCATTCTAAATAGCGTAGATGTAAATTGCTAATGTTGACTGGATAGATTTCTGTCGGAAGTAAGTAGGGTGAAGAGGAGTAGGCAACGTTTATCCGAAGCAGATGACTGAGGTCATGGTTATTGCCGCTCATCTGTTAGGCTTATCCGGTTCGCCGCTCTTCTCTCATCCCCGTATTTGTACACTAAGTAGCCACTTTATCCACAATTTTGAATAATAGATTCTTCTCGTTACTAAGAGCTTTCAACGTTCCGAGAGTTTTTCCTTCTTTAAAATCAACATTAGTTTTCCATACATTTTGTCAAGAAACTTGTTATACGAGTGATTGTGAGTCTCAGATTTTACCTGAATGTTTGAAGATGAATCAGTGACCCAGAGAATGTTGTGTAAAGTATGCGGGTTAAGTGTAGAATTCAAGTACTGGTGTTCCTCCGCGGAGAGTTGCTCGTGTTCAGTTTGCAAAAATACAAAAACACAAAAAAAACCATGAACCTAGGGCTCAGTAAGTACATCATGGGGAACCTAAGCTCAAATCAATCGAACACCCGTACGGCTGCCGACAGCATGACCGCTACAAAGTAAATACCAATAATATGGGAGTGAGTTTCAACTTCCTGTGAATTGTTCCATTCTTTCCAAAATGTATACGAATCAACGATCCGCCGATGCAGTACTGGATACGCTGGTCCGTAGTTTGATTTCAGTCATGACATTTTTACCAGTCAGTGACTGTGGCGCACGTTATTTCTACGTTCCGTTTACGGAAACGTTTGTTGACGGATACGGGGTATCGTTTTGGTGAATTTCACCTCAAACCTCATCTATGAGTAGGCAACTCGTTCATGAGATCATGACAGTAACCAAGAAGAATGCTTCAGAACAAACCACTTTGTGTAAATGAGACGATAACTTATCGTAAATTGGCCTCTTTTTCGCCCGTGGTAGTCAAATAGTTTAGAGCGTTTGATTACCGCCTCGGAGGTCAGAGTTTCGAATTCCCCGCCGTTATCGGCTACTTTGGTGGTGAACAGTAATCCACTATCGCCTGGCTCGTTACCATACCGAACATATTGGGACCTCATGAGGTTCTCTACTACAAGTCTCATGGTCCGGTTGACAGTTGTCTCATATAGTGCAGTAGGTCTTTGTAATCACGGGGTGCTCTCCTTCCACTACTCTCATGCACAAGAATATAATTTAAAAAGTGCTGAATGTTCTCACCTCAACTGTTTCTCATACATCGCTCCCGATTTTTGATTTATGGTCATACCTCTTGCCTCTGAAGATGTTGCGTTTGTCAAGCAGTCCAGCTGAAAGTCTGCTTCCAAGCCTTTTGTTCCGAGTGCGAGGACTAAACTGCAACTAGACTGTAACCCGTTGGAGCAGCTGTCTTACGTAAGAGGTGTACGTATTCAAACTATGAAGACACAAAACACTGGTGAACTCCGTGAGGTGAAGAATACAGTGCAACATCCGGCTTTCCACACTGGTTTCAATCAAGAATCAAGGTGACTTCCTAAAGCCTGTTGTCACGGACTGCAAAGGCTCAGATATTTTGAATGCCTACATTCATTGCTAGAAGTACGATTTGTTTGTACCATTTCTGCATCGTACAACGGTTAGTTTGTGTTACACTCCTGATTCACGAAACGGGCTAGTCTTATACAAGCTTCCGATGGACCTAAGTTATTTCGTTCAGAAAAACGTAATACAAGGAAGAGAGGAAGATAAGGATAGCTGAGAGTAAAAGAACATGGTACGGACAAGAACTTTAAGTAGTTGTGAAAACAATGCACGTATCCTGGAAGCCACGGAATGGTCAAGAATAAAGCAAGGGTAACCCTTAAACCCCATCCGGAGAACTTAGTTCGCTCTGTGAACTCAGGCCAACGGATAAAGTTTTAAATCGAACAGAAAGGAATTCTCGGTCCTCTTTCTAACCCAACAGATAGTTGTAATACAGTATGCTTAAACAGCTACCCTTTGTCATGTTGTTAGGGTTGAGAAATGACAAAACGTGATAGATCATGGCGTTCTTCAAAAGTGAAGTTTTATTTAGGACATCACCAATCTGTTGTTTTACTTTCATTTTTACATAACGTGATTTGAAATGACAGTAAAACCTATGGGTTCACTTTCAAGCTTCGTATTTGTACAATCACCTGTCGGCTAGAATCAGGTGACTGTCCATCAGCCCTTATTTGACATACTCGAGCTTATCGATTTTCACCCTCCTGACCACACTTCGATCAGGTTGGAGAATTTCAAACAACCTGACAGACCGAATTCGGGTTGATCATGTTCACTGCGCATTAAACTCAGATTGAGGGTGTTCCCGACTGTTCCCTCTTGACCTATCAAAAAAGATCAGCAAAAACGATTGCGATTAACATAACATCAGTCAGACCGTTTGGCCGTTGGATTGGATAATTCTTGTATAGCAGTTTTTCATCATGCTAACAGACGAAGAGATCAAACAAAAACAGGTGAGTTTTATAGTTTGCTACCTTCAAGGTAGTGGTTAAATCATTCCGATCTTACGTAACATTTATTTTCCAGTTACTAATGTTCTCTGAAAAGCGGAGTGGCCGTAAACAGATAAGTAATGTCCCCTGGCTTATCATACTATCATGATGGAGTGATTTCAAGGCAGAGATTCAGACAGTTAGAAAGCACCGAAAAGAAAAGTTGGTCTGCTAGGGAGATGCTCTAACCCCGGGATACTGACTTTCCACTCTCGTTGTGGTGACCTTTCGACCATGTTCTATAAACTAATATGATTTGCATTTTTGAGAACGTTATGTTCTCAACCAGGACGTCGAATAATAAATTCCAGTAATCATCACCCATACTTTGAAAGCTTTGCGCGCTTCCTTAGAGCAGTCAGGAACCCCAGGCTGGTTTATGAGCCACATTAACTTGTGCCACAGACAGGAGTCAAAAAACAAATATTATTCATTTGGGTAGCAGCCTGTTAACTGATGAAAGCCAACTGGTAAAATGTCTAGACAGATTTTGGTTTATTTGTAAATACAAAACTTCAGTACTAATGTCCAATAACTGTAGATAAATAAATTAAACTTTTCTATTAGCTGAAAGTGATGGAGAAAGAACCGAATAAGACATCAGAATAGGTGGAAATCTACAACTGGCAAATCGACAGCGACAATCTTGCTGTTTAGGTTTCTGACTGAAATAAAAACAATCGAACCCTTCCATTGCTACTGCCCTTTAGTGGTAAATCAATCATCTGTCCCCCATTAGGTCATTATTAAGTTTGGAGTATAAGGAGCCGTATGCGGTTTTGCAAAATCATTTCTCAGGGTCACGCTTGACGATACTCTCGGATGGTGCAATGGGCTCTCCGTTGCATGTTTGGTTATGGTGGCCTTTATTGCGAATACGTAATCTTTATAAAAAAAATTAGACTCGCCTTAACAAAGAAGCAATAATGGACGAACCAAGTGGATGAAGAAAGAGCGCGAACAAGAACATCTTCAGTTCTGTTGCTCAACGTACATTGCCAGTCCGCAGATGGGTTTCACTAATCACATTCAGAACTTCAGGAACACCACACACATTACATTAAGTGGGTCACTGATCTTTAATCTTTTGTCATTCTATAGTCCAATGACCTCTTACAACTACGACCGACAACAGCGTCTGTTATCAGTCGAGAAACCACGCACAACCCATACATTAACTGGCACTGTTTGTTTATCGCATTTGCTCTAGAGAATTGTCTCCTCTACTTAGTACCCAAAGCCCCAGTATCCGGTCTCCCATCAGATTCACTGGCGAAACTTCGTATATGGCTGTTGGGGGACAAGCAGATTTCACGTCGCACATGTCTTCCAATGGTAAAATTCATTTGTTTCAACTGAAGGGAAAAACAAGAAGCTAATGAAAGCTCATTTTTGGAGGGATAGCTTAAATTCATATAAATCTAGTTCAGGTTTTATCTCATTTGAATCGTATGGAGCGTGCTTGGAAGGCGAGTTCATTTCTAGAATCACGAGGGGATTCTTGCAAATTAATTTCGTCGGTTAATAGGGCTAACTTTCAGAAAGAGGACACGTGGTCCCATGTATGGATCTTCAAAAAGGGGAACATGGTGCTGTATCTGGATGACAGGACGAAACTCCCCTTGAAGCACACCACCCAATTCGCCGTAGTTGCAGCTCATCAGGTATGCATATCTGGTACTGTTCCGCCCAGTCATCCCTATACTAGAGCACTCCACAGTTGGTTTACAACTGTATTCTCGTTTGAATCGTGAGGGGCGGGCTTGGACGGAGGGTCCATTTTTAGAATCATACGGTGATTCTTTGCAAATATAGGGGGTGATTGGACGGAAGAGTACCGGGTATGCATACCTGATGAGCTGCAAATACCACGAAATTGCTCGTGTGCTTCCAGGGCAATTTCCCCCTGCCATTCAGATACAACACCACACTACTCATCTGGAAAATCTAGTTCAGTTCTCTTCTTCCAATCACTAACTATCGACTGCCGCTATATGATTTAATCTTGGTCTTGACCAGTTGCCAATAAAAAATCAATGCATCAGTAGCATCTAAACAGAAAAGAAGGTGTCTGGATAGAAGCACAGATCTTACTAACCAATCAACCATCCAGCAAATGGATTTTGCAGAACACCTCATACTTCTTAGGCACCCCTTATTTACTATTCGTGCCATCATCGACAATCTGCACTTATCCTTCGACCGCTACCTATCTCGAAAACAACGCACAGAGAGAATTTATCTGTGAACATTCGTAACACGTTTTAACGAACTTAACCTGTTAGGCTAAACCCAGAAGGAATGAACTCTGGTAGGCACCAACTCACACCTAACCTCGGCACTTCTAAAGCGATACGGGGAAAAATTCGATGCTCAAGTACCGCAATATCACACATCGTTTTGCAACAATGAATTGACAGAATTGAACGGAATGGCTCAAGCTGAAAGGAACAAACAGTATCAGGATGCTTTATAACTGAAGCGTACCAAGTCTATTTACCCTGAGTTACGTGCGACTGAGTAGTAGACGATTCTCAATCACATCTTATTGGACATTGCAACGGACCAAAGGAGGTTGTATTCTACCTCTCATGTGCTAAAATCATCGCAATATTATCGTCTGCAAGATATAGGAACTCAGTGCAACACATGATTAAATCACCCTATTTTCGATCAGTTTTAAAGTTCCTTTTACAGAGTTTGGCAAAATTTCTGAGGAATCCATTCGATCTCGACTGCTTACTTTTTCGTTTGTTTTTAACAAGTGACTGATTTCTAAAACTACCTATGGTAGATCTGTGACGAATGGAAGGATGTTACGAAGTATACCGTAATTCATTAGTTTATTTCATACAAGGTACTTATGCATACTTGTAACGTACCCTGGAAATGGTACGTCGTACACCGTAGATCACAGGGACACAGATTAAATCAGATCATGTGACTAAAACGAGAGAACCATGATAGCCCTGGGTGGTGGGAAAAAGTCTTTCTGCGAGGTAGCTAATCGAACTAATTACATAGTAGAGACCGAAATGCCAGCTGGTTCTCATCGTGCTTGGGAGATAGAAGCGGATGCAAGTTCCTTCTACAGTTAACTGATTTTCAAATAAACCGCGCAAATCCACAAGGGGAAAGCAGCTGCGATCAAAACCCTTCAACTAAATCTGTGCGCTTTGCGTCCATTAGTGTCGAAAAACATTTTGATAATGGCGAAAGGTTTGACTGAAATTCATCGCAACGGTAGTGTAGTGTGTGACCACCATATGTCGGGTGTAACAAATTTGCAAATAATTTCGGCCCAAAAGAACCTGGTACGATGGAGATGTTACGTTAGAGCGCTTCTGTGTCAGTGTTATTGTTTTGTGAGATCACAAGGACAACACGGGTACGAAAGTTTGCAAGATATTCAGGTTTGGTATGAAATCGTTTTTCGTAAAAACCACCAAACTCTGGCACGAATTTATGCCTGCGGCGACTCTTGTGAATGGTCATCACCTCTAGGTACAATGCAAGATTTTACGAAATTCGGGTCATGTAGTGGCACGTAAACTTGCACGAATGCTAAGCAGATGACCTTTAATTGAGATATAAAAATGAGGATAACATTAGGGAAGTTATCTTTCTTCACTCCGTGATTGCTTTCCGATTGATTACCTCCACAGATAACATAGAAATCATTCCAACGACTCCTGAGTAGTGGCGATTTCAGTATCACTAGTAAAGCAGTACTGTTATGTCCAAGGACAAAGCTTACTATTTCTAAGATTTCATTATTACTTTTAACTATTGGAATTTATACTCATCAACGAATTCCTTCTGATAAATACAATAAATACTTTTTCAATTTCTTTTTTAATTTATTATAAAACAAAGTACAACAATTGAGGAAGGGAGGGGGTTTGAAAGGCGGTCAAAAGAGGAAGTGACCGGTAGCTGTGAGAATCAAACCCAGGCCGTTACTATCCAAAGCCAAAGACGATAGCCGTCTGACCACAGAACCACTGCTTCTAAGAAGGTCTTCCTTTATTCCTTTAGAACAAACATGCAAACATGATGTCACTCAAGAATGAATAACAGCTTGTTTCGTCGCATTTTTGAAAAAAGCATTCCTCTTAAATTCACTGACTACAATACTGCTCTTTTGTTACTACACCGAAGTGCTACTTATTTCCTAAAAGCCTTTCTTTCCTTTCTTTCTCCTTTAGGCATTTTTCTGACTGTCATCTGTTAAACCATTTCCAGTCTATCTACTAATTAGCAATGTTTAAAATCCCGTGTTCGGTTCGTTCAATTTTTTCTCTTTCAAAACATCCGAATCAGGCGCGAATTAAAGAGAGTCGCGAAATGAGACGCGCGCTAATTGACGATCGTCATATGTATTTGGTCGCCGTATTGGAACGGTATTTTCGGTTCGACTCACCAACCATTTGTGACTGGCTACTGGACAATCAACAACTGGAAGCAATGCAAGAATTTTTCGAGAAAGGCAAAAGCAAAGTGTTGTTTGTGATTAGCGCCGATCACGGATTCAACACCATGAAAAGCAGTGAGTCGATTCAAACACTTAGACTGGTCTGCCACTTACCGAAGAGACGGCATCATGATCCGGGTCGTTCCCTTCTGGATCTTCATAATCATTTCCCATATCGTCATCATCATCCGGATCATCATCATCATCATCATCATCATCATCATCATCATCATCATCATCATCATCATCATCATCATCATCATCATCATCATCATCATCATCATCATCATCATCATCATCATCATCATCATCATCATCATCATCATCATCATCATCATCATCATCATCTTCACCATCTTCATCACCATCCTCATCACCATCCTCATCTTCATCCCCACTGAGAATGACCAGTTCATCAATGTAGCAAGCTACACTCTAACGGCACTGGGATATAAGTAGTGTTGTATGTGGATAACTACTCAAAGCAAAAATCAAAACTTCGGGCTATTTCTCCTCATTCTGAAGGCTAGGCTTGACTAAACAACAAACAACTTCCAACCAATCATGTTGTGATCCTGAGAATGGAATCTTTGTCCATCCACCCTCCTTGTTGTTCACATGAGATTTCAGGAACCAAACAGGTTGTCTTACACCGCTGGATTAACAGCTTCCCAAGTCTTCAGTAATTGGTCTGCTCCTTACATTTGAGTAACGACTCCGAACTGGCGTCGTGCTAATAGTTTTTCTGATTTTCTTATTTTCCTCTCAATCTCATTTTTGGGCTTTGCTTATAACTCCGAATGCGAATCTCCTGGTCGTAGTAAATTCTGTCGTCACATGGCAACAATGGAAACTAACATTACGCGTTCTTACAATAGAAACGATTTGCCCTTTATTTCAGAAACTTCATATTACTCTCGAAAACGCCCTTGACCACAAGGACTGTACCGTACTTTCGATCAGTTTAATCGGTAATAGCGGAATAGTATTGAAGAAAATATCTGTCCCCTGATAAATCACTGGGCAAATCAGTAACTGATGAAGTGAGGTCAACGATTGATAAATGTCCCGTGCTACTGTTAGAAGAGTGAACTACCGTGTTGTCTTTCAGTTCGTAAAGAGTATTGCACGAGTCATCAGGATGAACAAGAAGTGTCTGTATAAAGAGCTGAGTTTTCTGTGGTAATAAATCCTAATGGCTCATAGTTTGATCAGATGAAATCAACTTTGGAGTTAGCAAATGTTAACGTGTTCCTTTCTGATAACTCCTTACTGAATTAGATGCCCCACCTCTTGGAGTCTAAGTTGTTGATTTTCCTCAATTTCGCCTCATTTTCTGACTTGACACCATAGAACTTCAGTTAACCCAACTTAATTTGTCAAGTTCATATAATCGGCTGAACAATCACGAAAATAAGGTATGTAAAATATGCAAGCATAAATCGGTGCATGCTCTCATACGTTTGTACATAAATACCCATATATATATATATATATATATATATATATATATATATATATATATATATATATATATATATTATATATATATATATATATATATATATATATATATATATATATATTCACTCACGTTTGACAACGAGTCCTAGTTTGGATCGAAACGTCACAATAAAAGTTTTACAACTCAACGTACGCCTTGACTTCTCTATCATATATATATATATATATATATATATATATATATATATATGCACACCTACATACATGTTTACGTGCATATATAGTTGCATGGAAAATAGTAAACCATTTTAACTAGAGATTTTTGAGAATAATTTGGCTGTTTTTCTTTGACTCACTTTTCTTTTCCCCCGTCCCTCCGCTGAACTTAACCAAACCTCTGACCAATGTTACTTGTACGTGCTATGACGTATCTTTTTAACGATACCAAAAACGGGACCCCACGCATCAGAAGACACATTTCGTATTATTAAAAAGAGCGCAAAAATGACTAGACGATTATATTTCCACTCCGGTCAATTGCCGTTTGTCAACGAGACCGCAGTTTTCATCCGATTTGATAACAAGGAGAATATCACAATGCGTAACATTCGCACGGTAAGTTGAACTGAAACAAATGGGAACTACACAGGTTGTGAACGATAAAATTGTTTGTTATTTTGTTTTGTCATCAAAGCAAAGTTAGGAAATGAGATGAGTTAGCTCCAATCATCACATTCTCTAATCTTGGAAAAGAAGGCCGAATAATTTCTGTACCATCAGTTTTTTCTGTGGGACACACAGTGCCCTTGAAAAGATAGGGTATCACTCGGCCACTATCTCAAGAGCTTTACCCACTACAATCCCGTCAGTTTACTGACATTTCTCTCTGTCTCTTTCTGAGTACTCGTCCGACCAGGCAGTGGTCTCACGGTTGAGATCCCTGAGCAGATTGAACCGGTCCAACAGCTCAACTTTTACGGTTTTCGGGAAGGAATACGTGGTCGTAACCACTCATTCTATTGGCACTTGAGTCCAACTTTTTACAACATCTTGTCAGGGAAAGCAGTTACTCGGGTAGATAAGTTGGGATTGAAGGCAGTTGTGATTCCCTTCTCTGAGATATCCGATAAGCCGTCCGCATATGAAAGACAATGTTAGCTTTTTTCAAGCCCGCTCATTTGTAATGTTGACTGAATATCCATTAGTCCCTTCAGGGTTCAGTCCAACCTGCGGCAGTTAGGCCACATAAATTGGAAACTCAACATTTGCTAGTTAAAGACTTAATAATGATTTCAGTGTCTGCACAGAGTCTTCAAGAAACAGAAGTCCACTTTGGGTTCGGATGGTGAATTTGCGCAGTTCAAAACAAGCCTCCCTTGTGATGAAATTGATAGCAGAAGCCGATATTGCATCATCCCAGGATTTGTTTTCAGGACTTGTTTTGCTGTATCTCTGCTGGTATCTACGGCGAAAGGAAGCACTTCCCAAGTACAAGGATAAGAAATAAAACGAAACTTGTTGTGACGCAGAACGGACAATGGAGAGAAATCACCATGGTAACAACACTGGGACACGTGTCTTTCTGATGATGTAACACTGGCTTTCACTCACTGCTTACGTTCGTTTACAGAGTTCGGGCGGTTGCCTTGTAGATTGTACGAGGGGCCTTACCTTTCCCTGAGATGTTTTGGTACCGAATGATACCAGTAGTCTGGTCGACTGAATATTGTTACTAACCGGTTTTATGACCACTGCCTTGACAACTTCATGTAAAATACTGTTTGCTATGTTTTCCGATGTCTGTTAGCGTAACTATCTCTGCTTTAGATCAATATAGGCGGTGCTGAAATTGACCGATCAGGTCTACACTGGAGTACAGAAAACAGGTGAGCTTCAAATAGTGAGCAGAAGCCTTGTTGCGCGATACAGAGATTTCACTATCAATGGGTAGTAGGCAAGACTAGCAGCAGATCTTAATCGTCTTTCGAGCAAGTTGCTTACGTCATCGCTCTCGACTGAGATGTTAGACGACTAAAGTATATACTCATATCTGATTACGCTACCTGCGCAGGTAGGAGAATGTCCCATACCCGAAAACTTTTCTCAAAAATGACAGGCCCGTCTGATATCTTTTTGAAAATAATAGATCAGTTCTGTCGATCCGACAATGTCATCGTCAGACTTGACCGCTGCTTTTACAAAGCGGAAACCCCTGAAAGATTAATATTGGTGGTAAAATTGACTTCGGGCGGCTAGTTCCAGTTTGGTGGTCCGAAAATGTATCGGCTGAAACAATTCAGCCTGCCACACTTTGAAGTATGGGAAGTAAGTCACACATTCCAGTAAAATAATAATCACGATACGGGTAAAAGTGGGGCTATCCGTTCATCCAACTAATAACGCATATTTGCAATCACATATTGCCCTCCAAAACGAGCAAGACTAGCCTCCTAAAATAAAAATTGATCCTCCATTGGTGAGAGCTGGAACTCTTTATTCAAAAGACAACTATTACGCAATTTTTGTTGCAAAAAGAAGTGACGAATGATGCTATTCTCTCATCACCACCCTAGTTTGTATTTTTCTCCATCAGATCAAGTCAAATAAATGCTTTTTGCCTTCCGAGGAGTGAATACGCCGCTTTCTTACAAGTAAGCGTACCTCCTCCGAAAAAGCAGGTAACACAGTGCAAAAATCCCTGAGTATCCACTTTATTACACATACTGTGCGAGTGGTGACGTTAGAGAAACTGAATCAGCCAAAAACACAGCTTGGTTTTCGTGTTTTCTGTGAATGTCTTACGATATACTGAAGAGACGGCTTGAGAGTGGACAATACCACGTACAGTTTTCTTGTGATCTGATTGATCCTGTGTGGTGACCAGTCAGTAGGATAAAATTAATCGGACCGAAATGAGAACTCCAATCCTTGTCGGTATTGTGCGCTGGTGGACATGCCCACCTTCTTCCGGATATTCACTTCTTTGAAACTCAATCTACCTGTCGATTTTCGTAATGGAACCATTTTTTACGACCGGACGAAGTTACCTGTTGATCAGTGGGAATCACACGAATGATTTAGAAAAATGACAGCGTGTACTTGCAGGACTGGTTATTTTGTGCGAATACCTTTTAATAGCCCTTCAAACACGGTATTCTAAAGTACTGTATATGAAACGAAAATATGGACTTATGCCAACCAATAGAAAGTAATTCGTTCATTGCGGTGCGGAAGCCACCTCGGATGGTGATGAAACGTCTGCGATCTAAACCTCAAGATCAGCGGTTGCATACATCCGAAATCCTTCCGAAGGAACCACAAACTTGGGTATGACTAGTAGGAGATTAGAATTGTATAATGTGGTTCACTATAGAGTATTAAAGCTCAACTCATCACCCAACATTTGTTTTATCCGGCTTTTTAGGAATCAGCATCAATGCACATCTACTGGGCCGCTACTGGAAATCCAACCCGGAGTGAACGATTAGGAGTCGAAAGCCTAACCACCAGGCCATTCAGGTTGACTCTCAAGGATTTTTTGAACGTATTCACCACATGATACAGCACCCTTCCGTCGCTGACTTTGAAAAGCAACAACCTGTGTTCCACACTCCCATGATGGACGAATTTTTTGTAAGGACTTAGAAGCAACAAAGGCCTTCCGGCAAACTACCATCAGAGATGGGTCACGGTTGTTGTGTCGGTGCGCAAATCTTTGGACTCTCCCCGTTCAGTGATTCCTCGATCGTCCAGTCCCGACGGAAAAGTACCCGCGAACAAAGTGCGGAGACTGTATTCAATTGTAACCCAAAAATGAACACTATATATAGCATCAGGCAAAGAATGCATGGGTTCATATGGCTTCGTTATTGATAACCCAGCATAGTGCGCAGATGTGACTGGTTGGGTCGAATCACAGTATGTCAGAAGCCCGATTGATTGGCAGGCTGGTGTGGAAGGTAGGCAGTAGGTTGTCCGTCAATGGTCGGCGTGAAGAGTGACGTGTGATACACTGATTGGCTCATAGGCACACGCGTCACGGCGGCACTGCTATGTCGGGTCTGCGAGCATTGTCATTAGTTAGTTTTCACAAAGCACCCTGTTCTTGGATTGGAAGAAAGCAGATGGCAGCCTTGCAGATGACGTGTTTTCAGGGAGATCCTCAACCCCCTGATAGCTATATGAGTGTAAAAGTAGGGGAGCCAGCCTGGATAGCTTGGTGGTCAGGTTTTTGTCTCACCAGCTTTCACCACAGATTCGAATTCCGGTGGGGGCTTGGTGGATGAGCACAGCTGATGATTCCTAACAAGGATGAAACAATCATTCAATTATGAGTTGAGAAATGACTCGACTTGAAGAATCATAATAAGTAAGACCTAGTCCATTTGTTACACTTCCATAGATTTTGTTTGGTTTTCGATCCAATCATGCTTCCTATCCGCCCCGTATACTCCCTTAGGAATTTTCATTGACCCCGGGGGCATTCAGCCCCACGCATGGATGCCATCTACGTTTTAGTATCACGTGTGTTCTACCAACTGAGGTACAACACCACACCGAATGGTTTTGAACTTTTCAAATATGCGTCGCACATGCGTTACTAAAGTGTAAGTGTCATCCGTCGATGTTTTCGAATCCTTCCCGGGGTCAACGGCTTTAAACATCTGGCTCATTTCAAAATTTGATAATTTTTCCAAGCTGTGCTTCATATTTCACCTTCTCCCTTAGTCACACTACAAAAGTATCATTTTTCAGGAATGCTGACGTGACAGATCACAAACTGTCAAAGAAAGAAGTCATTCGGTTGAGAACAGGATTCGAAATAAGGATCACATGACAACTATTGTTGTGATAGCGTATATGATTTCCCTATTTCTGAAAAACAGACAACACGGCATTGATGCTGTTCCAGAATTCATGTGTTGTGTTCAGAGTGGTTATTCTGTGCATTCGTCGAAGTGATGAATCCATATTCTACCTCGAATACTTTTACCGTACCGAGGTGAACAGTGTAACAATTTGTGAAGCACACTTTTGTTGTGGGACCATTTCCCCTCCGTTTCCAGCCCTATGGTTGAGGTAACAGAAATGGAAACCGAGTGAGCAAATCACATATTTCCCACAATAGACAAGTGATCACGTGTGCAGGTTACATGCGTGAAAAATCGATACGTTCAAATGGTGCCTGTGTGACTGCTAGCGAGCCCGTCCATGATCTGGAGCATGGCAATTACAAACAGAAACAAGGTCGGAATAGTTATGTGTGTGTGGATGGGGGGTGGTAAAGAAATGGACAAACGAGCAACAACACGTAAGGATGTGCAAACGTCTCAGATTGACGGGATGTTTAAGTCGAGGTCATCGATCCGAAAGTGCAGCTCGAAAAACGACCAGATTAGATGTCAGAAAAAAGATAGTTCTGACTCTTGTAAAAATTAATGTCCGTCCTAAACTGTCCTTCGATATATTGTGTTTACCTCGTGCTACATAAGTTCACTTTCCACAGGTTGATCTGAAGTTCAATTACGCTTGATTTCCCATTAAACAGGATGTGTTCTCGTACAAATTCGATTTGGCCGAAGGATTCCTTCAACCACTTCATACATACATACAACGCACACTACTACCACTGATGTGGATTCAATCACAGTACCTGGGCAATCTGAGTCACGACGAACGTCATGCATTTTATGACTATGTTGAGTGTTATCTGAAGAGTTTATCAAGTACGTTTGTTTTGTCGTGTTCCAAACAGATTTAGTTCTGCTGAAATGCATCTCATGAAATAATGCCACTTACGTCCGATAAAACCTATAGTACACTGAAATGTTTATAACATTCACGTGATTCTTCTGTAAATTGGTAACAATAAGATCCAGAATGTTTACCGCTTAAACATATCGGCTGACTGGATGAATGATTGCAAATTACGTCAAATATTGTTGGTTGGTGGCCTTCCCACCTTTTGATCCTTGACATAGCTTGAATAACGGAAGTCTTAGTTAGTTAATCCTTACAAAACTTAGAGTTACGGACTCCATTTTCCTTTATTACCACACTGATCCCACTACCAGCAAGAAACACCAGCCGAGATCGCTCAATTTGTTTCTTGCTGAGCAGCATTGCTTTCACCGAGGGAGATTGTCGAAAGGAGATAATCACACAAGTAATGTCATTTTTAACGAGGAGTTTGCTAGAAAAACAATATGTATTTCTCATTTTCCAGCCATTCTACAGAGTAAATCTAATCAGAAGGACCACTTTATATCTGATATTCTTACCTTTTACTGTTAAAATCTCTTCTTACAATCGAAGCAACAGCGTCTAAGACGTTACTATTTAACACGAGGGTTAAATATGATCCTACAACCTTATAGTTTATGTTCCCACAAAAATGTGGTTATACTAATCTTTGCGAAGATGTATCTCCTCTTCAGTTGACCTTCACTAAGGGCACATAGCGAATAGATGTTTAAATGAGAAGTATCATAAATTTCAACGAAGCCATATCCCCGTGAAGCAGCTACTATAAGAACTGATGATAATCGCTTTAGATAAGGTTCAAACCCCACTTGTTTCAGTCCACGACCGCCTGTTTAGACCCGGAGGAAGACTGACTATCTACTCATAAAACCACCACGATTCGATACACTAACTTCGGAAAAAACACCAGGTAGAGAGTTTAGTCCAAAGCACTTGAGCGCATTTCAGTAAAACTTGAAAAGCTTTCACTGATTTTGTTTGAACTTGTCCATCCTTTGGATTCACCCCAACGTATTTTGGAGCTCTGTTGCTCGAATTAGGGATATAAATATTCCTGCTTGGTGGACTCTTGATGTATGTGCGGATACAGAAATCCAACTGAATGATCGTAACTCACGTCGACTTCATAAGACTAAGGAAAACTGAGTGCGATTTGTAAGCGATACGCACGCTGGTGCTATGCGTCGTCTCAAAATTCATCAACATTTGATACAAAATGGCTTACTAGCAGCAGAATTCCCGTTCGCCTTATCAGTGTCCAGGTCATACTGATAGGCAAAAAATATTGATGTCTCAACATGAAAGGGAAAGCCCCCATCCCCAAGAAGTTCAGGTCTTGAACATTGTTGCAGATGGCCTAATTAGGACTCGGTCGACATGACTAGAGTTTGACAAAACCGGTGGCCTAATAATTCTGGCTTATCATATGGCTGGGCATGATTGCTACAGGGGAAATATTCCCCCTAGCCTCAAAACTCAGCTGCTCTATTACTGACATTCGGCAACCAGACCCTGAAATTTGGAGTGGAGAACGGCTTGAGGTCCCAGTAAGTCAGATATGGTAACCAGCTAGAAAACTGATTTCATGTACCTAGGCAAAAGTGCACACCTGATTTTGATCAGTGAACGAAATCCTCGAATATATTTGGCCCGGAAACGTTTTTTTTTTTTTTTTTGAGGGATAAAATCTCAATGAAAGAGTTCCGCGATCGGTTCTTAGGAGTTTGTTGCATGGTGAGTGGTTTTCTAAGGAGAAACGTTTCTTACACTGCTTGCATTTCTTGCAAAAGGATTATTGCACTTAGGGAGGTCGCGATCTTAGGAGGACTGAACCCTGGCACACCTTTTGGTGACTGTATTCCTTATATATATATATATATATATATATATATATATATATATATATATATGTAGTGACATAGCAACAGTAACTGAGGCGATAAAGTACTCCGGGGTAGGAAAGAGCGGTTAGTAGAAAGAAAGAATGCATTTCCACCGAATGCTGTTGCTTTTTCGTTTTGTGCTTATTGGGAACGAATTTGCAGCAGACAGGTCGTGCAGCGTTTGCTACACAGATTTATATTCTAAGTTATGTTCATCAACATCTCTTGTCAGAGACATTCCTTATCGCTGGATCTCCAACCCAAAAGACAGGTAATCACTAACAGAGGCCATTGTTGATGCTATTTTCTTCATGCCTTTACCCTGAAATATAGCCGCGTCGCTTCTCCCACCCTCGTTCAAAACGTGCGGATGGAGCTCAGAGAAGACGGTTAACAGGCATACGCATAGCATGTCCAGGCCATCTGGGGCCATTTAGATAAATTATCTCAGTGAGATGATGGCAATTACTATGCAACACACGATGATGAAGTTGATCATTGCTCTGTCGGCTTTACCACCAAACACGAGCATTGTGTCGGAGACATCAGCTGCCAAACAAGGCAAGACTCCAGGCATCCTCAACTCGGAGTGGCTAGGTTTAGCAGCCATAAAGCTAAACACTAAGAACGGCGACGCATGCACAACCCCTAAGGGAGAGCCGGATGTCATGGTAGCACCGCAAGTGTTGCAAGTTGGGAAAAGCCCTTCTAGCTTTCGCAACTGGTGATATGGTGTCTCCCCCAGCTCCACCATTAACTGTAATCAAGCATCGAGGTACTTGAAGTTGTTGGCTACCTCTCACTGATCACGACAAGGGGTGGATGCGGACACAGGCTCCTAGCGGTCTTGGAAAAACATTTTGCACTTGGAAGGTGTAAAGTGCGCATTATATCTGGACAGCTCAATCAACAAGCGGTCCAAGAGTTGTTGCATCACCTATGCATTTTCACTCACCGAGGTGATATCATCGGTGTATTCTAAGTCGACACTTCTGTTCCCTGGAAGGAGAAATGGGGATACATGACTATCTTGGAGCACTCCTCTAGAGACGGCAAACTTAGCGAAAGCTAACCATAGGCCCTAACCAGACATGAGATACGGCGGTGCAGTTCTCTGAGTACCGACACATACTTCTCAGGTACTCCGTTTCTTAGCAAACAGTTCCACAGTGTGGTCCAATCGACAGATTTGAAGGCCGTGCGAAAGTCCAAGAACACAGTGATTGTTGGTCTCTATAAGGTATGACGGTCGTCTGGCAGCCATTGGAGGGTGAAGATTTGATCAATACATCCACGACCGGTGCAAAACTAAGCCATCTCCTCACGACTACTCTTTGCCTGTGTGTTGCATCCTGTGCGGTATGAAAGACCCTGGCAGCTTAGATTCCATTGGGATAAGACTTATACCCCTATGGTTAACTCAATCATAGAGTAGTCCACTCTTGAAGATGGGGACATTATTTGATTTTCCCCAGGGTTTGGGACCGGCTACGTATTCCATACCTCTGAGAACAAAATATGACGTTCTCTAACAAGCTATGATCGACCTTTAAACAGAGCTTGAGGATAACCATCGCAGACTGGCGCATTGTGACATCCTGAGAATTTGAATGCCTTGTGGATTTCAAACCAGTAGATGGATCTGTCTAAAGAGAACACGAGACGAGTACTGGGATAGCCATGTGGACCCGATGCACGAGGTTATTTAAACTGTCTCGAAGTACTCCAGTCGGCATTCGAAGTGCGGCTATTGATTGGGAATGGAAGAAGAGCCGGCTTCATAGATTGTTTCACTCACCCCACGGCTTCCTACCGGTGGCTCGAACGAGACAGAACAGGCTGTGGGAATTTACCATGTTGGCAGCACACTCCATCTCCGACTCATTTTGAGAACACCAGATTCCTTAGTCTTGCATTCAGCGCACGAATCTTAAAGAGCCGTATTTTTCATGCTCACTTCCAGCCGTGATTAATAAGCTTGCGTAGAGAAGGTACGAAGATTCAGCAGAAATCCAATGTCTTAAGGCTCGACGACATAGGTCGCAACTTGCTGGGCCAGTGGAGAGCAGAGCATTGTTTATAGGCAACCAGCTCTGCTTGTTGTTATCAGGTGGGGCTATATTTAGCTTGGTAATCAGCGCGTTTTGGAAGACGGATAAAGGGGTGGTTGAGACAGCTGATCGCAGTCTAACCGTGGTTGTAGCATGTTTGGATCACCCACTGAAGCACAAGAACGCCTTTGCGCAAACTAGGGCGTGGTCGGAATCAACAGGGGTGCTACAGTACGGCTGGTAATCTTGTACATAACTCCTCAAATTGTGATTTGTTACGACGTGGACAGTCTGGGTCCGTTGCTGACTCGAAAAGGGTGGACGCCGGCGAATAGAGTGTTCGAAGTTCGTACACAGCTTAGAGCCAAATATCGTTCCCCGTTTTCCAAACGACGGGAATCTAGCCCAGAAGAACCCCCTAAATGCCCTTGACTAGTGACGGCCCGCCTACTCTGGCATTCATATTTTCTGCCAAAATCACGATATCATCCCGGCTCGTTTCCCGCAATAGGTCGTATGGCTTTTGGCAGAACGCATATTTGATTGCACCTGGGCTGCAATCGGTGGGTACCCACTGCGAAGTTATAAACAAGTTGCATCTATCGGGACGGTGACTGTTTACTTTGCCCGAACCTCTAAGTCACACTGCGCATAACCGACTGTCAACTGAGATCCAATCTAGCAGCGTCACTTCAGCCCTTTTACTAATGACAATGCTGTCGCCAGTTAGACCAGAATCTTCAGCCTTAGGGTCCACAGAGAAGTGTAGTTGGAACTTCACAGAGGAATTAACTGGGGACGTCAGTCGGATGATGGAAATGGAGTCTTGAATGCAAGTCTCTTGAATGCAACATACATCGACGATAAGAGACTCAGGCGCACTTACTAAACCCGCCAGTTTTCCTATACGCATCACGGTTCACACTCCAAGTGTGGCTAGTTTCAATGAAGGCGAAGAGAGGCGTCAGTCAGCTATAGTAGGTTCGATGAGACTTCGATACCAGTCAGAGGTGAACGCGACCAAAGATGGGTAGGTTTTCCACCGGAGTCCATTTTGGGGTGATAAAACTTGGTGAGGTGTTTGTAAATGTGTACAACCTTTACTACTGACTTGCAGTTCAGTTCAGTTTATTCAACCATTAACCTCGCAGTCCTGTGCTCTGGTTTTGGTTGCTACCTTCCAGCATCGTCTAGTAAAGGGTAGAAAGAATACAAGCACAGTGATAAAGATCAAAAAAGTCAAAGTATCAAGCGGAAATCAAGACGACAAGGAAAGAGTCCGGATGCAACTACGACACTTAGCCATATCACCTAATGTCTCCAACCATTTAGTAGGCGAATCACGTGGACCCCAACCTAGAAATCCAACCCGTCCTACTCGGCCAAGTCCACTGGTCAAGGTTTTCATA
This sequence comes from Fasciola hepatica, assembly GCA_948099385.1. Taxonomy (NCBI): domain Eukaryota; kingdom Metazoa; phylum Platyhelminthes; class Trematoda; order Plagiorchiida; family Fasciolidae; genus Fasciola; species Fasciola hepatica. The sequence continues at coordinate 11,833,031 of CANUEZ040000116.1, read as the reverse complement.
CCTTTTGCCATGTCATGGACTGACCACCCCGATCTACCTTCCAGTCACTAACTGCTTCAGAGCACAGCGTACGCTGTGGCAGTCTATCGGTGGGCACGCGTAACATATGTCCCAACCATATTAACCTGTTTAGATCCACTACTTGATTCACAGACTGACCTCTGGTTCCCAACACCTTACGCTTAACTGCTGCATTGCTGATACGGTGTTCCCACCATACTTAGGCAGTGCTACGGAGACATCGGTGCTCGAACACCAACAGTCTTCGTCTATCTCCTACCCTCAAAGGCCATGTTTCTGAACCGTATAAAAGAGCGGACCTAACCACCGTATTGTACACTCTACCCTTAACAGACAGTCGGATGTCACGTCAACGCCACAGATGACGGAGGTTGGCAAAACCCAAACGCGCCTTCTGTATACGCGATGATACTTCATCCGTTATCTGTCCACCTGGTGAGATGTAACTGCCCAGGTAACAAATTTTATCCGCTTCAGCTAGAACTTCCCTTGCCAAGAAGAGGTTTGGTGTTGAGCCTACCCAGTCCTGCAACAGCGTTTTACACTTTGAAGGTGCGAAATGCATCCCAAACATTCCTATACTGATTCACCGAGTAGTATATACATTTTGGCCCTCTCTGGAAAGACTTGAGTACCATACAAAAGCTTTAATTGCTTCTTTTTCTTATATGCAGTGATATACAGTAGAGCGACGATTCCCTCAGTCAAAAAGGATACTGTAAGATGGATTTTTGGAGAACATTCAGGTTATATCGAGCTTTTTAATTCTGCTTTTGAAAAAAAGAAAGATTGTAGGTAGGTGGGAAGACTGAAAGAGGTAGACTGTTCCAAATTTCAGCACTTTTGGGAAGAAGATTGGAGGACAGAGTTACCATCTCTGGGAACTGAAACGTGATAAGGGTTACAGTCCACCTATGCACTGGAAGGGTGAGTACAGATCAGGGAAAGGGGAATAGCCAAAGCAATAAATGAAACCAAGATAGTAAAGGCACGAAAGAAATAATGAAGCGACCACCATCCGAGGGTGCACAAATGACTGTAGATTGAAGGATATAGAAAGATTATTGTGTCAGAACCGAAATCGGTTCGGAGTGTATTGAAAAATCGATGCGCCTTGTGAAATGTTATGGTAGAATTTTATTGCTCAATAACAAAGCGTAGTCGAAATCGTTGGTAAATTGTCGACGTTTCGGTCACCACGGGTAACCTTTTTCAAGACTGGTTTTACAACCGAATGAAACTGGACAACTTACCAACGATTTCGACTACGCTGTGTTATTGAGCAATAAAATTCTACCATGATATAGAAAGATCTTTCACCAGCCACAGTGACTTACACTGAAGGCCATCAAGAAGGGAAAGGGTAGAAGACGAAGCCGAATCCCGCACGTGACTACAGTGTTCGAGTGCTGGGTGGATTTTAGCTTCGTACATTAGGAGAGGGTGAACTGGAGGAAGGAAACCTCTGGTTTGAAATAGTATAGGAACTTTGGGTACGGCACAAGAAGCAAGCCGAAATATGAAAGAGACTAGTACATTGAGGAAGTGGTGCATAAACCCAGAAGGAATAAAGAGTCTTTAGAATGTAAGCGCATTGAATCAGAAGATAAATACAGAGAGAACGAAGCGAGGTTTTGGAATGACTGAAGACGATTGTGGGATCTCCGTGAGCAGATGAGTTCGAGGTCAGAACCCTGTTGATGCACTGACAACACTATGATCACCATGGACATTTGTCGTGGCACGGCGGGACTTGGAATAAGAGAGGGAACAATGTAGGGTGGCATCATTGGTAAAAGCATACACTGGACAGGTGGTCCTGGACTGAAGATCATTCATGAATAGAAGGAAGAGGCTGAGCGATGGTACGAAGCCTTGGGTATCACTAGCATTCATAAGGAAAGTAAGAGGTAGAATCCAATAGACTCAGATGGGAAGGTTGCGATTGTTGACAGTAGAAGGGAACTCGAACGTTGGCAGTCTCGTCAGTAGATCTTCATGCCAGACTCGACTGGAGGAATTTGAGGTGTAATGCGTATTGTGAGTAATATGAGATGACAGCTGCCAGGCTGCCCGTGGGACGACGGGGTCGGAAGCCGTATTGGTGCTCACTCAACAGTCCTCGTTCAAAGAACACGAGTTAATGGTCGAAAATAATGGTTTCGAAAACTTTCAAATCATCGGTTTTTTATTTGACGAACAGTTTCTTCCCATCCGAACAGCTAACGTGTGTATCATTAGGGCACAAGAATGGGCCCTAAACGGTTTCTCCTCAGTCTTTCTGGTCCCCGTAGGTTGCACTAGCCGAGCTATCGCTGACCTATTCGTCAGGCTTAGAAGCCTATTAGAAAACAGGACTGGATCGACGCATAGATCTGCTGAGAAGTATATAACTAATAACAATATGATATCAGCGAGGGTTATTTTGACCTACCAGTTCGATTTTATTGAATACCATTGGATATATACAGTTAGTGTCGATCGTGAAGCTTAGGAAAAATCACTCAGCAAATATTACGAGATTCGTGACTTAATAAGGGACATCAGCCCACCATGTTATAGTGCTAATTTATTCAAAGTTTTCTCTAATTTACGTTGGTTTTTGCCGCGCAATGGGTAGTTGAATGTGTGTGACCTTGGTTGCCAGCGTAAAACCCTTTGGGCAGAGTAAGCTAACAACTTACAAAGTAATGAAATTTAATTAGTCCGATCAACGGGACCACATAAACTAACCTAGGTTATATACAAATAGGATTACTATCGGAATAATTTAGTCGAAGCCTTTTACTGGCCAATACATTTTTTGATGATTGTGCTTATGTTATAACATTAGGAGAAATTATTCCATTATTTGGCGATTTCACGATAAATGTGGTTCAAAAATACTTTTTTCACGACGAACGCCAAAATTACTGGAAAAAAGGAAATTCCAGTTGGCATCAGCATGAGAATTGACTCCAAGGTCATTTGAGTGCACCTCCGCTTACATTGTTATCGTGGTAGCTCTGAAGAGATCCACTGAAACAGAATTTCCTTGGCACCTCCTTAGAAAGGATCATAGTTGAGTTGGAGAAGCCTGTTATTTTGAATTTTTGTGAACGTTTCTTGCTCAGAGTTTTAACGAGAATCGGAGCAATAATTATCTGATAAATCACAGAAAACTACCACAAATACACACTTCAGAGGTAGAAGACCTATCAAATCGAATGAACGTGACAATCTTATGTGCAATACGATCAAATATAGTGCAGGAAATCCCTGTTCCTAATCCAGCGCGGGAATGTTCTCAGGTTGTCTCATTCCCTGTTGGATGTGAGGTAGTGACAATTTTCAATGCTGCTAGTGTCACGTGCCTTGAAGGCTATATAGCAAGCCCAACAAATGAAGGCACATATTAGCTTCACCAAGAGATGGCTTTGTTTATCGTATGAGTGTTTGGTATATGACGAGCTAGGAAAAATGTCATCTGGTGTACCAATATCCTCTGGAAATTGTTCATCAGACCCTCGTATGCATCACAATCGACTCTACTTGCATATAAAGCAAAAACTATTTACTCACCCCGAAAGACTCATAGAATCTTTAGGACAGTGTCTTCACTGAGTCCCCACTGGGACTCAAACCTAGGTCATAGTTTTCCTGCCCCCAAATCACTGATCTGGTATTTGACTTTCTGCATTACCTCAGTATGATATGACATTTCGAGCGAGATGGCCATTAGCCTTTTGAACCTTGAAAACTTCTCATCCAAATTGCGCTCAGCTCTATGGTTGGATATCTTTCTAGTGGAAGCCTAAATGCAACACTGAACTGAGAGGGGTAGTTAGAAATTAGGAATAATAAATATCTAATTATTGACTGAAGAAAATCCCTCACAAATGCACATTTGGGAACTCTGCAGTAAGTAGTGTTGAAAGATACTTAGGACAATTCTAACTGCTAGATAAGTAGACACACCATTCTGGCCAAAATACACAAACAGGAGTTCACGGGTGTGAAATTCAAACTCAACAGTATGCTTCAAGAAAATCTAGATCTGTATACTTCATTTCACAAGATGATTTCGACTCATGGAAAATACCCACTGGCAACGAGAACGTTGTGAACAAGTTTTTTTTTGACAACTTACTCTCCTGGATAACACAGTTACATGTATATGACATTACCAGTTTTGGTAACGCAGTTGATGTAGGGAGTCAGTAAAATGAGATCGACTGCGAATGATAAAGATGTTTGTTGCCATTTGGCAGAATAAGTAAAATAATTACTTCGTTTCAGGTCAACATTCATGGTCTGGTAATCCAAACACCTTCAATAAATTCATCGAGTCACTTGAAGATTGACTATCTTTTTGAAAAAGCCTTATTGTTAGGCCAGCGTAGTTGGAATAACTTAACCAATCGGTTGTGATAGTGAGGTGAAGCATAGCAAATCCTGATGGCATCGGCTTCAGAAACCGCAAATTATCCCTGTCGAATCACTTCTGACGCTTTGTGTGATTTCTCTGAGTTGCTTCTGACGAGAACCTCGACTATAGCACTTCAGCTGATCTCCTGGTTTCATTTGTCCATTTGCGATCTGCTATCCCTTGGGAAAACCGAGTTTGCTTTCAGCTTACGCAGCTTACCAAACATGAGCAAACGAAAGAATAAGCACCCAAAGATCAGATAGTAGCTTTCATTTCGTGAGTAGAAAGTGACGGTGCAAGCCTTTTAACTAAGTGAACTATGCGAATAACTGAGATTGTTAGGTTGCTACTGGTTGTTTGAATGGTCAGCGTGATGTGCTGAGATCACGAATCAAGTGAACATAGAGAAGCTAACAAGCCTAGAGGGACAGATGGATATCTAGTGACTAATGGAGTGTCACTACTTCATAACTAATTTTTCGATGCCTTTTCAAAAATCCTACCGAATATTCTGTCTTGAAATGTATGCCGCATTTGTGTAACAGACATTACGGAATCAAAATCTGATCTATGGACTAGTTTTCTCGAAACAATCAATATCACATGACGAAAAACAACTGCTCTTCTGTTTCTATCGTAACCCCAAAGAAATGAAATGCAATCATTATAAAACTGAATAGGTCTGTCTAATTGGCAGATAAGACGCGCATCTAGTGAGCGAAAATGACCAAGCAAATCTATTCGCTGTACATTGTTCACTTATGCCGAGTACTAATTCGTATTTTGACTACTGATAATGATAGTAGTAGCTAAGGAGTATGGTGTTTGTGTTCGGGCACGGCTGCGTTATAACCCGATTCCTGTGCTGATTGCTATTCGTTACTTTCTGGTAATTCATATTTCAGCTATCATAGCCTGTTCCAAAGAGCAAGTAATACTGGCTCCCTCCAAGTTACCAGATCAGTTGCAAAATATGGATGCCGATGGCCTCATCCAACTGAGCCGACATCCGGAGTTTTTGAATCATTTGGAAGAAAGTGCTTCACGTTGGATGCGGCAAATTGATGAAGTAGGTTTTTTACTCGTTGATCAAAATGTAGTTGTCCTACTCTGACCCATCAAAAATTTTCGTATTCAGATACGCATAGGTGGTCACCGGAGAAAGATCCAATTTCTTCTACTTTCAATAACGTTACAATTGAAAGATAAACCTTCGACGAACACTTTACCCAGCAACTTCACTTTGAACTTTAGTTGAGCAAAAATGTTGATGAAACCTGATACGACTTGTTACAAACACAACCATCGTGCACGTTTGTCGAAAATTGTTCGTTCCAGTGCAAGATCACCTTTATTTCAAATGAAGATGTGACTCTTTAGCACCCATTCAACCTCTAGGAGTATTTGTCCTATCTACCAAAACATTTTTGTATCTTGCCCTTATGAAACATTCCAACTAGTATACCCTTTTCGCACTACCACTTGTATTCGTCAAACTGGTACTACTAGTTCATTGTTAGTGATTGCTGGAAGACCACTTTGGATCAGAATCGCAAGTTTGCGTCGCACTTTTTCGCCCAATAGTAAGCTTTTTTCTGCCCGGCATGCTAAAACACGATTTGCTCCGTCTGTTTGTACCTCTGATGTCGCACTATTTAACTTGTATCAAATGGCTTTATCTTACGATCCTCAGGAGTAAAACACTAACCGAAGGCAAAGAGACACGTCATGAGCTAGACCACGTGACATTTTAGTGTTAATCATTGACTTTATTGAGATGTTTGCTACAAAAAAAGAGTTTGTAAGGGGCTCAATGCTACCACTAAACAGAAGGTGGTACTACCAGATGTCGTCGACTTTCGAACGTTTTTTGTCGTGCATCAAAAGATGAAATTTCTTAAATCCAGTTTTACCCTAAACGAAAATTATTCATCAAAAGGACTCCACAGGTGAATAGTGATTATTATTACTGCTGTTAAATTAGGAGACTTTTATCATCTCAACAGTTAGTAGAACTATAGATGAGGTGCCTTCACGTATACGGAAGCCCATTTTACTTCTACCAATCCAGGCCACTAGCGACATAGATGTCGAATCTGTTTGTCTATCAGAGGTTTAATTTACACTTCTGCAGTCATATCAATCCTTTCATAAGGGGCACAAAGGTAACCTTTAAGGAGTAAAACCACAACGTCGAGTATTTCGCACCGGTGCCCGAGTACGATGTGAATACTGCATCACTAAAGCTGAGGTTATGCATGGGGTATTGCAAAGCAGCGGTCTGATCTAACCCAGTTGCGATGATTGCGGATTATGACACGCATGCCAACAGATAGACATCCCCCGCTTACATTATTCTCCGAGAGAGGTAGCGGTTGGTCCTTGACGTGAAGAAGATTTGTGAAAACCGTAACCGACTAACTTAACATTCTTGTACGTTTTAGACTTCCGGGTTTGGGTTCAAGAGATTCACATACCGGATGATGTCAGACATTAGGTGGCACGACCATGTGTGGAAATCAGTGGCGTGTTTGCGGTTGAACTCCTTCTTCGTTTACATGTTTTTCACTTCCACCTTTTTCATTTCTGTTTTATTTATTTTCAGCTTATCGATTTGCTTTTCTGTTTCACTTAATAATGACGCTGCGTTGCCTCAAAGAAAGCCTAAGCTCAGGAATGTGAGATTACAACTCGACAGATCAACTGAACTGGTCATGAAGCACCCTCTGTATCGCACACCGTTTCTCACATACAAATATCCTTTTTTACCCAGTACTATATAAGCTAATACCGGAGATGATGCATCAAAAAGAAATTTCTTTGCATCACAAGCCTGTTTTGTTGTATTTGCCATTTTTACTGACAATGTAAATACTACGGTAGAACGAAATAGTCAGTATTTCAAAACTCTTTAGTGCTCAAAACCACACTTGCCGCTTTCGATTCGAAACGTGATGATCGACCTCGTCTCCTTTTTCTGCAAGTATTTTACATTTTTGTTCACATTTCCCATCGATCCCATCCGTTTTTTCTCAACATACAACTGAACAATTTCTAAATTTTAGGAAGTCAAAGAGGTGGAATTATTACGCGTTGAACGGGAACAAAACGGACCACACGGTGAATTTGATTTTTGGAAATGTCGAATGACACGAATGAATTCTCTGGTCAGTGAGCTACGACGACAAGATATACAAAATGTGATAGTGGCACTGCGAAGTGCACGATCCAAGGCAATGGAGGTTAGTCCGTTTTTTGTTGTTCTTTGAAACCCGTTATATTGTGCTGCATTGAATGATGCAACGCTACCGTAGTTTCTTTCTTTCTATTGTAGTGTAGGCTTACAAAACTGTATACCTTTCAGATTCGAACTGGAACATTGTTAATATTAATAATGGTAAGAAGATAACTAATCTTTTACTTCCTTAATTTGCTATACGACAAAGTGCACGATTTCCGGAAGGGGCCCACAGCAAATCAAATGCTTCCGAATGGAGAATTGACCGGCGATAGAAAGGCTCCAACCCAAAACTTTAAGGTATAAGGCCGTCTGACCACTGGCGGCCATTGTTACCCTGCAGAAGTAGGCAAAAAGCTCACAGAATAGGGAGGAATTTGAAAGGAAAATAGTTTAGATCAATTTCAGTTTCTCGTGATTCTCTTTATTTGTGATGTGCATGGCTGTGTTTGATCTGCCACGAGACATAAGGCCTGACTGCTGGGGTTCAAATGTTTCGCCGGCACTCGAAGTGAAGTCGTCAGTTTACTGAGGACAATTACTGTACTCCGGACAATGTACGAATTTTAAACCAATTGGTGTGTGGAAGCAAAAGAAAGGTTATTAACTTAAGAAAAGTATCTGTGGTGGTTTGGCGTACTATTTGTGAAACTCCGTACAGTGCAGTTTTCAATGACAGTGAGAAACCTCAGCAAAACAGTATGCTTCCCTAACTAGGACCCTTGAAACCTTTGAATAAATGTGTGTTCTGTCTTCAAAATATGCATACAAGACCCAAACTCGGTATTAACGTTTTGTTCTTCAGAAAAGCCTTGGCTTCTCGTTTCACTCTGTGTGTCAGGTGATTCGGTGTCTAGTGCTCGTGGTCAGGCTGGCGTTGGTATCGCTCTGAAAGTGAAGGTTAAGCGCGCACTGCTCGACTGGATCTCAGTCAACAGTCACCTGCGTGCGGCTCAGTTGAATGGTTCTGTGTATGTCAACAGCACTAGACTGAAGCTTCGATGCCTGTTAGTCTTTCCTGTGTATGCCCCAAGTGACTATAGCTCTTCTGAAGCTAAAGATGAATTCTACCTTGATTTTCTCAACTGGTCTGCGGCATGCTCTCTACCGTAATAATGGTTGTTGCTGGTGATTTCACTGCTCAAGTCAGAGGCCTAGACGAGACGGAGAGGTGTATAGGAGACTGCTTGGTATTCCAGCCGATCGAACTGATAACGAAGACCAAATATATTCCGACCACAGACTATTTCGAACGATTACAAATTTCTAGTAAAAAGCGGCCCCGACTAATCTGGTGTCCTCCTAGGTCTTATTTGAATCGACCACTTTGATAGCTGTTGCGGCCAGCGCAGATCAGTACAAGATTGTCAGTCTCCTTGATCCATGTCCGTAGACATTGATCATGCCTTTGTCCTTGCACGTATCGGTCTACGATTCGTCGGTGGTCGAAACAATACCAAATCCAAATGTACCACGCAGCTGCTACGGGACGACAGTCATCAGTCTGCTTTCCAGGCAGAACTGACCAACTTGTTATAAATGTGGTCAACTGCACAGAACCCAGAAGAGTGATTCACGGAGAACAAACAGGTCCTACTTGAGGCTTCTAATGCTACCCAAGGTTCATCACCTGACAAACACAGAAAAGATAGATATTCGAGTCCACAATTACACTGTTATGTGCATGCACATCGATTCCTCCGGATTCCGTATTCGATGAGGCACGGAGATTCCTTAAACGCCAATTGATTCGGAGCCTGAGAAATGACCGTAATTATTGGCAGGTAGCCAGGTGTTAGGAGATTGAAAAGACTGCGGTGATTGGCGAAATCTGCAACCTTTTTCGTCTCGTTAGAAACTCCGGTCAGGCCAGGCGTTAGAGAGCTGATCAGAGATGCGAACTGTTCACGGATTCAGGTACGGGAGTATCTTTTATTTCTTTGGGTGGAGAATTTTGAGAATAATTTAACTGCCTTTCATCCACAAATCGATGCTCTCTTCACAATTTGTTATTATTTCCAGTTGAGGGTAGGACTGAGAGATAGCTCGTATTCTACTCCAGACTGCTGGAGGCCAGTCACCATTGTTCTCGTACCCAAACCTTGTAATTCTGGTATCACAGCTAAACGCTTTCGTCCCATTGCTCTAACTTCATCTGGTCCTAAACTTACAGATCGTGCCATTCCTATAAATAGAACAGGTCCACTGTGGATACTATTGCCTCCTTAGTCCACCATGTAACCAAATCCTCGGATGAGTCAGCTAAGAGTGTTCGATGCTCTTGTCTAGACTACTCATCCGCTTTTGAGTCTACTTAAACGGGAAACTTTCGACGGCCCCACACCTTCGCTAGCATGGTTGCCTGATTATTTTACCAACAGAATTCAGTGTACACGACTGGATTTAAAAATATCCAAGCCCCTGATGAATAATTCAGGAGTGCTTCTGGGAGCTGCTCTTTCCCCCTATTTATTTTCTACCTACTTCAGAGATTTTCCATGCCGTTCTCCTGCTCGTTTATTTAGATATGCCGATGACGTGACTCTTTGTCAGGCTGTTTCCGTAACCCATGACTTTAAAGATTTTTCCAATAAATTGCCCCATATCTCTGATTTCTCTGTTCGGTCCGGTTTAACTTCAAATTTGTCCAAATGCATTGACTGCGTATTTACTCATTCTCGATCGGCTTATCTTTGGGATTCATCTTTCATTTCCACTGAACCCCCGGCTGTCAAATGCTTAGGAATCAACATCGATGCAAGTTTGAAGTGGTCATCTTACATTTCAAACTATGTGAAGAAACTACGCCAGTTACTTTACCAAATCCGAAAAGCTTAGGCATTTCAACATTAAACGGAGTGTTATTTCCCTTCTTATTTATTAATGTATTTTTTCTGTTCTACTTTACTATTCCCCTGTTATTTTTGCTGGCCAACTAAGATTGTAAAATTCTTCGTCGAGGTTTATCTGTTATCAGTCGGGTATCTTTCATACCCTTAACTGAACTATCTGCTAAGTTGTGCGAACTACACCTGACCGCGTGTGAAAAGTTTGCTCACAAAATCCTTGCAGACAACGCTCACCTCTGACAGAGTGATCTATCCAAACGTAAGTCTCTCGCTTCTACACGTTCCTCCTCTTGACCCATACCCTCTGTTATGAAAGTCTACAAAAATTCCACAGTTCCATATCTGGTCCGAATCCACACAAACCGGGCACGAGTATCGACAGAATTGCTTAGCAATTTTGATATGTAGTCGTTTTTCTTCATCCCATTGATTCAGTGAGTTGCCAAGAGTAAATCATTTTTGCGTAAAACGAGGACGTCTATCTACGTAAAAGTCTAATCAAACACAAATAAAAATAACAATACAAATAGCAACCAAAGCCAACGTACCCAGAGTGTAATAAATGGTTATTTGAACCGAATTGAGATGAAATCAATCATTCAGAATCACCCGGGATCAGGTACTCCGAAAACCTTCTGTACGTTTGATCTTACAGACGCACACAAATGGGTAAAGCAATAAAATTTACATGCAATTATGTATCCTTGGCCTTTTTCTACTTTGATGCGTTTAGTTCCGGACTGATGCAATTCCGATACATCTTCCTCGACCAAGTAGTTTGATCAGTACAGGAATTCACAATATAAGACTCTAATCTTACCTAACTGCGGCCAAGAATCTCGGTTTTTCTGTAGAACTTATTGACCTGCAACCACGATTCTATGGTACATGCCTAAAGCACAGTTAAAGAGCTTACAGGCGGTTTCACTGCAATTGGTTTTTCCCCTTAGTACTTTCCAAGTGTAAAGTGTTGCTTCCGTATTTGAAATCGGTTCAGCCTGTGGTGATGTCTGATGATGCGTAACTGTCTAGAACTAAGAGCTTCGCGAACCTGGTCTATTGTGTGATGAGAAACACGTCTGCAAATGAATACGGAAAGGCCGAAAAACTGATCGATATTCGTCATGCTAAAAGGTTTCTCACGAAGTACTCTGCAATTCATTTGCTATCAGCTATTACATCATTGCCGCCCTATGGCTGTAACAGTGTGAAACCACGTAGGATGTTTATAGCCTCCCATTCACGATTGAAATTAAATTTGAAAAAAGGAACATGAAATGGCTAGACTAAAAAAGTTGCTTCGGTGAGACTATATTTCTTCCGAGTTTCATTTCGACGTCCAGAATTTGAGTCGCTCATGTCGAAACCACGTTTATTGTCCATCGTAGTTTCTGACACAGAGCGGGAATAAATGCACGAATGTCCACGGGTGACTTGATGAGACAGCCTAGAAATGTTTCCCAAAGAGATTAAGAAGCGGGAGACGGAAAAACCGTTCCACTAATTAGTTAGAATCGCGGAGACAAACACGTATGTCGACTAGACACGTTGACAAATAGTGAGTCGGTAGCAAACTTTGAGGAAAGTCAATATTCCAGTAAGATACTATCAAATCCGATACCTAGGAGGTTAAATCTCTCCAGGTAGTTGAACATCAGCTGAATTGTCGTGGGCACATACGGAAGACCAATTTGAACTAACTATGTTACTTGTGTGACATCTGATTGTCTGTCAAGGGTCAAGAGTATACTGACGTTGTTAGATCTGTTTTTTATGCGGCTCGAAAAAACGGCCATTGTGAATAAAAGGCACTTGAAGATTATCGGAGTCAGGCATTGACGTTTTGTCATTATTGCTCGAATATGCTTGGAACACTGTATCAGCAACGCTGAGGTTAGGCATGGTGTGTTGGGAATTAGTGATCAGTCACTTGAACAAGTACTGGATCTAAACACCTTAAGGTGACTGGAACATGTGTTCCGCGTGCTCATCGATAGAATTCCTCAGCTTACACTGTTCTCCGAGGCAGGTAGTGATTGGAAGATGACTCTAGATGGTCAGTCGTTGACATAGCAGAAAATTATGTAGACCTTACTCAGTGAACTTGACTCAGTAGAACGTGTGAAGCTTCCTGGCTGCAGTTTACGAGGTCTGCCCACTGGATAGTTGGAAACAATGGGTAACAGTGGCCTATTTTCATTGAAGCCCTTTCTTCTTCTTTTTCATTATTTTCACTTACAAGTTTCCCTTCTATCTTATTCTTACGCGGCGAATTGGTCAGTTTTTGGTTGAAACAATCATCAAGCCACACTGATCGAGAAAGCAATGATCCATACGGTGACGAGTTCTGTTGAGTTCAGAATGCTATCTCCAATCTATAATTCCACCAACTACTGAATCCAAACCGACCCCGTTTATAATACTGCAGTGTTCCCGTAAATCCTAGCGCTTCAATCATTTTTCCAATAGTGAGTTGAATGTTAAAAGTAACTACATTATAAACCGTATCCTGACATTTGGTCGAATGGACTTTTGGTCTCCGGATATTCGGATGACTGAATTACTTTACATAAACTTAAGTCTGTCAAATGTCGCACCCTCAGAAAGTAGCAGAAAACCTTTCCCAAACCCTTTTCCCACTGGCTTTTAATCTTGAGAAATAGAACAAAAATATCACAGCATTTATAATGTTCCCCATTTCGTTCAAATCAAACTGTCTCTGAAAAGTAGCAACCGACTAGCGAATACGGTTCTCATTCTTGACTGGTCAAAACAGGTCGTCTATTCCACTGATCGATTCAGGGTCGCCCACGTATGCTTCAAAAATATCTCACTTCGTGTAACAAGTGCTCTTTGTCGCTTGAAGCACTCATTTATTGAAAAAGAAGACGTGATAAATAAATAGGGTGGCAAAGAGGACTACGATTAAACCCGACTAGGCTTAACTTTGACAAGGAATAAAAGGGGAAGCCATACTAATACTTGTAATTGAGTACGTAAGTATTATGCGTGGCAGTTGACTGAAACTCAAAACTCAGTTCTTCGGGAAAAATCAATCAGTATATTGTTACAGCGTGCTCGATTTACAATGTGCCAAACAAAAGTCATTTTCTGACCATTCAGGAAGAGCCATTGTTATGGTAAAACAAAAACGACCGGCATAGAAGCATTTTTCCGATCAGGTGCTCACGGAAGTCAGAAGAAATTGTCGCGGAGCAGAAAAGCGAACGCTTTACGTAAGCAAAGAAAGATATTATGCATAATCAAATAGACTATTAAAAAAACAAGGCCACTGTGTTAAGTCAATAGTATTATCATCTTTCATTTACTTTGTACCACACTTTTATGAAATGAGAAACACAACTGAGTCAAATATCTTCATATTTATTGCTAACAGCATGGGAGTATTCGAACAAAAGCAGCGCTGATTGTTTCCGGGTTGAAGAAGAAAGAAAGAAATAGTAGACGATTGTTATGTAACCTAATTGGGTCTGAATGGGTTCAGAGTTTATATTTTTCCTGTAAAATAGGTAGCATCATACATTCTCTAGTGCTTTTTTTGAGCCAGTACACGCGACAAAATGCGTAAGTCTTTTTTTGCTGCACCTTAACATATGTTTTAAGTAATAGCATGAATACCGAGAACATCAGTACTAGCAATTTCGTAACTAAATATCTATGTAATAATATCTGAGTTTTAACCAAACATCCTCTGGAATGGCATCAATAATAATTAATTGATCAAACCCACATGGTCTGCTCTGCAGATATGAAGGTATAGGGCAAGTGCAGTGTCATTCAGAATACCCGATAAGTATAGTTTTCATGAGAGATTCTGATAGTGAATCAGCATCCAAAACCACGCCTTTCCTTCTGACCATTCCAAGCAATGTTTCTTTCTTCGGCAAAAAGCCTGCAGTGTCAAGTGGAAAATCACAAATAGTACTTTGTTTCAAACATAAAGTCGCTTTCTTTGACGACGCCTAGTATTCAATGCTCTGCATCAACTTCTGTGCTACTTGCCTCGTAGCATCAGGAGAATGTGAGCTGTTGAAACTATGTAGAACAGTGCTATTACTTGTTTACAGCCTTCTACCACATGGACTACGTTGTTCACATTTCCAGTAGGTAAAGTCGCCGTTCTTCTTACCTACCGTATGGGAGTGGGCTTAGTAGAGTATCTTCTGCCCACCTTTAGTAGGAGCCGTGAATTCCATTATCCGCAGAGTATTATATACGAATTCTCAGACTTACCTTAAGAGGATGACCAAACGCTACCGATCGCGTGCAAACAACAGATCAACCCAATCTGCCGTGACCTTTAGTCCAAAGGCATTGGTGTGCAAGCACACGCATTTGCACACGCGTGCTCTGGGCACATCGTGAGATCCGTATAGAATGACAAGTCAACGGAACTTTGAGCATGTAAGTGACCATGATTCTCCCATCGGTCGATAACGCAGCCCATAAGCCACTTGGGCGAACAAGGCGATAGCTTACTTGCCAATGGCTGCAATTAGTATCCACCACTCGGTCGATAGGTGTCCACTAGCTTCACACAGGAATTTCTCCAGCCCTAAGCTTGCAGACTAAGACAGCTAAAATGTTTATTGAAGGCAGTCGGTGGCTAAGACAAGGTCAATGACGAAACCTGTTTTCTTTGCCGCATGTTATGGTCTGAGTAGTTTTGTTCACATAACGAGGTAGTGAGCGCTACCTTTTAAGGTTTAAAGCCAATGGGAAAAAGGTCTGAGATTGGACTTCTGCTACTTTCTGAGGGTACGACATTTGACAGACTTGAGTGTACGCAGAGTAATTCAATCATCGAAATGTCCGGCGACCCAAAGTCCAGGAGCCATTATAAACTAGTCAGTATGGCTAATTGCGACCAGTCGAGTCTTCATTTCAATGTGCTCAGTGCCTAGTGGTTGTACTAAGTGTAAATGAACTGAAACTGTATCAAAATAGCACGAAAACTACTTACAACTGTGCAGGACTCTGGGTGCACCGAGAAACAGTCATCAATATATTTTTATTAATATTGTTCGAGAATGTTGAACACATCTCTTCTTTCCTTTTACATTCATTATAGAAATGGATCGACTTGGACAAAAAAGTCACCAATGCGTACAACGAGGCCAAAGAGAATGTGAAATTCCTATCAACAGTGGAAAAATTATGTGTACCGTTAAACCATACAAATTTGGTAAGCGGCTGATTCATTCGTTTGTTCAATACCGACGAGCTCGTTGGAATTATACAACGAAGACACCCGTACTTAACTACTACTGTACTGGTATTCTTCTCCGCGCAATTCTTCTCAGAATACTAGTAATATAGTGGCCCCTACGGAATGACATGTTTTGATTCTCTGAGATTTGCGTTTGCAGAGCAGACATTGATTTTTACCCGGGTCTGAAAAATCTCCCTTGACATTGTTTTACCTCGGGGTTTTCGTTTGTTGGTCCCGATCCGTGTGAATGTGCTTGTATCCGTCTACTGACTAAGACAGCCTATCAATCTGAGAAGTTCACACATCCTCATGCACTGACTCGTTTACCCATGGCGTTTCGGATGCACACGATATTTTAATCCGGTCTGTAACTGTTTTGTTCCAGACCTTGGGCATGTTCCCACGCAATCGCATGCACGATTTAAGTACGTCGGTTGTTCGCGTACGTGTACCCCATTGCTTCTCTGACTGGGAGAATGCATCTGACTTACAGACCCGGTCTTCTCTGATATTGCTTCAACGAAGCAGTTGGGCACATATAGCGTGCCCTATATGGGACACTCTTATGTTGTATAGATATCAGGTCATGTTGACGTCTGCGGTAAACCACAAACAATTATTCAGCTGCTTTCCGTATTAGGATTCCGGTTATTTGTCACACAAAGGCATACCGGCAACAGGACCACAGAGCAGACTGACCTTGATCGAAAGCTGAGTAACGAATATGATTCCGCAGCACCTCCAATCGCGGGCTCCGAGTGCCAGTATGTTTTCCGTGAGTCTGGCAGTTCCAGTTAATTCAGGCATTTGATCCGAGCACTTTGCTTTCGTTTTGAGATCGTTCGATGGATCGAATGTATTGATAACGGGTAAGGTTTAAACCTTTTTGGTTCAGACATTCTTTACTTCCAGTGTTACTGGCATAGGTGGGAAAGCCACCCACAGTGGCTGTAGAAAGTAGTCTTCCACAGATAGAAACCAAAAACTCTGGATACCCGCCTCGATCAAGGATTAATTCCGTAAAGGAAGTTGCTTGGTTTGACTGACTCATTTATTTTGTATCGAGCCAGGTTCATTGTAGATAACCAGCGATTTGCTTGTTTTTTTTTTCAATTTCTAACAAAATCCGTGTTGCCTGCCAGGCACCAGTTCAATCGCAGTGACCAGTTTGGGCCTAGTCGATCAAACATGAAAGTATAGATCACTGAATTGGGGCAAGCAACAAAATTTTCAGCTTGATTTTCACCCAAAAGTTGACTCTCGGATATACTGAATTCATTTCCAAATTTTTACTTGTCCTTTTGGTAACTGACTACTCGTCACGAAGTTTCGATTTGTCACTCTTCACTTGGGATTCATGACACGTTTCACATTGGGGTTCCCGAAAAATGTTTGTCAGATATATATTATTTGCGCTTCTGGACTGAGCCCAGCACTACACTTGTATGGAAACAGAAAACGTTCCTCATTGCAATTAGGATTATCGTGTTTTGAGCTCGTTCGTTTGACATACTGGAGGGTAGAGAATAGGATTTCCTAGGGGTTAAAAGTCTTAAACCGCTAATCCAAAAGACAAACACCGCGAAATAGATTCTTTGTATACGTGATTATTGGTCTTGAATGTGACATCAGACGAACGAGTCATTCGGGACCAAAGGTCGGTTATATGATGGTGTAACATGTAATTCTTGGTGATCAGATGAATATATGTTAGGCCAAGAGTGAAGATCGTGAGCTTCTGAACATACCGCTAATTTGACATATTGCTTTGAGTCAATTTTTGTTGGGGTGAAATACAAAACTAACCAAGAATGATTCACCTTTATGTTCAACGTTTGGCTCAGCACTGAGAATCCAGAACAGCGCCACAGGTAGGAACTATCAGTGGTGCATAACCAAAGAGTTCTTTGGTTATTTAACTATTTATTTGTGGGTGTACTAGGTCGCACTGCAATAAATGATTCCATTCAATTTCGGATTGAACAATTATTCCCGTTTTCTGCTTATCACAGAAACTCATGATAAAGAAGATGCCTAACCTGCTCAAAGCCTTGGCTCTAATCTATCAGCACTCTACTTTTTACAACACATTCTCACACATGACTGTACTGTTTGTCAAAGTAAGTTCATGGCCATTTAGGCTTTTCTCGAAAGTGGTTATCCATTTAGGATGATTTTTAATGTACTTAAATAATCCGTCATTCCGTGATCTAGTATGTGGTGGAGCGCAAGTTGAAGTTGTTTCGTGTCCAGGACTCGACTAATCAGATTTCTTTGTGAAAGTATCTATTGGCACAACGAACCTGGATCTTATAGACAAGGAACTTTTGGATACGAAAAATACAAGTCTGCTTTTCATCATCTGTGATTAAAATGAGCCGAAACCTGGCAGTTACAACACACGGATGCAGTCACATCGCTACTTAGTTAGTTAGTTCATTGAAGGAGCATATATTGAATTCAAGTAAGCACAACAGAGATCGCGTAGAATTTGGTCAACTGTTATTTGTCAGTAGCCACTGCCGGGCTGTAAGGAGATCTTTATCACAAATAGTATTACCTGCTTACCAAAAGTGATCCACAACTAATAGATCCATGCCTATAGAGAGACAACTATATATAGTCATCAGTGGGTGCCATAACGACAGAATGTGAACCAGGAGATACTATCGTGAATGTTATATTATCCAACTGGGCGAAGTTTTCACATATATTTACTAGATCATTTTTCGAATTTTCCGAACCATGAACAATCAAATTGCTATGCTCCCAATCAGCACTGTACGGAAGCTACCAGGCAGGTATGAAAAATTAGTATGAAGCAAACAATATGCTAACCCTGCATCTGCATTACTGTGCACTTATGGAACAAATTAGGAATTTACTTCTTGCAGTATCAAATACTATGAGAATAGCAGGGAAAGAAACTTACTACAGTTGAGATTATTCGGTGCACATAGAAGTTACGAACGCGCCAGAACGTCCTTGGTGCCCACCTACAGCTATGTGATTCAGGGTTCATCAGTATTGAGTTTATACACCTAGTGCACGTGCAGGAGAAGCCTAGCACTATGTACTCGGTCAAGGTCACTGATTACGGTTTCTGTCACTTTCTCCTGTGTTACGACGTGGTCATGCTAATTATCTCACACACACTACCTATCTCGGCGAGCATAGCTCGTTGAGGAAGCCCATTCCCGGATAGGTGCTCAAATATTTCAGCCAAGTAAATTAAGATGGTCTAATAATTTGTTTCGTACATCTAACACTCCGCGTCTGACATCAGCGTTGTTCATACTCAGCTCCAACCAGATTCAAGCGATGCCTCTATGAGAGTGATTTCCGAGTAAAGATGATCTTGGTATGCCTTTCGTTCTGAATTGCCCCACTAACTTTAGTGAGAAGAAATCTCTACCTTCGAATCATCTTACTTTATTGATACACAAATGACAGTTTATATACGATGCTTCGTGGTCGTAGCTGAATCCTGACCCCCACACACATCGGTCCGTCTGTTATTCACAGTTTTAAGTGGCAAATCTGGCAAAAAAATCCATTTGGCTGATCCCGTTCAGATGACACTTGACATCTGACTGGTACCTTATTTCTTTGCGTTGGCTCCAATCTTGTCCTTCATTTAGGCAAACCGTCGTGTTGTCTAGTCAACCAATCAGTCCGTCTTTTAACAGAGTGCCAGCCCATTCCCTCACACCTTCTGTCCGCTGTGACCAGGCTTCTGAGGTGTACAGAAAAAGTTGTCCTAACTGCAGCAGCATACACTCGGATGTTACATCAACCCGGAAAATGGCCGAGGTTTGCAAAAGCCAAAAGCACCTTTCGTAGACGCGAAGACACCGCATCTGTTATTCAACCTCTGGATGAAGTGCAACCAATTAAGTACCCTAATTTATCAGTCAAAATCATTGCCCACATGGGACCAAACCAGTGTGTCGTTTCACACTTTGATAGCTCAAAATTGGTCTCACACATTGTCACTCATCTATCCGTGTTATTCGGAAAACCGTTCAGCTTATGTGACATTAACTTGGAAGCACTGCATTTTCTGCACACTCAAGGTCTGACGCTTTCCCTCCGAGCGATGTTCAAGGGCGTAAGACGATAAGGTGGTTTGTAGCACCGATTCCATAACAAAACAAAACAAAACATCCCATGTCAGGGGTATCTACCAGTGACATAGGCACAACATGCACCAGTCTTTGTAGCATTATAAGCTCGAGTTTTATAGACTCTGTATCGGGTATCTTAGGAGAATCCCTCGTGCACAGTTTTACAGTGAGAACTGTGTAGTGTACCGGTGAACTTACTGACGTTCACATTGTTCTGCTTCGTCGTTTCCACTGATTAATTTGATATTTTGGATCTTTTTTACTTCTCTTTGCTGGACTCATGCTAGAAAGTAGCAACCGGAACCAGATAACAGAAGTGCGTGATTGATGGTTGAATAAACGAAAACTGAAGCTAATGAGAAACAAAGAAGCAAAAATGCTGAGATTTAATATTAAAAATAGAAATACCGAATCAGATAACTTTTAACCAGTTTTGTACAAAAGTCATTCCTGGTGATATTGGCAGGTCCAGTTTAGTAGATAACGTACTTTTTCCAAAAATAGAGGGTCTGTCGAACAAACACACTCACAAAAGCACAAAAGCGACTAGTCCAGGCCCTGCAGCTGCCCTGGCCGAAACCGGAAACCACGGCTCGCCGACCGAAACTCAAAAGTCCACTATCGATTACCACTCGTGACGGTGGGAGTGAAACTCTCAGCACAACACGCACACGATAGAGACACCCCACCCCACCAACCCCGTTTTTCCTAACGCCACGACAATGACCTTTACTCCGGCCAATGGCTAACGCATTCCAATGTTACCTCATCCATGTGAATTGTAAGAGCACGTATAGGATTCATTGAAAACAGTTGTTCGCTCTCCAGCGTCTTTTTCTTAATGTGACCATGACTATGGGACCATTCAGACTACTCACATAACTGGTCGTTGGTCAGTGCCGTACCAGACGGTTAAGCTTTGGAGTACACCTGACAAAATAACACGAAATGCATGCTAACTGCATTGACTGATTAATTTACTCAGAAGAAGGAGATAGTTGAAAGTAATCAGGTGACTGATCATCAATTTTGGGACCCTGTTTTTTTCATTCACTGACAATCCGATCACTGTATATTTCGTTTCGCGTATATTCTTTTTACTAGATAACAAACCAAATTATAGCCACATGCAAACGTTACCTGACCGACAATCATACTCAGTCAATTTGGGAGCAGGACAGCCAGTTGATTATTGAACGAATGCAAGAGTGTATCGAACTTAATCTGGCTTATCAGGATGCGTATCGGAGCACGCGGGATGAAATGCTAGAGAATGGCTCGCAACGGGCGTTCAATTTCTCCGAGGTTCAGATATTTGGCAATATGAATTTGTTCACTCAACGTCTGGAGTATTTAACTCGAGTATTACAAACTCTGATGCAATATGCTACATTGCGTGAATTTGTCCTTGAAGGTGGGTAACTTTGGATCATCTCTGTCCTTTAGAATGGCTGGATGCTTAGTAAAAACGTAATATCACAAGTTGCTAAAAATGGATAATTTCGGCTTGGAAGCAGTGGACCAGACCTTAGAAAGTACTCCGGATTCTGCTGGAAATCAGAGCTGAGAACAATAACAACAATTTGTCCATATGGCTGCGTTTACTTAAACGAAACAACATTTTGATAGAGTGGGTGAATACGGTTATCAGGGCCCAGTATTTCTAAACTAGTGAAAGCTTGACGTCTCTCTTAGGGCAATTCGAAATAATCAACAAACAACTCTGTAATGTGTAAAAAATATTGCATTTTGTTATGTGACTCTGAAAGACTCGTTTATCAAATAATTTGCCAGATAATCACAAATATCCAAGTGACGATTCCTTTTTGTACTGAGTTTGGCGTAATTCCTCTGCTGCCTACGAACGGGAAAGCAGATCGCTGTCATACAAATGTCCTATTTCTCGTCAGATCTTAATCAACTGTAAATTACTCAATGAATATTAAATACCATCGATATCGACATCGGTTCATATTTTGCTCAGAAAATAAGCCCGGTGATCTAATGAGAACAGTTATTGTAAGCTGTCGACTGCATGAATGACTGGTTGATTCACTCGTTCATTTATCCATCCACTCATCCACACAGATACTCAGTCAACCTTTTTATCCGGTGAAATAATAAGTCACCAAAATATCACCTCGATGAAAACGATTATTTTCATTTTGAGAACACTAAACCGGGTGGTCCCATATATGAACGGGATATTTTCACTTGTCTTGCAAGCGTTACATACGCGCTTTCTTGATGGACACATTTTTTGTATATCAACAGGTAAGGAACCAATCATTGTGAAGTTGGACCGTTTACACTCCATAATCACATCAAAAAAATATGACTATTTGGATCAACGTAATCAACAATTTGAAACGGACTATGAAGATTTCAAAAGTCGAATTGCCGAACTTCACGTGAGTCGACTACTTGGGTCAAAGCTTCCCAGGATGGTCCATTTAGTCCGTTCATGCTACTAGATTGTAGGATCTCAACATGACCACAGATTTTAAGAAGCTTGCTCCAACTGAACTAGCAAAGCTCACCAAGGAAGTCTACCTGAAGACGTGCCATATGTGCCTAGCCTTATATAATTATGATCTATATAGTCCAACTCTTTGGAGAGGGAAATGCTTTAAATTTGACATCAGAATTGCTCATCTTACTGTTCAGTCGTGCCATTGCAATGAGTTTGAAACATCAAACACTTGTGTTCGTGATAGCCACCTTTTAGTGCCTGCGTGCAAAAGCGACCCCTTTGGGAAAGTGTACACTGGGCTCTATCACAAAACGTGATTGGCCTGTGTTGAGAGATTCTAAACAAAAATGGGACTTTTAATTGCGGAATCAATGATTGACAAGGGTTGGTTGTCCAGAATCTCTGAGGATGTATATTTGCGAAATCGCTCAAACACCACTCGAACGGTATCTATCTGTGGTTGGCTTCATATCCACAACATAGGACGCGATCGAAATTAAGTAACGTTTGATTTGCTGTGGTAGTTCGAACGAAACTGTAAGCATCAGAATGCACCATAGGACCATTCATTATCAACGAAGACGGAAACAAACCAGTCCGGGGTGCCCATTAGACCATTAGACCATTAGATCATACTAGTTCAGCCAGCTTACATGGTTTTCACAAGTTCTCGATCGATGAGCTTGATACTGAGGTCGCGTGCATTTTCAGCACCCGCCGAGATGACATCATCAGTACGCAGTGGGAGCAGCTCGTACTCTACTCCGCCGTGTGGTCCTTCACAACTTTCAAAGTTGACCTACGTTCAAAAAGACCGAATTAAAATCCATGATGGCTATAATTTTCAACATTTGAGTTGCACTCCAACAACATCTATCGCATTTATCGAAGAGGTCTTTGCTATCTGTACACACCCACTGCCTTGGGACCTCTGTCTTAGCTAATGCCAAACCGTTAACCTGTTCCACTTTTTGACCACTCCCTTCAAAATTATCGCTGTTTAGATATTCCGTAGTCCTGTTCCTTGCTTGTATTTTACCAAACAAGAAGAAAGTTTTACTTGAACTGTTTACCCATTTCGGCGTGTTCGACTTTCCTTCATTTTTATTCTCGACTGCTAAAAAGCACCATGAAAACCTGCTCAAAACAGTGTAGTAATGAAATAATGGCAAAATATCAAGCGGCTATTTTTGGAAGTTTCATAGGAGTTCGGTCGTATGTCTGATGTAAACGCGAAGACCAGCGATCGCCAGATCGTACACGTTATCAATTTCGATTTGTTTTCCACATGTTTACTCACAACGCAATGTTTCTTACCGTGTGAAATTGACAGTTTGTGGAATCACAGACTCTTCCTATATGGTTGCGATACTATGCAATGGTTCGTATTCTAGATAAACCTTTGTTTACTCTGTTTTGACTGGTGAGGTTTCTATTTTCAGATAAGCAAGCGACGTATTCTTCCGTGCAAGGCTGTGACCAGAAAGTTGAACCATTGTGATAACCACAGAGATGTGTTCGAGCACCGCCGTACGCTCAGACTAGCCATTGTTCTGATCATAATTTATTGGTGCAAACTACATCGGTTATGTGAGATGTGTGTTGATTAGAGCTAGAATCTGCCTAAAAGCTTATTGGTCTACTGATAGGCCTAAATAGCCCATATGGCTGGTTTGTGTGGTTGCGCTCGGATTGGTTGATTCGACTCTGGTCGGTCCACTGGTCGCTTGACTGGCTCCTTTTTGTCCGTGATTCTCCCCAACAAATCACTTCACTACCTCCGATCTTGTGCTTGATTCCGGATGGACGATGGCATGCTGTCTGACCACTGAACGAGGCCGTCTATTGACAATGTGCTGAACCCATTCACTCATAGTCATCGTCCAACTTTAAAAGCATCGTATTACTTTTTTTCTCACTACTATTCGCACCGCAAATAGCAAGAGAGTCGCTTTGTCGCAGTGAATGTGAAAACTGCTTTGCAGTTGAGTCTGTCCGGTCCGGTGCACACACTCGTCTCGCAGGTTTTCTGACTCAATACAGTAAGGCCAAAACATTCCGACAAGCATTTTCATATCACACACATGCGCATTGTTTAAAGGCCCTCCCACTATCTCTAGTGTGAACTCAGATCTACCTCATATTCATGTGATCTTATTAGCGAAAAACGAAGAATATATTAGGTTGCTGTCACGTGCCCATTCGCTGCACACAGCGCATTAGTCCGACTGCTGTGGACGACCGCACCTTAATGCTTGAATGTCGCTGGCGAGGTTCGTCTCGTGTATCGATTCCTGCCATCGATCGGCTGTCCTGTTGCTGGTGCTTTCGTGGGCTCGGTAGGGGCCGGTGCTGACGTACTGTCTGTCGGTGAGACTAAACCGTCCACTGAATGATGTGTCGGACCATATCCTCACATTCTATAGCCTTAAAGGCCTACTACACTATTCGGGATACTCGGACCCCAGACCGTGAAACTTGGATTACGAACCATATAAGGCTCCAATAGGTCCAGTGTGGTAACAAGCATGGCAACAATAGATTACTATCTAAATAAAAAGGGGTCGGCGATGGTGAGATTCAAACGTCTGACCTCCGAGGTGGTAGACAATCAACCTAAATCACTCGACTTCCATTGATCATCTGGAAATCAATTCATTGCTGAGCTTGCCACTTAGGGGACAAACGTCCCATCACCAGCTGATGTGTCACCCGTGCACGGATGATGTCACCGTGGCTGATGATTAAACGTTGGTGACGTCAATGCCAAGCTCATCGATAAGGTACTTGTAAAAACCATTACTATGAACCACGACTAACACCAATTTTCAAAATCATTGAAACCAAGTTAAACCATGATTAACCAGCACATCGCTACCACAATTCTATTTTACGTCGTGACTGATAGTTTGACGAATGTATTACGATTAGAAGAGCAGAACAATTTTACTTCTAAGCAGACATGGTTCAGGTCTGAGTTATTTACTTCATCAGATAACGTTGATGGGGATAGTCGGGCATCACACTGCCGTCACAAGCATCTGGATAACATCATGTGATGATGAGCAATGGGAGTAGTGAGTCTTTATCACTTCTAATCCGGTTATCATTTCTATTCATGAGAACAGAAAGAAGACATGAGCCGGGAGATACAAGCATTTTGTTTACTCTTGTCTGCCGCGTACGTAGAACATTATTTCTATCACAGACACTTCATAGAAGTGATTGTGTAAATAACCGGACACATCCCTTTCTAATAATAGCCATATTTTTCAACGCGGTGGCGTTCTCACTTCATACTGTGCTGTCATCAAATGAATGGAGGTGCCTCCCGGGAAAAATTCCAACTCTAAACCGAAAGATCTGGACATGGGTAATCAGTTGGCAGGAAACAGTCCTTCAACCGGCATGAGAAAGACAAAAAGCAGTTGAGAACTCCGTGTTACTTTGATGTTGATCCAGATACGCCGATGTGTGTTATAGGGGTGATTACTGAGGTCAGACACTTTCGCGAGAAAACCAACTCCGTGGTTTGTTCGTTGATCAGTTAGAAGGAATTTGGCTGATGCGCCACAGGCCCGTGTTTACTGGTGCTAATAGGACATCAGAAAAGGATGCACCAACAGTACCTACATTGATAAATCAATTTTATGAGATTAGAGGGGTTCAGATAATTGCCAATAGGTATGATTAACAAGATTTACTGTTATGCATACACCCGTTATGGCAACGTTATGAAAACCGCTATCAGCAGATGCGCCGACATATCAGATCGTGGGGGATTAAGGATAATAACGAGTTACCCAGGACAACACTACAAGCGACGTCATGTCTAGCCATTAAAGTGTCAAATTCCCTCGAAACTACAGCACGAATCAATCAGTCAGACAATGCGGAGTAATTTCTTGAAGTCTAGTATCCGTACTTTCTCACAAATTACGAAAATCTATCTTCGGTTTAGCATATGATTGGCCGTGCTCTGTCTCCGTCTCCGCCGCGGCTAGTATCGCACTTTTCACTTCAACCCAATGATCGGACATATCGAATGAAGTTTCTATGAATAAAAAAATTCCTGTTTGGCACCTACCAGTCTGCTTCACTCTTAGCATGGATATGACATCGGTTCTTCCACCCAGAGTCTAGTGTACACTGCGAGAATTAGATCAGTCCTGCCAAGCGGGCCAGAAACATAACGGACTTGGATCGAAGACTGTCTGTTGCAGTCTACTGACGTTTGCTCACTAGTGCCTTCACATCGCTGTCCGAAAGTCGTGGTTACGCAGTATCTAGTGCACTAAGATTGGGTGTGCGGTGTTGAGGATCAGAGAGCAGTCTCCGGGAAAGTGTTTAGTCTAACCAGGTTACGCTAAATCAGACGTGTTACATACACACAGGTAGACTCCTTCGATGTGCTTTGTTCTCCGAGTCAGGTAGTGGTTGAACGGTGGGTCGTTGTAACTCCAGTCACAGAATACCATAACCAGTGGACTTGGTTGCGTAAGACGTGTTGGACAGCGAAGCAAATGGTTGAGTTAAGTTACGCCTACACTTATATGAGATCTCTTTCGTTGTTAGAAAAATTCCTAATAAACAAACTCAGCAGTGCAGAATAATGTGGATCTAACTTTGGTTTGTTACAAAAGAATGGATGTCATGTTCCCAGGTAAATGTCAAACACAGTACAATGTCCCAAAGCTCAGTAAACTATTCATATTTTCCCACATTTTGTTACCCGCTTTTTTCTCTTTCTGGTCTGAAGACAAATCTACTAACCGTGATTGGCTCGTATTTCCGCAAACCGTGCGATCTTGTGGCACAAATCATTTTACAAGAACGTTTAGAAACTCTGAAAATTCCCGATTTGGAACACAAAGAACGATACAAATTGATTTGTAAACGGTTGAAAGAAGAATTACTAATGACCGGGCGATTGATGAAGTCCGGTATGGCTGATCCCCCGCTCGATCGAAATATGCCTCCGTTCGCCGGTAAGTTCCGATGAAAACTTCACACTGCCCGGTTGCTCCTGCTGACATTTTTTGCCTTCGCAAATATCCCTTGTGGAAGTAATACCTTTCGTTGTGGTTTTGTTGACCCCGTAACGATGAGTTTTTTCCTAATAGGTGAAAACAACCTCTGTTGATCTTACGTACCTTACTCTTGGTGCCATTCATACACACTTCTCTTGCCTCTATCCGTCTCTCTGCCACCAGCAGCGCCATGAAATTTGAGCCAGATACCGCAAAATGACTCTTAAAGCAACTGGCTACGATTGATTTGTTCTGCCGGAGGTGACCTGTCGTGTAACACCATAGCTTCAAGCATTCCTTCGCTAAAATTTCGATAACCCTGATTTAATCTCAGTATCGATCTGTTCTTTGTCATTCAATTTTTTCGAATCATCAGTGATCCTTACCTTATGGGAAATGAATTTCATCATTTTCTCGAGACTCGGTTCATGACATTTTTAAGTCACTCAGATATATTCTAACACAAACGACTGTAGAATTATGAAGAGTATCGTAGTGTTAATTGGGGGGATTATCCAAAAATATCACATTTGTATTTGTCCCGTTCGAATAAGAGTTGCCGTTTGGAAATCTTTTGATCTGTCCCTCCGCAATCTTGGAGGGGACGTACCAAGAAATCCAGCTTACACTTCTACACATTATTTGCTCGCTCAGATGTGGTTTCGAAATAATTTGTCGATATGCAAACCAAGAACTCCAACACACATCCTATTGACTGATGCTAATATCGATCGGCGATTATAATCGTAGGTCGAATCGCCTGGGCCCGCTCTCTGTATCAACGACTGGAAGAACCCATGAACACTCTGGGAAAACGTGCAGCCAAAATACTACTGAGTGAGCACGGCCAAGATTTGGTGTCTCTGTACAACGAAACCGTTGGTCAGTTGGTCGCATATGAGATTACAGTCTATCAGACATGGAGTAAAATGGTACGTCTCATGATGCTCTTATGTAGAATCAGAATAGTCAGTTTTATGCCTTTTTCCATTTTAGGAGCAAAATCAAGTCCTGTCTATGGAGCACTGCTGGTTTGAATCTGTGGTGAATGTTGATGAAAAGATCCGTAACGAGGGATGACTGATATCCAACTGTCAGCCATGCAGTCAATCCTGATAATACGTATTAGATTATGAGTGATTGGAACGTATTAATTTTACGTCCACTCGGGAAGGAGAACTAATGGGCTGGTCCGAGAGGATTCGTTAATGGCCCGATACATTGTTGGGGATATCGGGAGGCTTTTTGTGAAAAGATGGATGACCGTGTATCCACTTGTATCTATTCATGCATTATTTCGCTTCTAGATTAAGGTTCACGACATCAGCGTGCCGAACGGTTAGGGACAGTGAACTACAATGCTAAATGTTTCGTACGGTGAAATGACTGAATTTGAACTCCTGCGCCGTCTAACTGATTCATTCTTTCCTATATGTTTTTCTAGTTGTTAGCCCGGAACTTTAAATCTACCAGGTTGAACAAGACTGAATACGCCGTTCTTAACCGAATCGGCCAGTTATCTCTGACCCGACACAACTTAGCCACCTGATCACTGTGTGTAGTAGGTAACTTGAACGGTTGATTAAATGATTCATGAAGCATCATCAGTGATTAACTCATCCCAGCTCATTTCAAAAGCTTCTCAACCATAGAACGTAAAACAGCTCTGATCCGAACCCTATTCTTCAGGGAAATACATATCGGTACGTAAGATACTCTACCAAACGAGGAGATAATTATGCAAGTCACATTACGTGATAACGGGTATCCTGACGCATTCACTCGTTTTCATAGTCAGACAGGAAAGTAAACCCAGTCATCTGTTTCTTGGGTGCCTGAGAAATATCTATTGTCTCTCCCGTACAAAGTAGAGTCAATAACACGGCTTATTACATCAAGCATTAAAAATGCGTTACGTAGAGCATGCTGAACCGCTGCACTAGCATTACGCTTTCACTCATTCACACCGCGCCTCCCCACAACCCCATTCAAAGATCGCTATCCGGTCGAACCTGCCTCCTGCTGCATCTACGCTTTTTCTTGCAGTTGCGAGGACACACATCGGTAGGACGGACCGACCACTGCGAACCAGAATGACCAAACTCACATCAAAGTACATGAGTGACGCGATGAATTAGCCTAGCTTACAACATTCCACTGCATCGTGTAGGCCGACCTCGGTCATCGCTCGCCACCCAATTGAAAGTGGTCATACGGCAGATCCGGCGAACGCGTTCTCGGTTGTGTCCCATAATCGGGACAAACACCGACTAAGGTTACTAGAGGCATTATCGATCGCCCACACCAAACCGGCCCTATATGTCCAAAGGTGTATGACCTTCACCCTCAACCTACCATGGCTTTAGCCAACCGCATGCAGTCACACACACACACACACACACACACACACACACACACACACACACACACACACACACACACACACACACATGATTTTGAGCCCCATAGAACTGTTTTTATTAATTATTTCATTTCATATCGTAGTAATTGTTCTTGCTGGATTTTGTACGTACGCGACCGTTGAGAGCATACGAAAGGAATTCCTCTCGCAGTGTCTTCTGAATTGTTTATTTAGATTAACTCATTACTGAAAGCTATGAGTTCAGTTGCCACTTGGGACTCCGGATTGTCATTGCTACTATAGGTTTCAGTGTTTAGTTCAACGTTGATGAACCATTTTCAAAAGAGCATCCGACTGAGCAGTAGATCTAAAGACTCCTCTGACTTTTAACGCTTCTTATCGAACAAAACAGCGAATGGGTAGGCAGTACACTCATGACGCTGACACCAGCGAATTACCTCACGTGATCGATCGAGTAACTTGGACGCAATCGATAACATGCAAACCTTATGGACAAAATTCTGTCAAAGAGAGAAGTGAACAAGCGCACAGCAGGCGGGCTTAAACGAATGTGTGAGGGAGTTGCGAGCGAGCCGAACGAATCACATGTGCAGTTAATCAAGGCAAACCTTATCGTGTCGCAACGAGAAACCGTATTTGTGTATTTATCCAAAAGAAGGCAGAATAGAATAAAGACTTCTTTCCGGTAATCCACTGATCACACGCTTCGGTTCAGTTTGCCCGATGAGTAAGGCTATACATGGGATAACCGATTAATTCCGGAAACAGTGAGCCATGTTGCAATAGTGTCTTTTGCTTCAGTTTCAGCATGCTGTGTCACGCATGGGAATAAGCCTATTAAAGAGCACCGATTACTGTTAACCGGAAGCCAGCTTTCATAGCTCAATCATTCTTCCGAGACGGTCGTCCTTTGCGATATCAGCCGAAGCTGAAACCCAAGTTTGGAGAATTCAGAGCTATTTTGTTGGCCTGACTGGTATACTTTGATCCCGTATGTGTAATTTTCTGTGTATACGGCTCGAGAGAGGCTGGTTACAATCTCAGGAAAGACTGGCAACCATGAATCTAAGATTTGAAATGAAAAGCCACACTGGGCCGATGCAGGCCAAACGTGGAGATTTGGTGAACAACAGTGGGGTTGAAAGTTAATAAACAAAATCTACCTTAGCAGTGGGTGAAACCGGTTATATGGTAAATCACATGAGTTCAAGATAAAGAGAGAGAGAGAGAGAGAGAGAGAGAGAGAGAGAGAGAGAGAGACCGTAAATTATCAACCAAAACTAAAAGTGACAGTTCTATCGGACACAAAATGAACCAGCGAGCACCATAGTTAGTGACCACATAATGACAGCTTTTCATTGTTCAAAAATCGCTAAGGAACCTTGGAAGATCAAAAATTGGATCGGTAGTCGATAGAAATTCGTTAAAAAATTAGCCTTCTGTTCTTGATTTGTCGTCATTACTCAGTCCTGTACAATATTTCTAAGCCATTAGGTACCTTTCGCTTGAAGTGACTTGCACCGGTCATCGTAAACACTATCTCACGCACTCTGCCATCCATGACTTTGGGAAAAATTTTACGTAAGATAAATACGAGGACTTTATTTGAAAATCTATTACTTTTTTGTGTCACACCACTGCCTCAATAAGTGTGAATTCATGTCGATCGTAGAAGGAGCAATACACTGCGTTTCCTCTGTCCATTACTGATGTGCTTTTTCACTTTTCAATACTGATTCCCGGATGTTGGGTTAGCCATTTTAGTTCTTCAACAATCCCGTCCGCATTGCCGATTTTCCTGCGTGCATTTTGGTGTAGTTTAGGTCGAAAGTAAATACCGAATCCGAGTTCAGTTTTGCGTGAAACCTTAGAATGCTTATTTTAAATGAAACATAAATCTTCCAGTACATCTTTCAACCTGTGTGTACACAAACAAAGTTTGCATTTTGCCGCATTATGACATGCTCTAACTGCTCCCACTCAGAGTGCCTATCAGAATTCACACTCCACGATAAATATCACCAATTACGCGGTAGGTGTATCAAAATTAACATCCTTATTTCCCGACCTAGTCTACCTCTTTTAAACATGTTTTGTCCATAAAATAGACACCCAATATTCCCATCTTCCCACATTTTTTCCTGAGTTATATAGTGCGTTGTAATTGGTTAGAAGATGAAGCCCTGGAAGCAAGCTTGTTTGTCAAGTTGTTATTCTTCCGGCTAAACAAATCAGTTGTCTCGAGGGCCGAAAAATTCCCTCCTTTATGCACTGGAGAAGGTGGATCGAAGCTTATCTGCAATAAGGAACTCACCTGATCTCCCAGTATGTTTGAACCTTCGAGTGAGCATGCTTTAAATTCAATGCACTGGACACAATTCAATGATACTGATCTTGGTGGCTACTGCAAAAAGACTGAGTAATCACTGAAAATTCTTTTTGATAGCAACTTTCTGACAGACTTTTCACCCAACATTTGGGAGCTCCATACGTAGTTTGTATTCCGTGATGATTCTTAACAAGATGGGTAAAAAACAGCTTAGTTTATTCGTGGATTGATGCTGCCGACAATCCGCCTTTCTGACTGCTATAATCCACAAGGCGTGCCAGTAATAAGTCGTCTATTAGGACAAAAGTATTCAGGGCGAAATCAAATGGTTAGGATAGAACTAACTATCATCTTGGCGTCAAGTGAATTCAGTCAACCAGAGTGTTGTCACTTTCCGTCTTTGTTTTTTGTCCCAACCCACTGTACTCTGTTTGTGTGAATTTAACGCGTCGATGTCACGGCCGTGTCGATAGTTCTCATGACTGCACAAATAACTACTGCTGAAAATCTTCAAGGATGGGATTATCCGTCCGTTTTACCGTACTTGTCCCCTATTCACTCGATGCGCGGTTAGATAGAGGAACCAAAAAGTCAAGGCTAAGTAGACATTTATACGTAATATCTGCACCAAACAAGTCCGTTTCCACAAAACCGCTATGTGATCTATCTTGCCAAAAATTGCGTCACACCTCACTCTGAGTTGATTCGCCCTCTCTCTGTCCGCCCTCTATTTCACAGCTGATCAGAAAAATGTCTAGTCTATCCTCGTCAGTGATCATTTTCTCTATGGAACCAGAACCATTCGGTCGTCCGTATGTGAATATGGATCCGGAAGTGCTTGGTCTGTTACGTGAGATTGAGTGTCTGGACAAACTGCAATGTCCCATTCCACGTATCGCAGAAGAGTTTTGGATGAAAGCCCCAATATTAAAAGAAAATTATGAACAACTCAAGGTATTTTGGATGTGCAGATAGCTGTTGCGAATTTTGTTCACTTGAAGTGCATTTTTCTTGTATTCAAGTGGCATGAGTACTAATAAGTGGTGAGAACCTTGTTCCGGTATTTTTGAGTATATTTAACATACGAATTTATAAAATAAGTCACTTCTGTTACTAAATATGGTCTTACTTTTTTGAGGTATTAAAGTATTTCTGAAGGAAACTTACTGCATACATCAGAACCTTCATTAGCCATGAAATCTACACAAACTTCCCTAGACATGCCACTACATTTGAAAATGTGTACTTTGTGGTTCTTGCTAACAAACTGTGGTCCATTTTTCAGGACGATAGAATAAAATGCTCATGTGGTAGTGTGCACAGTGAGGACGAGTTATGCAGTTGTGATTTTAAGCTCTGTACTATGAGGTATGGAGAGCTTCAATAGTTAAAAGAAAAAAAAACGTAAGTTCCGTTTCTTATAAAATGTTTCTCTGGAGTAATTAGACCATGAAAGATTGTGAGATAACACAACACCGAGATATTTGACTGGAGGCCATACTGATGTGGTCTCATTTTTGGTGGAAAAGGTGATAAGTCGACGTGCAAGGGCTCGACGTGGTGCAACAAAAAGTTGTGGAAATGCTATATCTCAATATCTGGGAGCATTCAGTGTGATGAGTCGAGGCGACGACCCATTTATGATTTCACTGAGGTAGTTTTAAATCACTGGGACAACTTTTTTTCCGGGAAGTAAACTTTCCCTTATGGGACCCACACTAATTTACGTATCATTAGAATAAATATGGAGGAAAATTGTACCCACCAAAACACCAGTGTTTACCGACGGAAAGAAAGATCTTTCATCATCATCTTTCGCTGATTGTCTGAATTATCTCTCCTAGTACACTGACGTGAGCACGCTAAAACGTTTAACACCTTGATTAAACCTAGTTCTTTCAAACCGAACTATGATTGTCTTTATCATCATGCCATTGTTTTTTCTTCTTCTCTTCAGCTCATGTGTAACGAATATGTGCGAATAACCAAACTGATCCCACCTGGTTTGAACCTACTGATCAGTCCGACCATTCAACGTTTGAACCGAGCTCTGCAACCTGGAATTACTCTGCACAACTGGAGTAGTGTTAGTTTGAAATCATACGTTCAGGTACGTTTTGATCGCTGAATGAATGAATTTTGATTCCATCCCAAGAAGCATACTGATCCCTCTTTAGGAGATGATTCATATCACTTATCCCCATCACAGAGACCTTAATATTCCATCACATCTTCTTCGAAAATTCATGTTGTCAAGTACAAAAGATGTATAGTTGTGTTTCAATGGGCACCCATATAGGCAGGTTGATGGTGTTGCATTGAAAAGTACGCTGAGGCCATTAATAGCTGGCATATTCAAGGGGCATGTAGAAGAAAAAAGGCTATACTAATACATAAAAGGGACACCTTTCTACGGTCGTTATATGGATGACACATTAGTTTTCTGAATCATGTCAATACAACACAACATACATAACAAGATACGTAGGGGATTCATACAGTCAAAGAAGGGATTATCCTAGCTGATTCATACAAACAAATGGGATCTATAATGGTATACAACGGAATGACCTGCGACCGTTACTCTCTTCATGCAACCAGAATATTCAATTTAGGTTTAGCGATCAGGTTTGCAGCCAGTGAGTTGGAGTAGCAATAGGATCTCCTCTCAGGCCAGTATTTTTAGTGGTAAAGTCAAAGAAAGCCCCTTTGAAAGCATCGATCCGAAAGCTTCAGTTTTACAAGCAATGTGTGGATGACTATCTATGAATAACAGACTGATTTGTTGACAGAGATCAACTACCAAACAGCTTCATCTCGGCCCATCCGAACTTGTGTTTAACACCAGAACTAGAACCAGTCAACTCAATAGAGTTCTTAGATATATTTCTGACTCGTCGAGAGGGGGTCACAATACCGTGGTCGGTGTACAGTAAACCAACATGGAATGCACAGTACGTCCACTTCCGTAGCTTCGTACCGGTTAAGTTAAAATAAAATCCAGTTATCTGTCTAATGAACAGAGTGAAAAGATATACCCTGGAGATACCATCTAAGAAGAACTCCCTACAGGGCACAACTTCTTTATTTAAAAAAGGATACCTGGAATGTGTTGATCCACTGGATGATGCAAATAGGCACTGAAACTCCAAGAAATGCCGTAATTGGGAAGAATTTAGTGTGCACCTCTCTACCATTTAAAGATGATACATTGGCAAATGTCGCACACGGAAAATAATAAAGCATCGCAAACAAGTCATTTAATGGTGTTAGACTGCGTGTTTTGTCCACATCTATACCAGCCGTGTGTTGGCGGATAAACGACACAGTACCTCTTTATTCAGCTTCATTTTTGTGTGTATTCCTTCACTCGTTCCCTTGGAACAACGCATGTCGGCCGCACCATCAGGCGCTTGTTTGGATGCACTCGTGAGTATCAGCCAGCGTAGTTGGGGACTGGAGCAATCAAGTCAAATACTAGCGTAGTTGTTTCACACCTAGCCGAGATTAACTATACGGTGAATGCGGATCTAGCTTTTCAGCCCCCGTATAGGTTTCGAGGTCGGTTGTCCAGATCGGTGCGAAGTCGTGCCTTGGCCACAACGGAAGCAGTCTGAATTCGCCTCCACAACCCTTTTTGTGCCCTGAGAAGTAATTTGTGTGTGGACTCAGTCTACTCTGGCCCACTCACCACCTAATTGCAGGTGCTAGACCGTCCGATGGCTTATAGGCTGAGCACCTGATAATCACTGCAAAACGAGTTTGTTCGCCAATCTCTATTTTCAAGATGTACTCTGCGGGGTTTTTCAGACATACCTTTTTAAGGAAAGCAGAGAACATGCACAAAACATGTTAGATACTCTAAATAGCTGCAATCCGAATATCACATTCACCAAAGAACGCGAATCAGAATCTCGTTACCAATTATTAAATGTTAAAATCACAAGGAAAGATAATGGGTCTTTCATCGTATCTGCGTTCCATAAATCGATATAGATAGGGTAGTATCCGAACTTCATAATGCTCTGCCGGATACAGTGTAAACGAGCCTTGTGGATACGTTTATTTATTAAAAGAAAGGTAGTTATTTCCACTGAAGCCCTTGATGATGATCTTCAACCGATTCTTCTCACTCCTCAAACATCCATTGAGATGTGTAAAATGATTGAGTCCAGAATTAAGAAGGACATCTTCTCTATGAAGATCTTGCTTCCAAAGTTGACTAAAGCAATAAACTAATATAATTTCGCCTAAGGCAAGCTCCAGCAAGAGCGCGTTACGCCACGTCGTTAGTAAGACGTGATGCATGGGCGGTGTTTTCAATGTATCCAATTCCACCCCTGGAGGCTCGAATTTCCTTTTTCACTACTCAAACCCACAACAGTAGATAAATTTCGATTTTCATTTGTCTTTTAGATCAATTTGCTTTCACACTCCCTTCGAATGACGGTAATGAATCATTCATGATGTCCTCATCGGCCGTGCCTTTATTCTCTGCCGGTCTCTTAACCGCTTCAGTTGGTGTCTGTGCAGAGAATTATAAGCTGTCACAGACTGATTACTTGGATTCTTGGGCGCCCAATGTTCGCTGAGGGGGCAATAGTTGAAAGATGAGTAAGGTGGCTAGTCCATGACATGGAAGAAGGGTGTGAAAAGTCCAACGAGTGGATTGGTATGGTCCCAGAGACCGCACTTTTGTCAGGGGAGGATGGCGGCATTACAATTTCACCTGGTGGGAAGGTATCAGACCTTAAGTAAGCTGACGACATAGTTCTTCTAAGTGAAGATCCAGGTAAGTTGTAAGCTTTTCTGGACAGCTAGACAGATTGCGTAGCGATGTTCGGTATGCGTTTTGCACCTTCAAAGTGCAAGATGCTGTTGAAGGACTGGGTTGGTCCAACGCCAAAACCTTTCAGTGTCTGGGGAGACTATAAACGTGGGAGACAAGTTCTGTCATCTGGTGAGGTGCATCTCACCCGGAGGTCGGATATCGGATGTGGTGTCTCTGCGTATACAGAAGGCTCGTTTGGCATTTACCAGCCTGAGTCATCTGTGGGGTCGACATGACACCCGCTTACCTATCAAGGGTCGAGTGTACGCTGCAGCAGTCAGGCCCGTGCTTCCGTATGGTTCGGAGAAATGGCCACTGAGGGTGGAGGACATACGAAGATTGTCGGTATTTGAACACCGATGTCTTTGTAGTATTGCTCGAATCTGGTGGGAACACCGTGTGAGCAATGCTGAGGTTCGGGTCAAGTCAAGTCAAGTCAAGTATTTGCTTTATGCACTCCGGTGGATGAATATTCAGCAGTGCATAGTTATACTCACAGCAATTACACGAAAAAGAATTCGGCAGATAAAACAGAAGAAACGCAATGCTGAGAGATGATTTAGTAGCTAAAACAATGAATGTTGTCTAAGTTCAGCGTCGATGCTTGCTGGGTTACATAAGAATCGAGCGAGGTAAGGGACAACCGAGGACCGATAGACAGTCGAGTGCACATAAATCATTTTATAATTATTGCGGATGGAAGAGGAGGAAGCACACACGCTGAGGTCCCTGTGAAGCGGATGAAGTGAATCATTCAGAATTCTCTCGGCGAATCTTTTGCACATTTGATGGTGTTGGGATGTAATGGAGTCTGTGAGATCTTTACGAGGAATGCCACTT
Source organism: Fasciola hepatica (assembly GCA_948099385.1). Lineage (NCBI taxonomy): Eukaryota > Metazoa > Platyhelminthes > Trematoda > Plagiorchiida > Fasciolidae > Fasciola > Fasciola hepatica. The sequence continues at coordinate 11,795,269 of CANUEZ040000116.1, read as the reverse complement.
GCATAGGATAAGTGTTTGAGATACCTTTTTATTATGTTGAAATCTTTAGCATGTAGGCCAGGGAATAAGTCGAGAGAAGAATACAACCAGTGAGGTAATATACATGAAAGGACAAAACGTTGAATGATGTAAAGGGGTACAGACATTGCTTTCCGACGCAAAAGGTAGTGGGTTAATCTTCTCACTTTTGTGAAAACGCGGGAAAGTCTTAGGTTCAAGGACCAAATCATTATATGAAACACTTAAGCTCACCAGGCTAAGATGGTTGGGACATGTGTTACGCATGTCCCCTGATAGGATCCCACGGCGTGCTGTTTGCTGAGGCGGGTACCGGTTCGAAGATGAGCAAGGGTGGTCAGTCCACGACACGGAAGAAAGGTATGAAAAGCCTAACTAATGGACTTGGTCATGTAGGGGGTGTTAGACTTCCTGGGTGGGGTCCAAAAGACCGTCCCCCTCAATGGTCAGATACGTTGGGGGATATGGCTAGGTGCAGTGATCAGTGGCGCTCTTGCATTCACGAACTTTCTTCATCAACTTGTTTCCATTACCGTAGTTCTCCTCTTACTTCCTTCATACTCTTTTCTCCCTCATTATTTCTTTTTGAGGTTGCCGCTAGGAGATAGCAACCAAAGCCACCGTACCCAGTGCATGGTTAGTGGTTGTCTGAACTGAACGGGTGGATTTGATACTGTAGGGCGTGTTAGGCTGCCTGGGTGTGGTCTAATAATTCCTGCCCTCCCCCCCCCCCACCTACACTCACTGGTCAGATGCATTGGAGGATAAGATTCGCTATCAGGGGCAATACTTTGTTCAAAAAATTACTTTTCCAATTAGATACTATTAGTAGGGCTTTTCTCACTCTTTTCATATTTCTCATTATTTTCGGTTGAAGTTACCGCTGAGATAGCAACCAAGGCTATCGCCCCCATAGGTTAATAACCTGGGTATTATAATAAAATAAGAACGAAAATATGAGCATGATTGATTTTGCTATCCATTTTGCGTGCTTCTAGTCATCTTCGAATACACAGCTGAATAGGGGATCATCCTAAACAGTAGACAGTTTTAATCTGCGAGGCTTGCACGGGACTTGAAAATTCGGGATAGTTCATAGCAATGAATGGGGAGCAGGTCAGTGATGTTTGATGGCTTGGGTGACGAAAATGTGAGTGAAGTTGATGTGTTGGGTAATTTTTATGGTGTATTTGCGAGTTGCATCAACCGAGGAAGAAACGGAGGGGATGGATGGGAAGGTGTCTGGCAGTTAACACGGTAAAAGAAATTACGTCACGAACTCCATTTTTACACACATTCACTTGGAGTTTGCGAATGATTACGGCCTCGATGAATCATAAATCTTGGATTCCGAGATCGCACAACAGCACGGGACGCTTTACTCAGAGCAACTCGATGAACAGTGCCAATCATGTTAAGTGTAGCGGAACTTGTGGCAGCTTAGCAACGCAGAGCGAGGTTCGGTGGAGGTGGTAGTTAGCAACCCTTGAGAACGATTTCCACCTGCAGAGGTAAGCTACTCGTAAGTACAAGGTATCTGTAAAAGTAAATCACGATTATGGCCAGTGGAAGAAAAAATAATATATTACAGTGGAAATTGCGACTTCGATATGCGAAAAAAATCACCATCACCGAGAACACAAACTGGTAGAAAATTTAGCCACATGGGTTTCTGGGCCCATTCATTTTCTCCAACATCAGCGGTCTAAACCATTACTGTTGTGTTGGAAACTCCTGCAGCGAAAGCATTTCTGTGGTAACCCAGTTTCTGGGCGGGATTTGTGGATTCTGGAAATGTCATGCGTTTGTGGCAAACATTAAACGTTTTGGACTATTCTGTTGCTATTGCTTTAGTGCGAGCGATTTCAACTGCCCGGTCCCACTCGAGTGTAGTTGGGTCTTCGGTCAAGAGACACTCCCGTATGCGATTGTCCGCCACGCTGGAAACGAGCTGTTGTGCTAGCATAATGTCCTCGATTTTATTTTCTGGGACATTGGTATACTCACATGAACGCACGTGGGTGCGAAGCGGATGTAGAAAATCTTCAAGGGTTTCCGGCTGTTCTTGCATTAGCTGACAGAACTGAAAACGTGATGCAAACACGTTGGTACGAGGTCCCCATGACTTATCTAATACATCCAGGGCTTTGACCAAGGAGTTCAAAGGCTGGAGGTCCAATGCGTCAAAGTGACCCTGGTCTTCGTTGCCAAGACGGTGGCGTAGTAATTTTAGTTTCTGACTTTCAGAATAAGTTGCAGCTGCTGGTAGTAAATCCAAATAATTCGTGAGTGATTTTTTCCAGTGAATCCAAGCCCTGCCGGTAGGGCATCCTGCTGGATGCACCAGTAAGGTGGAGGAGGATGAATGTGTAAATCCATGGCGCAGGCTCAGCATACGCGACGCCAGATGTCGTGTTGTTAGATCAGTCACATAATGCCGTGAAGCTTACCCGCGCACCGCGAACTTTCGTTCGTGACTCACTCCCGTCCCGTTTTGTCTTGCACGTGCGCATCCGATACCTGTCTGTACCACGATTTGCTGTGTCCTATTCCACCAATCACATGCAGAATATTTCGTGCAAGACTGATTGACATCTTTCGTTTGCTTGAGCATTCCTGTTCTGGTCGTGATGCTCGTATTTGCCGTTCGTTGATTCTGAGTACACGTTCTTCGTACGTGTGCTTTCGTCCTATCTGCCAAATTCAGGACACAACAGTTACCTCTTACGGAAAGCTTTTCAGGATGTATTTTGTCGTCTTGTGCAGTAAAAAATGAAGCCATCCATCTCAAGGAGGTCAGTGTCTGATTGGTAGCACTAGTAAGAAAATCGCAACGTAGCAGCTGGAAACATCCAAGAAATTGATTTATTTGTGATCACCGTATCAAGTTGAGCCTGCGTATATGTTCATTTTTCTCAAGAAATGAAACGCAAGTTACAGGGGGTGCCAAACCGTCATCTCCGCCCAAAATTCTTTGGTAGATGTTCTCTCATCCGGGTGGACAGTAGACATTGTTCTCCCTATGTGCTGTGCTCTGCAAATACACTCCAAATGACGAATACGACTGAAGGGAATAAAACACCAGGCTCGTTTAAGTTCAAGGTTGCAGAAAGAAGAATGAGTTGCACAGGATAACACGTTGCGTCCACGGCTGTTTTGAGGTCTTATATCCAATAAACCTCTGTATTGCGCAGATTGGGAAGGTCCCTCATCCTCGTATTCCGTCGTAAACTGAGTGCTAGCGTGGAGTGAATAAGCTTTTGTAAGAACCTTGTTGCTTCCATTTCACTTGAGATCATCGCTATCGGATATGTCATCGATGCATCTCCGATGAAAAAAGTGGTTGAGATTATACCTGTCCAGTTTTTTCTAGTTTCGACGCAGATATATCGGCTAGAATGAGCCTCAGTGGACCGCCCGTTTCTGTGCCGTCTCTCTATCTATGTATAACGCCATCGAAACGAAAATATACAGTTCTACGACAAGTTAAGTAGTTATCTACGACTCTGGCCCGGAATTTTGGCATTTTGGGTGCAGCAAGAGAATTCATTGATGGCTTCTTCAGTCAGTACATTACTGAATAAGAAGGTGACAGAAATTGGTGTTCAGGTTCAAGATGGTCTTAACACACATAATCAAGATTTTATCGGCTTCTCACAAGTTAGGCTGATGCGTTTGGTTAACCGTCAAGCCAGTTCGTTGTGAATGGTAGACCTGGTTTGGGCACTTTTGCCGCATTTTCATCTCCTTGCTGGGATCCATACTGAGTTTTCTAATGTAACGGAAGCTCCGTACATATGAGCGGTTCGTTGAGCTGAATGAACGATTTGTTCACTTGTGTGTTCAAACCTCACTGATAGCATGCAAAATTAACGAACAAGATTTTTTCTCCGGATGATTGAGATTCATGAGAAATTCCCATCACTGACTGAGAAGGCCAATGAAGCGAATAGTCGTTTTCATTTATTCATTCTCAAACTTCCAAGTCAAACCAGTGAATAGGAGAACTGGGGAAGATACGCAACAAACTATGAGGGCACGGATACGTTGACAAGGCGTTCAAGTGTAACGTTTATACCACGCACTAGAGGAAATTGTTTTCCATTCTCCCCTTCGTAAATGGCGGCCGTGATTAACTCTTTAGGAAACAAATTTCGAAGGTGGTTCAAGCTACCCTTAATGTCACCGAAGTACGTTTGCTCCACCCAGCCCTATCTAATCATTCAACGACAACTAAACGACTGACTACCACTGTTGTTCAGTTCTATGTGTATGTACCAATTCACCTGCTTCTGAGGAGTCAATTACATCGATCGTATCAGTCAACAGCCGATCAAGACACTAAGATAACGCCATCCTGCGTAGATGAAGAAAGGAGTAAAGAGAATCATTCGGAACTCCATGATGGAACGCACTGCCAATACGGGGAAATCTTCGTATACTGATAACATCAAAATACTCGTTAGCGAACAAGCTTGTTTTCGGTGCTTCACAACTGGCTAGTGAAATTAGGGTAATAGAAGAAACTACAAGAAAATTGGTAACGGTGGTGACAAAAAATGACGGCTTACTATCTACATAGCTACGGTACTGTCGGTGTGTTTTGGTAGTTGTCATGCGGGTTTCATAGGGCTTGCGATATTGCCACCTTATCTTGCGTCGATTGCTAGGGTAAAATAAGACATCTCACATATTGTCGCTGGGCCCACAGCGGAGGGTTGTTCAGGAGGATCGCGGTCGCCTCCGCGGTGGGTAAGATAATACTTTTCATATGCCTCGTTAATCTTCCCTCAACAGTGTAGATAGGACGAAAAGCCTCTTTGATATTGATCGAGTGATCCGATTCTACCAGATGGATGATTATTGCTGCTTGTTCGCTCTCCACTAATCCTTTTGTTTAAACAACTCGGAAGTTGCTTCCGTATGCATTCATCTAGTTTTTTTGTTGTTGTTTGATCTACGTAACTTGCTACTCAGGTGCCAATGAATTGGTGAACACAGTGGGAGTTGTAACCTACGGGTAGTCTCTCTTTCATTCGTATGATATAGCTAGTCTAGAGGTGAACAGAACTTGGGGTTCGGCAAGAAAATATTGATGACAAAATCTTGATGAATGGTTCAGAGTCATCTAGCCATATCCAATGGGTCTCTTCAGCCAGACAAAAATCGTCATTATGTGCCATGCGAATCCACCAGCCCCGATCTGTTCAAATAAAACGGCTGCTCCACACCATCAAACCGCCGAGACCACATGACGTAATCAAATCCCCAATGATCAGCGTATTCACTAACACGAACAATGCGATTACACCGACAATCACACTGACTTTTATCCTACATCGATAAACGCTTCCCCTTCCTCGTGTGAAAACTGATCGGATTAATTGCTCTTTTGACCGAAACTAAAGTAGAGAAGCTTGAGAATGAGTAACTGAAAACGGCACTTTGCTTCAACTGTTTTCTCAAGATTGTTTCTTCTCACTTTCTCGTTCCCACATTGTTTGAATAGTCGGGGCAACTAGGTGTTTTAAATTATGAATTGTCTGTTACTATCCATGGTACTGCGAACAGAACCCTGATAAATGACTGTACAGATCTCTCCCAGTCTATCTATTTCAATGCAACTCGACGGACCATTGATAAGACGCCAGGATCCGCGCAATGGTATCCAATTTTTGGTACATACATTGGGCCGATAGTTTAACAGTCCAATGTGCATCGAACCGGCCGTTAAATCAATTCCAAACTGCATAAACGAATGGGAGGGGGGAATATTGTGTTCAACAATAAACGGTAACCACAGTCCCATTTGCGCTTTTTTGTTGAGGCTGTTGGGGCCCATATGGGACTGATACAGATTAACTGCGCCAAATCGCGGCTCAGAACCAAATTCCAATACGGTCACTTTATTTTCATCTACACGGCGATGATCGGATCGGATGACTTGCCCGAAAATCTGGGTTGACCATGCACGGCCTTGTCGTAGTTACGATGTTGACGCTGTTTTAAAACAGCAAATGATGCGGGATGGGCACGAGTAAGTATGTTTGCACACGTTCGTCATCCATGACTGAATATCGAAAAGGCTTGCCAGATAATCAAAATCGCTCATAACCCTGACTCAATAACCGGATCAACACCATGTATTGTCTCGATCCGGAATAAACATCGGTTTTGAAGGCTCATTCGTGGTCTTCCTTTTACCTAGACAGGCCCTAAAACGACAACGAAACTGAACAACGGTGACAAACATAGGCCGGTGGACTTAGCATTCCTGCGCCCATACGGTCCCATGCAGTCGTCCCAAGGTGCTCATAAGCTGTGGCAATAAACCAGACAGCCCAGCGGATTAGGTGCATCCAACATGCTGTGGGATTTACTGTTGCTATCATCCAACAAATAGGCCGTACCTCTGCAACTTGTCAGGATGATGACGTGAGTTCATTTTGGCAGACAGCACTTTTGCTCATTCCGTTTTACGACCTGATCCTTTTTAGGGATCCTTCATTCTCTCATCTGACTGACTTGAAAATACCAGCACCTGGTAAAGTTTTCCATTCAAAATGAGCCAAATTGAATGTGTGTCATAGTAATAAGGGTTTTATACATCGACTCATTTATTTGTTACATTTATCGTCCTAACTTATCCATGAAATAGTCAGTCACTCAAGAACTCACTCGACTCGAACGCATTCTGGATCAGGCCAATCAGATTTTGGATAATCGCATCAGTGCTGTTCTTAGCCGTATTGCCCAATGCCAAATGATCAGCTTGCCCGATGATCCACAATCTCCGTTAGAAATGATCGAACTCGTTCGACAGACAAGACAACAAACTCGCAAAGCAGCCGAGGAAATCGATGCACTCAGCTCCAGTGCTTTGTGTGCCGCAGTCGAATATATTAACGGACTACTGGTGGACTATGATGAGTTCATTCAACGCAACAATATGGGTCCACGCATTGCGGAAGAAATGCGTTTGAAACGATCTTATATCGAGAGTTCCAAAGACCCGGCAAATAAAGGTAGGTCACTGTTTGTATAAAAAGCCGGTAGATGTTTCTTATCTAATTTCAAGTGCCGTGTTTCCCCAAAAATAAGACCCGGTCTTATATTTCTTTTTGGAGGATGTGAAACTCAACGTTTATGAATGTACAAAATTCTACATTCATTCAAATACAGTCATGTCATCTTCAATGAAGTCATAAACTTCCAAATCCTGGATTCGGGCCTGAATGTCCTGCGACTCAATTTCCTGTAGAACTATGGGTCCTAGTCTCTCTTGTCCAGCCAAAAAGCTTTCCGTAAATGAGCAGGCACTGTTCATATGGCCTGCTCGTAGTGCATTGGTCGCGTAGCTGTCAGCAATTTTATCCCATAAATTCTTCACACAAGTCACGACCTCCTTCAGACTGGGCTTCACAAATATATGCCACGCTGATTTCTTCCCATTCTATTTTCAATGTAGTCGTTGATATTCATGCCCAAATGGTTCTTAAAATCTTTGCTTATTGGAATATCAAGAGTCTGGAGATACGAAGTCATTCATTTGGAAACCATCATTTGATTTATTGTTCACTCTACAAGGAATTTCTTCATGTCTTTAGCACAGTGAGTGTTGGCTGAAGCCCAGACTAGCAGACCTCGTTGATCACCTCGCAATACAAGAGACTGCTATAAACTGATCCACTTTCTGATAATTGGTTGTGTATGCACCAGACTTTTTCGGTTACGAAAGTATAAATACCTGAAATACGTTCAACCTTACCTTCCTTGTCCTTAGTGATGTTTAGCACTGGGGCTTTCCTTTTTATCCAGCCAAATCGCCAAAATACAGGTCACACTTTTGTTTTCGTAACCAGAGGACGAAAGGTAGATTGACGAAGTGCCCATCTGATCAGTTCACGATTGGGATCCCAGACTCACAAACACGAGAGTTTCATCAGTGGCAATCATGCTGGAGAGTTGGTACTTGGAAAAGTACATTTCATCAACAATTTACTTGAATGCGAGCGCACGTTTACTAACTTCAGTATCTTCTAGTTCCAACTGTGTTGTCGATTTTCTTAGAGACAGTTTATATTACTGACGAAAGCCATCCAGTCAGTGCTGTGAAGCTTTGAATTCTCTTGAAATTGGTTCTGGATGCAATGCCAATGCAAGACGAAAAGTTCGGATAGTAACCCCGTGCATCACCTAAGTCTTTGCTCTCTTGTCTGCAATTCATTCACAGATGATATCTTCCAGTTGAGAAAATAAAAGTTGCTGACCTAATCTGGACTTGCACTTAACATCTGCCTCTTCCACTTGTTGACTGAGGTGATCGTACTCTGCTCTCCATTTCCGGGCCACCCGAAGTCTAGACTTCTCCTCGCGGAAAGTCGCAAGATTCTTGAGCCGGGAGTCTTCAACAATTTCTTTTTTGTAATCAATGGAATAGTTCTTCCATGTCGCACTCATCCTGACTTGTTGATAGACAGAAAAGCGAGGATAAACTGATCGTGCTAGAATTACACTTCTTTATTTCACCCTAGTGACTCGTTGAATTATGAACCTCATTCGTTCCTTATCAAGTGCGCACCAGCGGCGTCTGTGCTGAGACTGGTCAATGGAGAACCGAGGAGGCGAAGCTTGACTATTCACCCTGCGTAAACCATCTACGGGTGTTGTTTATTGAGATGGATCTAACAGACAGTGAAAAAGCGCGTTTGATCTAGCCGAACTCATTAGATCATTTTCTGTTAGGTCCATCTGGCAATAACTGTCACTGAAAATTCAGGCCTGGCGTGCTTGGTCAACAAAACGATCAACACAAACCAGTTGAGCTCTACCGCAGTTGATGCCCGGGCGAATCGGCAAATCTAAAGACTTACGCTTTTCTATCGCGGTTTGTCGTTTGATCAGGTTTCGAGGACTCAAACTGCAAATGCCCCACGGTCGAATTGTTCCGATCGTTGTGACTTCACAATGCTCGTCAGCGTGCTTCCTTCCTATCGAATCACTCGGTAGTTGATGACCTCAACTGGGACTTATTTCCGGGGTAGAGCTTATATTAAAATAATGCCGGAAAATCTAACTAGGGCTTACCATTGGGGTAAGTCTTATTATCCGAGAAACATGGTATGACTTTTCTGACATATCAGGATTAATAAAGACTGAGCGCACCGCATTTTACAACAAAAGAGATAGAACGACTCTTATGATAACGGTACTTGGCATGGTTACTATGCTATCGGTGTCATGAGAATAAGTTTGAGCTAGTGATTGTCTTTTTGATGTTTACCGCACGAGATATTTCTGCTGAACTTGAAAGAGAGGCTGTTCATGCAAGTTGGGATTGTCTCGGTGGTAGTTAGGGTGTGTCAGTTTGTTTCCTTGTCTAAAGTGTGAACGGAATAAAACGCCTCAGCTGTGCTGATCCGTTTGCTTCAATTTGTCACTTAATGATTTTGCATATCGGCCCTGTTTTTTGGTTTTGATCTGTTCCTCGCAGAATCGCCAAACTGGAAATGAAATAAGTCAAAGAATAAAGGGCAAACACGAAACGAAAAAGGTATGGGAGGAAATATTACAGGCGAACATAGGGGTTGAAGGCGAATATTCTGCTGGTCATGGCATTTATTTAAGTCGTCGAGTATCTCCAGTCATCCAGTAGATGAACTACGTGGGCTCCAACTGAAATGTTGAGCACATCACACACGATCAAGTACACCGCAGAAAATTGACATAACTTTCAAGGATGTCATATACGGGAAGTATTGACTAGTTATTCGACCAGTATACCTCCAGGGGAACAAAACACACCGTAAACTGATAAGGTTAAGCTCTTGCTCCACAGACTGATCTCCGGTCCTCAACACCGCAAACCTAAACCCAGCATTGCTAATACGGCATTCCCACCATGTTTGATCAATGTTACAAATGCGTCGAAGCTGGAAAGCCGAGAGTCTGTATGTGTCTCCAGCCCTTAAAGAAAGCCTGTGAGCCCTACATGAGGGCCGTTCTCACCTCAGCCATGTGCACTCGAACTTTGATGGGGAAACTGACCTCACTTCGACGCCACAAATGGCTCAGATTGGTAAAAGTCGTGCGAATATGCTGTGTACGCAGTGATACAACATTTGATATCCGACCACTAGATGAGATATAACTGCCCGGTTAACACAACTTTTCTACTTCGACAAAAGCTTGCATCGCGCGAATAAGATTGTAGAGTTAACTCCGTCCCACACTAGCATCCCAGTCATCGCTACACTTTTATTCAGACTATCTATAAAACGAAATGAAACTCATCGAAATTCTCATTCAGAAGATCAGCGTCGTCCTAGTGATCTGATTCAATTAGATGAGAGGCATTTATCGTTTGCCAGCTAATCACTGTTTGTTTCATTTGTTCAGACAAATGTTGTGTATTTCGAGCCACAGAATGTACTCAGCAAGTGTAAGTGAACACAAATGCGCACTCGCAAAAGTGGGTAGTTGATCTCTTGCCAGCACAATTACAACTAGACATGACTGAATGGAACAAACATAGGTTGAACTGATAAACTTCATCGATTTGTCTGTTCAGTACAATTTTTCTGCGATTGTGTCAACTTAGTTTTCATCCACAATCACTCAAAAGATTCTGTCAGAACGATAGGATCCCAATAATCTGGTGGCAGACGAGATTCCATAGGTTGTTAGGGGAATCCCTGACAGGGGAGAACGATTGTTACCTCGTTGGTGCGATTCCATTTTGGGTGAAAGCAGAAGTTGCTCTGATTTTCGTTTTTTGTGTGTTCATTTGATAACTTTTCGACAACCCGGATAGGATTCTGGGAGTGGTATTGTGCAAATCTGATTCCAAATGCAACAGGTTAATCAGTAGATCTTACATTCAACCGAATTAGTTGGCCAAGTTACCTTTTATTACGCGGTTTCTCCTGAGTGTAGCTGGATTGGTCATAATCACAGGGGCTCAGCAGCCCAGGAAGGGGGAATGAGGCCTTGGTACCAACATGTTAGACAATGATGACCGTGATGACAGCAGAACTGTCTACCGACAAAACAGACTGGTAGTGGTGAGGCTTGAAAAAATGCGTTGCATATCTTTAGAGTGAACTAAACTTATTCGCCTTTGGATAATCCGTTGAATGCTATTCGTTTATTTGCCTGAGTCATATTGGCAATGATCAAACACTGAACAGAAATATCTGAGTGCCTTATTATAATGGATGTTTACCCACAATTATCATTACTACTATTACACGCGCATGTTAAGGTCGTAAACCTATGATGAACGCAGCGGAGGGGGGCAAACCAAGCTTGGTGGACGAAGGTGAACCTGAGGGGGCCAAACACGGCCCTCGGGGCACAGTGACCAGTTCCACTGTGCAGGACACCACAAAGGCCGGAATGAACACGACCGATTGGACCGGAGCAGACTCGACAATCGGTGGACCGTCGATGCGCACGCATACACAAAGCATGAAAACAGCCTTGATGATTGCCACCGCGGCGGACGATGTGATGCTCAATCTGGGTCAACGGACAACAGATGCCGTGTGTCAGGCGGTTCGATCAGCACTCGATAAATTATGGAACATTATGGCCACAAGAGAAGCTGCGGTGGCGTTGAAGGACGTCCCGGTTGGAAAGACGGTAAAATGTGAGTAGTGTTGTTTAAAACACTCTTTGAACTTGACAATGCATATCTCAGGAAAACTGTAGTGTTGGGACTTTTTAACCATTGCTTTTGCGTGAAATCTACCAAGAACCTAGGTATTTTTCACTTTGGATATTGGTATCTTTTGGTCCTGTAGGTAATTAAAACTACTTGAATGGGGTCGCTAAGATTTGCTGAGTGGAGAGAGTTGATTATCCGCAACCCGTGTGTATCTCTGGTACACTCACTCTTGTCTGTGTCGATTTCATGGCTAACATCGATACAAAGAGAACCCCGTTCACTCCATTGCACCGACAGCAGATTCACGCTCGCGGATACATGCGTGCACACACGAACCCAGATCGAGTTATGACAGTTTTTAGACGAGCTGCTAGGTGCTGGATGAGCGAACTCTCCTAGCAAACGAGAGACCACATTGAAGAACCGACGACCTCGTGAAGTGTCGATTCACACCCTCGCCGAGCGAAACTTCATTCACGTTAACTGTACATTTTCAAACCAACGAGGACTTTAACTATTATTATTGCATCCAGTGAGCCCATTTCATTACGGTGTACTCGTATGTAGATTTATTTTATCCTAACCCGTAGCCGGATTGGTGACATCAGCTTTGGTAATTATTCCTATACTATTCATGAAAATATACATCAACGCTTACAGGATAAGAGCATTTTAATTATCAGTTCTTAACGTAGAAAAAAGCATCAAAGTCCGGACCAATAAATATGGCCATTTAGGGACTGTCGGGCTTCTACGGTGGGTTCTGCTTTATTATTGAAGATATACTGAGTTGAAGAGAATAGCGTGCATCCCAAGACACACATGACTTCGATATCATACGTCATGAGACGCGTGATGATAACAAACTGAGAAGCCGGTTTAGCCAATTCATCCTGAATCGTCTATATCACCAGTCTGGCGATAACTATGACATTTTTCACTTCTTTGCAATTTGTCAAATTTATTCTGAATTAGGTCAAAATTATTCGGAAATTCCTCCTGAGTGGCCGTTTGAGATGTCCCGTCGCGGTCACCGACTGACTTAGAGAGTAATGATGGAAAACAAGAGCTACAGTACGGTCACAACAATGCAAATATGTTTGAATTTCAATCAGCTCTCACTGTTGCTGCATGGAGATAATAAATTATCGCGTCGTACGTATGATAGACTACAGTTCGGCTCGGTCTTTAAGTGGCATCCATACCATTTTAAGATTGACTTGAAAAACTATCACACTGATTTGCGAAATTGTCACATAGACTTGAGAATTTATCACAGAGATTTGGAAAACTATCAGTTAATCTGACAACCGAACGCAACGGTTGGTTTTGCATCCGTATAGTGCACCTCAATGGTCAACTGACCCCAGGCGTCACTGGCCAGCTATTGGCCGTTGTAACCACCTGTATTACCACGCTCCTCCCTTGAAAAGTAGCGCAGACGTCAGATGTGTGATTTGTCGCGCTCAAGGCAGGACGTCGATCCGGTGGATCAATGTAATCGTGATTTGAAGGAGACAATCAAGCTGTTCTCAATCTGCTGATTTAAATGAGGCGGATTGCGTTAAAGGCCTCTGGACTAGCGAATGCATTTCTGTTATCCGGTAGATGGAGTTTTGATGCTGGTTTCCAAATAACATCTGCATTTGGTTCATCGACATGATACAGAAATGAAAATACATAAATTCGTTTGTCTTACGAAACGGCTTTACATCCCAACTTGTTGAATAACACTTAGTGTTTCCATTCAGTTTTTAAAATCCCAAACGGTATACCTGGGAGGCAGTTTCTTAAGAAGCGTTCTTAATATACGTATGTACGTGCAATGTGCTCGAGTTTGTATTATTATTATTAAGATATAGCTTATATATTTCTCGTGTACATGTATCCTGAGAATCGACAGACACGAATGTACCCAGTGAATCGTAGCTTATGGAATCACACGTTAAAATGTGGAAGTTTTCGTACCGTCTAACGTGAAGATGTGTGCTTCAACTTCCTATTCCGTACACTTTATTAGACTAGATTGAAACCTTCAGTATTTGTTTTTCTGGATAACAACTGCGGAAAACAGGGTACGAAATCAGTCGAGAACGGTGGAATATTTAAGGAAAATGTTTCGGCTTTTGGCCTTCTTTACAGGAATATGCGACAGAATGCCAATACCTTTGTAACTGAGTACAATCGAAACTGTTTGAATTGTTGATACTCCGGTCAGGTAGTTGAACTGAGATCTAATTGATGCAGTTTCATAGTGAATTAACTTTGAGTCAGGAAATATTGTGCGGTTAAATGCATATAGCAGGCTGTTTTCATATATAGAGCTCTGAATATCCTCTATTCAGTCGGTCGGTAGTGAAGGAAGACATACTGCAAGGTGTTAACATTTCGGATATCCAGATGCATGGACTTGTAGGTGTAAGAGTTATGAGCGTGGTTTTCCGTAATTTATGTTACCAGCAGTACATACACAAAAACCTTAGCTACTGGCCTCGTGATGGCGTGTTTTTTTCACAACAGTCTAATTTGTGTGGTTGTAAGCTCCTATTTGGACTAACTATAAAGGTGGTTTGCTGAGAGCTATTTTGTGGTGGTGTGTAAATTGGGGCCTGGTCACGGTAAGCTCTCGACCCCTTTTGGTATTTCCAGTGAAGTTCGACAGCAGTGCCCTATTTCACCGTTTCTCTTTGACTTTGCAATTGACGACTCCCTTAAGAAATCGGTCGAGGGCTTCGTAGGAGGTGATGTAGAACTCCTCCCAGGGCACAGGATTACTGATCTGGAATACGCCGGCGACATCGTCCTGCTTGTTCATAACATCTCAGCTGCTCAGCTTCTACTGAACCGTATGATAGCTGAAATGGCTCGATACGGAATTTACTTCACCCCGTCAAACTGTAAGGTGCTACTCCAGGATTGGTAAGAGCATGCATCCGCGCTCTAGTTGGACAACGAAAAACTGAAGATTATGTAAAGTTTTATTTACTTTGGAATTTATGTTACTAGGAACGACGGCGTAAAAGAGGAAATGTCTATGCGTATTTCAAAGGCCAGGCTAGCTGTTTTGAACCTCAGGTAGCTCTATCGCCGACACGACATCAGTCTTTCATTGAAAGGCTGAGCGTACAATGCCGCCATGCGCCCCGACCGTGGTCAGATCTCACACCTCTGTTTTCCACCTCGGGGACCATTTTGTTAGACTTGTATTGAAAATATGGGTTTTTGCGCGATTTGGAACTGTCCTACTTTAAGTGAAGTACGAAGAGGATGTGGTTGTAAATGACAATACATCCTTACCCGACAATATGCTCTCCTTGACCGTCTAGCCTGATCACGGAGGCAGACGCTGAACTAACCCGTTTTTGTGATTTGCTATATTTGGTACGAATTATAACCATATACATTCAGGTTCTGTGCAGTAAGCATTACATGAGATGTCACGACACAAATGAATATAAAGTTCGTGTTTCCACTTCGTATAATTTTACGGAAGGAAATCTTGAGTTCTTTCCAGGTAAGCTATATCACCATCTTTCAGTAGTGAGAAAATTGCAAGTTTCGGGATGTTAACGACAGTTTAGTAGAAAAAGGAGGATTTTTTTTACCTGATGGTTGGATTCTACAAATTTTCCTATCAAATATAATTAAAACTTTGTCATTATCAAACTTTACACTGGTTTTAGGTTCGGCCAAACCATTCCCGTTGGTTCGTTGCTACGTCCGAGTGATTGGTCATCAGTTGGATATATGGCCTCGGCCGAATGACATTCAAGCAGCACTCAAAGTGATTGTGAACACGGTCGAGTCAAGCACCAAGGGCGTATTGGCTTGGGGTCGCGAAGGTCGTTACGAGACTTTCCCACCCAAGTTGCTTTCCAGTAACGAGGATGATGAAGCGATGAAAAAGTTCCGTATTCGCGGCACCAGACGACCTCGAAGTACATCACACTCTCCATCACGTGAGTCTTGTTCTCACGTTTCAGATAATCGGGTGCACAGTATCGTCCTTTTAACTCGCTTACCGTTTCGTGTAGCCTATGACTGATCATTTCCCGCTATCCAATTCCGTGTAGCACATTATTCTGATAGGGTACGCGTCAGATTTTAGTGTTAGATTCCGAGCAGCTCCGACTGTTCTGAAAAATCTGCGTGTTACTGTAGCATCGCAAGTCACCTATAGCACAGTCTAGCTCACTCAGCAAAACACCTTGCTTTTCACTCATTTGATTCTGGGTGCAAATTGACAGTATTAGATGAAATAGAATAGGAAGGTAGAAATGAAAATTATTCATATGAAGAATGAAAGCACGCCGCTGTCCGTGGCACCTAACCATGCAGCTTTGTGTCCCCAATCGTCCGATAGGCAAGCCTCGTGATCCCGAACCAGGAAGCCCAACAAATTCTGTACGGTCAAGTTCACTGGTTATTGTTATCACAAATTTTCGCATTTGGGATTGTGACCACAACGACCGATTTTCCGTGTATTGCATGCCTCGAAGAGCCATGCATGTTGAATGAAACTCTGTTGGCATGTGTAACATGTGTCCCACCCGCCGTAGCCTTGTAAGGTTAAACACTTGCTCCACAGCCTGACCTGACTACCCTTTGTCTAATATCAGCATTTTTGAGAAAGTACTCTCACCATATTCGAGTGATATCACGAATGCGTCGGTGGTCAAACGCTGCTATTATCCTTCAATCTCCGGAACTCTGAGGGCTTCTTTTTTGACTCATACAGGACGTTTGGCCAGAAGACCCCAATGTACAAGCTGAAAAAAGGTCGGGATCACCTTAATCCGATCATATTCTTGTTTTACGACGGAAAACACTGCCAATGGCCACAGTACAGCTAACAAACTTTATTCGGAGGAAAAATTCTCGAATAGGGTGTCGTCCATCAGTGATTGCATTGTTTACAAATTTTGGCTGCCACGAATATGATCCATGCCATCCAAATGGATAAATAAGCGTACCGAGATGGCAGCACCGTCATCAGGACCTATGTATTTTACTCGTTCGCTCTTTATCATAATTAAGTTCAATGTGAGCTGTATTATGATTGGGAATCAACAGGCAGCTTTTTGCCGTATTCGTAATTAAATGAGTTACATTTTTGTCCGGTGATGAAGTAGAAAGTGAAATTTTTGTTGTCGTCTAACAGTTCATTCACTGATGTTACTCTCCGAACCGCATATGACAAAACTTTCGAACGTAACGTCTAATAATGTGAGAGCAAAAATCGGGATGAGAGTAATTTATTCGTTATATCACTCCGTTTCGTATTTCTCCAGGAAAGTTGACCAGTATTTTAGGATTTTATCAGGGATGCCCAACTACCATTCTGTGGGACTACATTTCCTGTTTTCTAAACAACTGAGTGTCCACCTAGTTTATTGACCTGGTTTAACGACTATTTTTCGGGATGTGTTCAGATCATTAGATCTGCGAGCAAGTCATCGAGACTCCTAATAAATAACCTTGGCTTGATTCAAGCTGCTCTGCTTTTACTCCGTTTTCCACTTATATCAACGAATTGCCCCTAGCCCCTCTGGGATTGTGATAAATGATGGTTTTGATTCAGCTACCATTCACACTGCATCGAATAAAGTGAACTTTAATAATCTATCTTCCTGCCTTGAAAACTTCATTACTTTTTTATTTTGAACAGAGTGGTCTATCCCTTAAATTTTCCAGCGTTCTGATTTTAATTTCCCCTTCTATACCGCAGCCTTCGAAAATGATCCTTCTACCGCTCACACCGTTCAATTACCCAGAACTGAATCTGTTAAGTACCTCGGAGTGACGTTAAGTTCTGACCTTCACTGACCGTATGATGACACGAGTTGCGTGTCCAGACTGCGGCTCCGTTGTTTTCCAATTCGAACTCCCCAGCAATTTCTAATTAAGCCCAAATTAATATCTTCGTTTTGCCCTCAATGCGCTGTTCGAATCTTACACTACCTCTATCCCGTGATCGTTCTAGCATTGCTAAGGAGAGATTTTAAAGTGTCATTTCCGGGTATTCTTTCACTTAGTCTTACCTGTTCTATCCCGTGTCTTTCTAATCAACATGGTATGTGACCGACACATAAATGCCTGTGGAAATTATTGATAATCCTATCCATCTTCTCCCTATAACATACTATTCTCACCACAACAAACTTGTGTAGAAATTCTCCGGTGCAGTAGATCGATTGTCTGCTGGTGCGCAAAGATCTGATCACTGCTGAACTGCTTGCAAATCTTCCCTAGGTCACATTGTATTATAAATGCACACGTTACTCTCGATTTTTTCGTGTATTGTAGTCAGTGAATCCTTTTATAGTTGAAATAAAAGCCTGATGCTTTCACAAACCTAACAATGCAATACACTATGCGAACCATTTAGACAGCTGACTTCCTCAGAAAAGATTTGCACGCAGTTCAGTAGCGGCCAGATTTTTGCGCACCAGTGAACGATCAACTTGTTGCACCGGTGAATGGATGGGCTTGCAAATGTGATCAGCAGAAAAGAGAACAGACCCGCAGAGCCGGTCGGATCTATTCTTCAGCGGATCGATAAGGTAAACGGGTTGGAACAGAACAACTACGTGTACAATGACAGGCGAGTGCATGTATGCGGCAGTCAGTGTTCAGGATGTGATTCATCGTTGATTCCCACTGGGGAATCGACACTACGCTAATAGGATGGGGTCTGACCGACTTTTCCCAATCGAGCTCTTTGTATTGCAAAGTCTAATTCGTCATTATCGTGATACCAAGCTCATCAGTAGAATGCTTCAGTGGCATGCCCCGAGTCGGCTTCTATCGCCATGGTCAATTGATTATCTAGATTCTCCATTAAGAAACTCAAACCGTCGCGCTAACCCAAAATAGCGTACTAGGTTGCGTCAATCGCGTTGCAGTGTTGTGCTCATTTCCATCGTCCGGATGGCATTCGCGACCAGCCTAATAATAGTAACGGAACCAGCGATATCCAAGAAATTATATGTCCGGCTCGTAATGCGGATGCGCACTGATAGCTAACCAGCACTGCGTTCAACCTTTTCTTCACATGATTGCTCTGGTAATGAACGTGCGCGAAAGAATGCCACATGTGCTGTTTTGAGCTTGAGTTCTTTGATGGGAAGTTCGGACACTCGTCTATCCACGATGATTGAGACCCACTCGGGGCTTGCCGCCGGAGCATTCTTTTGATGAACTTGGCATCAGCTAGTTAAAAATGCATCAACGGAATATGCTCAAGGCTGAATATTCATATCCCGAGATGACACATTGGTCTAGATTTTGGAGTAATGAGAACTCAACTGGCCACACCTACCGAACCAGAAAACACATCTTTCAGATTACGCGACCGTAATGGTCCAGGATGTTGACACGGTGACCATTTTTATGCAGCCTGGACTGAATCAAACGGGACCACTGCAATATTAAACTCATTGCTCATATTCGGTAGTACTGTAACCTCGTGGTCAATGTTCAAAGTTGCCGTGACAGCATGATTTCGTTCACACAGGTGATGCGGTGGCAACGAAGGCTTATGACCAACAGCATGTGACGTTTGCAAAATAAACCCACTGGCGTAGCTTGGAGTGAATCATTCTGCTCTACTGGATAGCTAAGTAATAGAGCCTATACGATAAATCAGCTTTACTCAATACTACACGGTGGGCATGATAACAGACGTGAGCTGTCCCGCGAAAAAAATATAAGAAATCCACCGAAAAAAGCTCCAGTACGTTTTTGGATACAAAGCTAACGTAAGCTCACGTCTTTCTGGGGAAAATATTATAATGAAGTCTGTGACATCAATAGTCAGTTCTACTTCAGAGATTTTATTTGACGCTACGATTCATCATTTTGTACTGAAAAGATAAATTATGGAACTGTAAGAGCACCAATGGTCAAATGCGTTTGCTCTTTCTATTCTGCTTTTAGTGAACCGTTCAGATCCAAATCAGATCAAGCCAGCTCCCGGTCAGCCACAGGGCACGCCGGGCATAGTAGGCGCAACCAATGGTCAAGACTTGGAAATCGCTAGCAACGCTTCCCAACCGTCGGTCGGCCGAACAAGCCTGACCGGAGCTCCACTGCGCCGATCCGAAGTGCTACTTGCACAAAATACATCTGAAGAGGATGCGGGACTCCCGATATCCCAGATGCCACCAAATCAACGTTCCAGTGTTGGAGCTGGTAGTAATGGACAAGGAAGTTTACAAGCAGCCAACCCAGCTACTCAGATTATAGCGACCACTGGATCTGCATGTGGAAGTACGGGAACCACACAAAGCTCGACTGAGTTGGAAAATACGGTAGGCCATGTCCGAAGGAGATTTTGTGATATTGTGGAGTACATTTTTCCGTTGGGAAAGCATTTCCTATCATACAAAATAAAAGACCATGGTAGCGCGAAGTGTGAATCAGGTAGGAGCTCTTTCTTAAACCAATGGGATCACGCTCGCTAGGGATTAAGAATGACGCGTCTGTGTAAGTGAAGCCAAATGCACAACGTCTGGTTTCCGTGATCCGATCAGCTTAGAAGCACACACCTTGTTGATACAAGCCACAAAACGGTACGAACATAGAGCAAGTATTACGTAGTCCCAGAGGACATCACAAACGCAATCGTAATTCACGTAATCAAAGCACAACAGAAATGGTCCCCACCGGACAAGTTTATGTGTAAACAATAGTAACGTATCATCCGAAAATCAGTCGGTTTTTGGGAATACATCTGCTTCTCTCCCGGCGACGGTTATAGGCGTGGCCTGAAAGGTGTTGAAATACATCTTTGTAGGTGCCAACTTTAAACCGTAGGGAACAATACTTTATGTTGTACAACATCAGACTTTACTAATTCAATGGTCTAAGGTAAATTTTAAGATGTGCACAGTTTTTCAAGTGAGTAAAAATACCTTTTAACTATTTTTGTGCGCTTAAAAACCGGACATTTGATCTTCCATGCGCATTGTGACACTCATCAAACTCATGAGGAAACCTATTAGATCAATTAGGATATCGACAAACAGATCTGTATCCATGATGGGGAGACAACTACAGTAATTTCCATTCTTCCAATGCCACACGATCGGTAAGGCTCACTGATTCAGACTTATTAGCGCTGTCCAGGTTGTTCGGCGGGACGTGTGTATTTACGGATGGAGTGTAGCATCTAACGGATTAAGTCAAGATGTAAGTGTTGCATTGCAAACTAAGCAAGACATCTATTTTGAATCTCATTTATATCAGGCGACCGGAAGGTTTTTTTTGATAATTTCGATAAATGGATTATCTCAGTCTATTCAGTGGATAGATCTGTGCAAAATTGTATGCGCTCATCAAATGATGTAAGTAATGCGAGTTTTCAGTAGAATGAACCCAGCAGGATCGCAAGAGGGAGCGCTCGAAGGAACGAACTTTCCCACCACTCCTCTGCGCCATCGTTTGTCTCGGATATCAATCTGTCGAGTGCGAAAAGAAGGAGCTCCTGGAGTGAGAAACCAGAGGACTGTCAAATCCCATCGGTCAGTCTCACAAGGCGCATCACAACCCGTTCTGCGCATGGGCATCGGTCCAATGACGGCCTTAATTAACGAGATCAATGGCATCTGCCGCGTCCACTCCATCGGTCATGGAACAGTGGAATTGGCTTCGTGTGAGACTGTCTAATCGATTTGACAACCAATCCAAACGCACACGCATTTCCACTATCTAATCTGACTATGTGAATAGATAGTCAGGTGTATACATGCCGTAAAGAACGACCAGTCTTGCACTGTACTTTTGAACCAGTCAATGGCGCGGGTCATGTTTTGTCCATTTAAGAACATTTTGGTTACGTATATCAGGAATAAATCACCGGGGACCTGTATAGTCTGTAAAATGCTGATTGAAGGAAGTTCGTGAAATTGTCCAGATTCCAGGAGTTTTTCTGCAAAATAGTGAGCGAGTCTGAATGCAACCGGATTCTCACACCTGGAAACACAACCGGGAAACACTCAGTGAAGAGTGATCTCCGAAATCTATTTGGATTTTATGTCGATCAAGTTGGTTTATAAAACATCAAACTTACGGATCTCCAAGTTACCTGTAAAGTTAATGGAGGGGGTCCTAATCAATGCAGATCCAATGATAGGACGAGCAAACGTCTCAGAGTTGTTCCGAGTTTCCCGTTTATAAAAATTGTATTGCATTGCATTGTATATATATATATATATATATATATATATATATATATATATATATATATATACCGGCTCGAGATCAAACAAGGTGTGAACGCAACAAAAACAGTTACAAAATAGGAGAAGGGCGTACAGTACAGTAAGACAGTCAGTTAGCGAGAGAGAGAGAGAGAGAGAAAATGCCGATTTTATTTTTGCTTTTCACCGTACACTCTTTGGCGTTTTTTGCCACTTTATTTGTCGAAATGACATTTTCGTGATTGAGGAGCATGAGAGTTCGAAAGCCATACCGCGCAGCAGTCACGCCACTGACTTCTATTCCCAGCCATGTTCCTCACCGTCTCTCACCAGCGACAATCCTCGTCCCTTGGGCACCAACCGAAGCGAATGCTGATACTAGATTTTCCATAGCTCTACGCCAAGTCATGGCCTGACCGCCGCGTCGCATCTTCCAGCCTTTCCCAGCACGTGCGAATAGAACACCGAAGTGTAAACGGTGGACAGGCATTCGTAAGACGACTGAGCCACCGGAGGCAGTGTAGAGCGAATAATTCGTTAAGAGAGGGGGACTATCCGTGCCTAACACACAACGGTGCACCTCGTCATTACCCACTCGTTGTTCCCGCCAGACGCGAGCAATGCTTTGGAGACATCGGTTGTCGAACACAGAAAGACGCCGAGCATCTTCAGCGCGAAGTGGCCAGATCTCGCAATCGTAGAGTGAAACACTGCGAACCACGGCGACGTCCCTTAAGAGAGAGCTGAATGTCACGGTGACATTACATGTGTGGCAGGTTTGCGAAAGCTGCTCTAGCTCTCGCTATGCATGAATTGATCTCCTTCTCAACACCCCCTCCAGCTGGAATCAAGCTCCCATGTTACTTAAAATTGTCGACTATCTCAAGCTGATTACCACAAAGGTTACGTGCGGGCACGGGCTTCTGCCAATCTTGCAAAAGCACTTCACACTGGGAAGGCGCAAAGTGCATACCATATCCGGATACCTCAATCTCCAAGCGGTCCAAAGCATGTTTCAGTGCCTGTGCGTTATCGCTCGGCAAGGCGATGTCATCAGCATACTGTATTGTACTGTATACATACCGGCTTAAGCATAGTTGGATAGTGCTTTCCTGACAAAAATGCCGCCAAAATAAGTCATAGAGCAAAACAAGATTTCATTTCAAAAAGATTGGCATCCTTGTTCGTTGGGACACGTGCTAGAAAGGGAACGACGGAATTCCTGTACATAGACAATCTTCAGGGGAGCAGTCTATAACTAGACTAGATTAGTGCGTGGGACTGACAATGAGATAAAAATGTAATCGGTGTGGAGTGTCGGAAGAGATTTTCCGTGCAAAATGGCCATGAACTGTAGGACGGAAGAGGTTAAACTGTGCAGTGCAGATCATGCTGAGGTCGGTTAGGACTCTGTTTGTAATAGAGAACTTTTCGTAAACGCCAGTTCACGAAGGACTGAGTCAAAAACAAAATCGACTGATAAGGATGACAAAAGGAGAGGTCATTGAACAAAGGATCCATACGTTCAGCAAGAATCGTGCATGTAATCATCTCACGCATGTATAAATGATGCTTTCAGGGTTGACTGAACAAACAGTTTAGGAGAATTGATGAAGCATGGTTGATAGTTAAAATCGCGCCCAAAAACGCCTTGAAATCCATCTTCAAATCACGATAAAAATTACGGAAGGGTGGTAGATAAGCATAACGAAAACGCACAAGGAGGCTAAATAAAAATGACAGTTTGTTCAGCTGGGAACGAAGTTTGAGCACAGGGAAGGGTTCAGGAAGAAATATGAAAAGATCAGCGACTGTCTGAATCACTCAGCCGAGGAAGCCGGCGAGAAGATCGAGTCAGAATGTCTTGTCTACTGTCCGGATTAGATATGTGGTCATGTCTATAGTCTACATGCGTGATCAAGTGGCAGGTCTGAACCATGTGTGTGTCGCGGAGTTTTTCCAAAATTATTCGGAAATGCCACCTGACTGAGTGTTTGAAATGTCCTGATTGGTCTGAAACCTGGTACGTTGATCACTCTCATCCATTTCACATCGGTGGCCGCACCGCACGCTGCGCAGCGGCGCGTCGCCCCACAATGTGGTCACGATTATACACTTGAACTCGACCTTGCCGTAACCGAAGTTAAGAGCCTCAGTAACCATTCGGTGACTGAACCAGGTGATCGAGAGGTGATCGATAACAAGACCAACAAACAAAAGCAAGCGTCTCAGTCGGCTTTCTCGTTCCAAACAGGCGCCATGGACAAAGCAGGTGAAGTCACATTACGGACACAGATTAGCTTAGGGAATAACAAAGGAAAACCAGTGCTGTAGTTGGGCCACAATAATGCAAATTCATACCATACACTACTTATATCGAGCATCAGTTTTTACGGTTGCTCTACAGAAAGTTAAAAAAAATTATCGGGACTTGCGAACGATAGTCTGCGACTAGGCTCGGCCTTTGAGTGTCAGTTAAGGACAACACTTCGGATATCAACGTGCATAGGCTTATAGGTGCAAGAATTGTGAGCGGGATTTTCTCTATTTTCTTTTGCCAACAATTCATCCACGAAAACCCCAGGCACTGGTCTCGTGATTTCAGCATTTTGTGGCCCAATCAGATCGGTCAGCGCGTACGAATTTGTGAGCGGCTCAGATCGATGAGCTAAGTCGGTTAACGCATCAGTGGCGATGGGTGGGGCGAAAAAAGAGGTGATCAGATATCGAAAGCTAGACGATATGAAACGCGATATCCGTTCTATGGAAGCGAAAACTGATTAGTGTTGTATGGCTCAGTCTGATAATAGTCTTGGTTTCAGCACTGCAAAAGGAAAACAAATAAGATAATAAAAGACTAAAGTTGTAAACATAGAAGCTGACATTTAGATTCTTTTTGTGAGAAAAATCGTTCACTGGATGAATGAAGCGCTTATAAAAATTCACAACGGGCTAAATGATGGTTGGAAACGAGATTGTGGTGGGCACAAGATGAACACATGAGTTTATCTTGCATTTTCCGAATGAACCTATTCTACGTATATTATCCAAATATTTTTCTTTCTCATTTCATCAGAAAAAACCGGGACGTGGAGCCGGAGGTTTTGATGTTCGTGCGTGTGAGTTTTCTTCCGTGCTAGCATCCATATACACCCAGGTTAATCAAGACTACGGCACGGTTAAGGTCGTAGTTCTTTTTTGAAACATGGCCACGTGATCTTCGTCACGGCATCAGTAACGCATGAGAATGATTGGTTTTGCACTTTTTGATACTGATTCCCAGATGCTGGCATAGTAATTTTACTTTTCAACCTTTCGAGCGCACTGTGCAATTCTCACCATAATCCTCATCGCTAGCTTTCCTGCGTGCCTTTTGTATTAATTGAGGTAGACGATGATTACGGACTCCGAGTTCATTTCTGCGTGAAATCGTAAAATGTTGACTTTGTATGGTACATCAAATTTCCCAGTACCCTTTCCAATCCCTGTTGATCACGATGTGTGCACAAAACAGTGTTTGCATTTCGTGAGAGTGCGACAGCTAATCAGAACAAATCAGTTTTTGGGGGACCGGAAATGTGATCCCTCTATACGTAGAGACTCGATCGTGTTTAGGGAGACCTGGAGGCTTTGATACCACTCGAGAACGTTGACTGAAACTTATCTGCAATGAGGAACTCACTTGCTCTGTCATTGTGATTGAACTCTTGAATGTATATGTTTTGTTTATGTTTAATATGTCGAATACAATTGAAAGATATTGAGCTTTCTTCAGTTCAACAGTTACAGCTTACTTGCTATTGACTCATCACTGATTTTTCTCGCCCAATTGTTGTTACGTCTATCTGGTCAATTTCGAAAATTTCAAGCTCGATGTGTCTATTGGCTAAGAATTACCATACAGGGTTGGGAAACGTTGCAATAAATTTAAGTAACAGTGCTGCAAAGTTGAGTGAAGTAACTCCCCTTGACTAAAGTCGAAGAGTTTAGTATCTTCAATGACTCATAACCGATCTGTGGCAATCCAATTACCATCCAAAACTGAGGCCTACGGAAATCTTGCAGGGAAAATCGTGCGTGGCCGTCGCTAAGTGCTACACAGCAATGCATGTCAGAACTGTATCAGAATTGAAATTCTTCATTTTTCACCCAGCGAATGGTGGGAACCTTATCAGTTCCTTTATTTCTTCGTGCATCCGTTCACGTGCACTCGAAGCACTCAGTATATCGGGTATACAGCAATTCTTTCGTACCAGATGATCACGGAATACTGGGCCATATTCCCTCTCTAAGCTACAACCCAGTACATCTCTAACACTATTCTACAACACTTGGTCGATAGTGCATATTTAGTTAACCCCACGACAGTGTTCATGGTGCTGTCGACACACCACCTCTGCATCAGTGATGTCATCCTGAATGGTGACGAAACGCTAGTAAGTTGACTGCTCATAAAACAAAAAAACGATTATCACTTGAGGGGATTTTCTGGAGAATATGAACTTAAACACACGACGGAGAAATCAAATAGGTCAGATCACTCGCGTGCTGGTCCGAATCGCTGGGCTGTTCTGCCTGATGGGCAATAGAGGGTACACATGTTCAAAAGAGAGTATATGATCTATTAGTGGAAGGTTTGGGCTGATAGTTTTGAAGTAGATCGTCAACTTTAGTCTTCTTGTGGTTGCGATACACCAAGCACTGCGGCAATATGACAGTCTAAGGGATAGGCAGGGACCACCAGTGCGGTAAAGCGTATCTGTCATTCTATATCACTAATTCGTTTGATCTCATTTCGGATTAACTCTAATGACATCCTATTTCCGCTTGTTATGTGCTCTTTCTTCTGCTTCTGCAGTGATGGAATCAGATATTAGCGAACAACCAGTCAATTGCTACCGTGAAGTGCACAGCGATCGCGAGGTTTATCGACTTCGTACTTTCTTGGTTACCAGTATGATTCAGATGAAGAAGATCCTCTTCTGTCCTGACGGTAAATCGAACATTGTTTTATCATTTCCCATTAGGTCCGATTCCATTCGGTCCCTCTCCGTTCCCCTAGAAATTAGTGATGCATCCTAACTAGGTGCACCGTTTTTGTCATAGTTCACCAGACAAAATTAGTCATTTGTGTATTTTCTCCTTATTGTTTTTCATGTGTTTGAAAATTTTTGTTTGCAATTAGTATTTTACTGAAAGACAACAACGAGACCAATCAGAAGGCAATCTGATTGTATCAAGACGGTCAAACTACTAGGATCTGACTACATCTGAAGCTATGGTGCACCGCACCTCGTGCGGGAGCGTTTAAAATCACAGCTATGCTCCCGTTGTTAAGCTCATTGCCCGTTTTGTTCTCTTTTCCTAGGTTTTTCTGCCTCAAAAGGAAAACAAATGGGTCTTGGACAAGGGCAGATGATTGATGCAACAATTTCATTCCCCATCTATCTGCATAAAGTCACCCCATCCATTCGCTACAGAATCCATCCACCCGTTTATTGAGCTGCTCATTCGTGTTATTGGTGACCTCTTTCTAGGCATCTGTTTATCGATTTGCGAGTGGATAAGCCATCGAATGTTTATCTAGAGTATAACCCAAATATGGATGTTCACCACTTGTGGTTGTACCGACCTATGGAATTTGCATTAACTTCACTAGTTATTTAAAATGAAGTAGCTAATGCTCTAAACTATATGCATTTGATTTAACTAGTATTCGTAGATATACGGAGCGAGTCTCGGTAGCCCGCTACTGGTTTCGTGGTCATTCTCGCTCGTGAGGCATGCCAATCCGGCTCTCCTCTGTCCATTGATCTTTATACTTGTACGCTCTATATGGTTTTTCACAACGACAACCGAATTCGATGCTCCTCTCAGAACAGTCCACTGAGAAGTCACGGCTATGATTTGCTGATAGTTTTACGTGGATTAGACGCAACTAATCTCCACTCACACTCTTGATGTATATATATATATATATATATATATATATATATATATATATATATATATATATATATATATATATATGGCTTTGTAATCTCTTGTGCTTAAATTTTCTTCCAAACTTTCTTTGAAGATCATCATATGGGGGTTACATGTGTAGTATGCAAATAGCAGTTTTCCTGTGCTGGGTTTTGCTTGTGCGCGATCTGCAAATCACGAAGAGACGAAAACTCCGTGATCCCAAGGCTCGTTAAGTGTCCCTACAAGATCTTATAGTTAGATCAATCGAACAACACTGGCCGCTTTCAGCTTGACTACTGAATATGAAAGATATGAGAATAGTATGGAAACAGTCAGAACATTTTATCACGTAAAACAAACTGACATTTATGACTGGGCTATCCATTTGAAATAATCGAATACAGTTCTCTTCCCAATATATTCATCCTTGTAACCGTTTACTTCCCGGCTTTAAGTTTTGTTGAGGAATAGCAACCAGAATTGGCAAACCCGGTGCACGACAATTAACTGTTCAAAGTAAACCAGAAATTGGTCAGTGATTCAGAAAATGACTCCCTTCTGTCATACCATTAAGGCACTTCAGGAATAGAAACACGGTCGATCAGAGTTTGTAAGATTCGAACCCAGGAACCTGTGTTCCATGATCTGTTTTGGTCATCATTGTGTACTTGTGATGTCACCTCAAGTTGGAATGAAACATTTACAAACCAGAAAATCTCACCTAGCTATCTGTACCCCAAGGGAACCTTGAATACTTTGTTCAGCATTCACCCAGTTTTAATGCATTATCAACATTTAACAAAACATCATTTACGAATCACCACTTTCTCTATCTTCATAATTAGTACTATCTGTCTTCTGTCTGCATTTATTCCAAAACCGCACTATTCACATACATAAGGTACAATATACGAAGTGGACAGTCTTACTTCATACTTGGATCGATATTCCTCATTGTGGAAAAAAGATATGAATGCTGAAGTGGAACAGTTTCTCAACTCTTCACCCACAATGCATGATTTTCAGCAAAAGTTCGATGAGTTGGATCAGATCAGTCGTCGACTGGATGAAGAACCAAATCATTACGTTGTTGGTGCAATCTATATTTCAACAGAAGAATTTAAAAATTTCGTTCGAAATAACATTATGCTATTGAAGCAGGTGAGCTATTCCATACAATGAATGTATTTTTGCACCGGGTATTAAATCCGTTCCCTCGTGAACGTTGAGTTTGATGAGTTTCAGTCAACGTCAACCTGTTGCCGCGTACAATAAGGCTGTTGGATAGCAATCTGAACCACTAACTTCACAACTGTTGAAACCGGATGTACTCCTTGTAAACTTCGAGGAATTGACTGCATGCTCATATTTATCCGCCAATCATCTTGGCTTCACGGAAACTTTTACTGGTGAGCATTGTACATGAAATGAGATCTAGGCGATTAGGCCGGACACGCTTAGTCTCGGTGGGATTTTCCATAACTTACCTACCGAAAAGCATAAAACTAGCCCGGTACGGACTGCACCTTAAATAGACTTAGACAAGTCTCCGGTTTTTTTCACGAATTAAAGACACTGTATAGTCTGTCGCGTCATGTGATCTACATATATATAATGTAAATTACATGCCTCCTTGTAATTTGGTATATTCCATCTTCGCCCAACCCTGAGACAGAGTTTTACAGATACCACGGTAAGACAGGAGCGGCTTTTACACTCAAAACATCTATCAGTGGAATTCGCCGTAAAGGTAAACACCATAAGCGGGAAGATCCGCTCATCCGCGCGCACGCAAGTGAGCAAGCAAACAAGTGATTGAGTCAGGGCTACATGCAAGCGCAAGCGTAAGGGTAAGCGATGCGCACTTTCGGCGCGCGCGAATCAAGGTCAATCGAGATGTTACGAGATTTCATTGGTCAGTACAAATCGGGCCAAAGCACAAGTAACATCAACACTGTATGTGTATGTGTACAGTTGCAGGCATGTATCCATTTTCGTCGGTTGTCCGCGCAGTGTGCGTGTGCACACGATTCTTTGTCTGTTTTGCACGTGACCGTTTGAACCGAAGACGATGCTACCCATTAGCCAGTGCTGAGAAAGAACAATCAATGGACGAACATACAAAATCATCCGTACATTCACGAGATCCTTACTGACAATCGTCAGGCCGTGGATGGACGGAGCAAATGCGCGCTCGATTTTGACACAGATTTTCTATCCCACACCCAGACCTTCATGCGCTGATTACCTACCATACCATTTTCTGCATTGTTTCGGAATTAGGTCAGAATTTTCAAAATTAGGTCAAGGTTTTTCGGAATTAGGTCAAAATCATTCGGAAGAGCCACCCGATTGGCTGTGGGATTTCCTCCTGATCGGTCTGAAGACCGGTGCTTCAATCATCCTCACATTTCGCATAGGTGGCCACACCGTGCAATCGTCGTCTGTGCATTGCGCCTTAGTATGTGACCTCAATCACACACGTGGACCCGACCTTGTCGTAACCAGAGCTAGGAGGCGCGTTAACTGTCATGTGACCGAAGCGGGTGACTTAGATGGAAACAGCGACAGCACCAGTAAACAGAAACAAGCCTCTCAGTCAGCCCTGCATGCCCCAAGGCCCATAAAGGTAATATTGACTCTCACCACAGTTCAGCTGAATTGCCACCGTTGTGTTCGGCGGTTAAGACGATCAGACCGGTTCTGTTCAGTCATTTGAGAGATAGCTGTTTGCATTCTTTGAAATGGTGCTGTATAGCGCTCTTTTCAAAACATCCCACCTAAGTATATATATATATATATATATATATATATATATATATATATATATATATATATATATATATATATATATATATATATATATATATATATATATATATATAATCAGGGGAGAATGAATAATATGGAGTCAGAGCTACCCTAATGGCATTTGGACTCGCTCTATTGGGCAAGGCAGTGGCTGTCATCGCCCCGGTAGGTTAGAACCAAATGATGTCGAAATTGACCTACCAACGTTTTCGTTCACATCGTTTAAATAGCATGTGTTTATTATAATATCTATGCTTTTTTAGAAGCAGTTCTAACATCTTGAAAGGTCGGTTCCATGGTGTAAACTAGTCAAGTCCAATCAAGTCAGGTATTTGTTGTATACACCCCGGTAGTTGAGTATTCGGCAGTAGATAGCTATACTCACAGCAATTACACAAAAAGGAAGCAGTAGTTTCAACAACAACAAAATGCAATGATAGGGGGTGATTTAGGAGCAAGGACAATAAACGTTGTCTAAGTTTAGTGTCGATGTTTGCGGGACTACATAAGAAGTGAGCAAGGTATGGGACTACGGAGGGCCGGTGGGACTTCTGCTTTGATTGACAAAGAAAGGGTTTTCACTGTGCGATAGTTCCCACTTTTGTAGGCACTTTCCTTCCTACGGCGTAACTTTTTGAGGGACGGAGAGGAACAGCGGTCACTACGGATGTATATGGTCTCCAATGGGCAACACACATCGTTGCGGAAATCCAAGCAACTGATGGGATGTTCACATAACACAATGGTGGTTGAAGATGTCGAAGTTAGTCTGCTCGATCATAGCTTGAAGTCTTTGCAAGTTTTCCGAATCACACTGATGTTTTTCGCGTTTCAACTCATGGCAGTGGGTTACTTGAGCTGTGCATCATTAGAGAGAACAATATTATGGCGTGATCCAAAGTCCCCAGAGAAGATCTTAATGTGGCCCGGCCGATATCGGGGTTGTTTGTGAAGCACCAATCAAGGTGGGCATCATTCATAGTGGGGAATTTTACAACGTTTTTCACACGCAATAGCGTCAAAAATTCTAGCGGAGAATGGCTGAAATCACCACAGACAAAGCACAGAGAACTAACAACATAGCTCAAAAGTTTTAAAGATAAATTCTCAGAGAAATCCCTCAAAACATTAATAGGGCGTGTGGGAGAAATATAAGCATTCCAAATGACTATGGAGCGATATCTACTCATATGTTTAGGTTTGCATAAGATCATGGGATAATAATGTACGAATTTGAGTACATGAGTAGCACTTGAACAGAATTGCATCATTTGCCTTTAAGGTAAGTAATAACCCCTCACCCGCGTTTCTTACTAGGCAAGGATCGATCAGCCCGGTAGTGGATAAAACCATCGAGATCGGCGGTTTCGTCGTCAATATTGTCATTGAGCCAAGTTTCTTGTAGTAGTATGACTCCAAGTAGTTCATATTCCTGACGCAGGACGAGGTTTTTTAATTCACCGAAGCCTCCGATGAGTGAGTGCACATTTGAACTGCGAACAATGGGCATGAATATGCTTGATATTTTCTGCCGCCTAAGAGCCACTTTCCATCGGGCACGGTGTTTCTTCATTATTCCGAAAGCTTTAGCGTGGATCAGCTTTATTCTGTTTCTAACTGGCTTCTCGATAAATTTCCGTGGTTGACTAAGTCACCTTAGGAAATATAACGAATGCGGTCAAAATTCTGAAGTTAAAGCCTGTGCTAGTGTCTTTCACTTTAGGCTGAAAATGTCCCCGTGCTCAGTAAATATGCTCGCAACTACGTGAATATTTTGACCCTTTAAATGCCACTATGCCATCGTCTGTATGCCCACATTCTTTACTTCCCATATCAAAATCCCCTATTCCATAATTGAAAAAAGAAGACGCACGTAATGAACATAATCCCTAATGACCTAGTCGCGCTGCTATACAGATCTATGAATTCAATCTACCATCCACTTTTCACCAACGTAAAAGAAGACTGACGTGATGAACACACGACCTAACGGCTAAATTGTGTTGCACCAATTAACATGTCAACAAAAACCACGGTGCCAATACGGTAGGGATTAAAAAATTATGGCTCTGAAAAGAGCCACTGTCAGTCTCCTATGCCCATGTTCACTTGGCCAGAAAATGCACACAGGAGTAATCCTCCTTGTTTTTGAAACCTGTGCATTGGGAATGTGCCCATCGGTCTGGTGTTTGAACCCACTGAACGTTCTCGTTCAGGTCGACCGTTGGATCCTTCTGTCGGCAAACACCGTAAACGTTCTTGTTAATTGGAGATGGCGGCCTGTCCAATTTTCGTTTCTTGTTTGTTATGCCGAATTGGTTGGCTGTTGTTTTCTGATATCTACGGGACTGGGCATGCTTCAGACGAAGTCATCTTCATCAGTGAACCGGGCCTCTATCAGTGGTGCCCTCTTAGATATTGTATCATATCTTATGGTTAAATGTTGCTTCGGTGGTTCCGACAGTAGGACATAATCGTCTACTGTACTGGAAGGGTGAAATATCCACGTTCTAACAAATTGGATTCAATTTGTATGAAATCAACAGAAAATGCAAGAGATCGAGAAATGTCATACGACGGTATCTGGAATGTAATAAGCAATGTGCGCCTAAAACGTGAATAGGTAGTCCAAAAAACTGACGATATCGGACTAATGTAAATTAATTCGTCTAGCCTCCTATAACGTGTTGGCTGTTGTTCCGTGGGATAAAGGTCAAGCAACGGTCAGCCTGCAGCCCAGATCTGAACTCGATCGAGAATCTATAGGGGTATACTTGCTCGCCAGATGTGCAAGGATTCCATGGGTTAGTAGTCACAGCGTCCATTGATAGCTACCCCTTAGCGAATATGGGTGAATATTGACCGATGGACAATCACGAGTCTTGTTAAGAAGTATACCGAGAAGATGTATCGAGGTTGTTAAACAGAATGGTGGTTGCACACGATTTTATAAACGAATTATTGAAGCCCAGCTGAAGAGGTTCCTATAATTTGCTACCCACTTTTTCTCATATTGTGATTCAATTAGTTCATAATAAATTATGCTGGTTGCACTGGAGAGTACAGAAGCGGAATGATGGGGAAGATTAGGGGAAGGGTTGAGTCTCATATTTTTGTCTCACAGTGCACCTAACAGATAAGATAGTGCAAAGACCCAGGTGAAAATTCGAATAAGAAGAAGTATCGAGCTAACTGTGTGAATTATCACAAAACTTATTCAAGGTTCGACCGATGCCGAGTAATCAAGTAGAATTTTTGACTGTCGATGTGTTTCAGCTTTGTGTGTGGCGAGTATACACCGATCCTATCAGCCAACTGCAGGATCACTTGGTTCTGCGTCCAGCACACAGCTGTTCACATGACTCGTATCGGCCACCAAGCCCCTTAACTGGGCCCGGAAATTCACCCGTGACGTGAACTTGCGCGTAATGGGTGTGCCGGATAGGTTTGGTCACCGTTTCCTAGCCTTAGTAACTGAACTAGCGGCGGTGACTACCGAATGGTCAACCGTATAGCTACTAAACAAATGCCAGTGACCAATGTGCGCCAGGACAACGGAAAAAAACTGTTTCCCTAATCTATATGACTTTCGTCTAGATCAATCGATTTCTCGCTTCACTTATTGATGTGATTGGCTGTACCCGGCCACACGTTGCTGCGGCTCAGGTTGCTTAACCGTAGGAGGAAGAAAAGAGGAAGCACTTTTCTAATGTGCTTAATTTCATAATGCCTGTGGAAAAAAATATTTTTGTTGTTCCATGTGCAAATATACTGTCTGGCTTGCCGACTCTAGAACACGCAACATAATTGTCCACGTGAGAAGCAATCCGCGTCTAGGTCTAAGCCACACAATTCTCAAGATTGGCCCTGAGCTTTGTTGATGGTGATTGAAAGCGCCAGTCGAATCGGGAATTGCAATCTCTTAAATTGGAATGGAATATCCATTGGAATCATAGGAATGCGAGGAATGAGGACATCTTCACCTTTGAAATGTCCTGCCAAGATTGTTGCTTCCACGATGTTGCTCATTAATTTTTCTTACTATGAGCTGCGTGCCGTTGCAAAGCTTTGCCTGGTTGATATTTGGCAACATGATAATTGGCACGCCGATTTTCAATCGCAGTACGTCAGCGCTCAGGAGAATCTGTCAGTGGGATGAACCAGTGGCTGTTTGTGAAATTGAGCGTGCGTGCGTCAGTAATCACGGAGTCGAAGTCGATGATCCTGCGAGTGCACGTGACGGCGAGTGAGGTTAACCCATCATGGGAGCAGTGTCATGTAGGAATTTGTGTGTGTGTGTGTGTTTTGGTTCCCGTGATTCATTCGACTCGGTTGGGGGGATTCGACCCTCCCCCTGAACTACCATGAATGGTACTTCTGAAATGATCACGAGAAGAATAGACAAAGCAAGCAACATTTCCTAATTAAAATTGACTCGATGGGTTTGCACATTAGAAGAGTTAAATTATTTGTGAAGTGATTCGCCATGTCGTGTCGATGCGAAGCAAATCGATGAGAGCCAGCCCGATGAGCCTAGTGGTGTCATGATCCAGGAGGGGTGCTTGGTAAGCGGACTAATTTGGAGTCGCTGGTTCAAATCAGTCCACTATAACAATAATGCTTATCTGCATGATAGCTGTCCGGTCCACTTGAAGGCGGTTGCTGTTCAGTCGGAGGATGTAATCGTATGTTTCAGATGCCTTCCTCTACCTTATTACGTTCGGTCCATCTGACGTAGTGACGTTCGATGTCTATCCACAGTTGCCCATAATTGTGTTTTGAGCAGTGAAGCACTTCTTTATTCAGTAATAGTATGCACACCCCACCACAGTAGTAACGTGTGTGACTCACAATGATAAGCACTGAATTCGAGCAACTCCCAGTTGAAACAGCTGAGCTTTGGACCAACAGCTTGGTAATCGCACAATGAACTCTCATCTACATTATGGCGTTTTAAGTCCTACGATCACCAGTTGCCGGATTATTTAAAATTCTGGCTTATTTATCTGCTTGAGGAGCCATTTTCTAGTTAGTTACTTCATTGATCTCTAGTATTTGTCCATTCCCATTATACGAAGAGAGATTCGTGCTGACCATAGTCACACGCTCAAATTCACAAAAAATGCGATATTCATCGAAGCTTCTAATTGAAACTTGAAGATACGGAAAGTCATTACTAAGTTGTACTTCTATACTCATAACTGAAACAAGCTGAGAGCTTTTTGAATACAATCTGAAAAAAAGTTATGTGTTTGGGTGTGTGCGTTTGTTACCCGTAAAATCGAAAAATACTGTGACAAGATTGTTCGTATAAGATTCCGTACCAAGACAAGTGGATTTTATTCTTATCAGATAGGGCATCTTCGAATACTTGTGTAAAACCATTTCATTCGCAAGTGCATGATTGTGCATCAACCTATTCCACTTCATATTATCTCTGTGTTCCCGTTTTTGTCATCCTTAGATCTTGGGAGGAGTTTCTCGCTTTCTATTCATTAGCTCTTAGGAATTTTTACATTAGTTCATGGTTCAACTATTGAACAAGTTGCAATGTGACACAAAGTACGGAATCTTCACTTGATTACATTACACATCACTGCAATATTTTAACCAAAATCCAAAGGTTTTATTCCAGATTTTTGTATTGTTATCGTGATTACTCTACTCGCGAGTAATCTCAATGCAATACGTAAATGAAAATGAAAAAAATCAGCCCGGATCATCTGGTTGCGTCAGGATCAGTTGTAACTACGTTATTTTTGGGCGGTAATTCACCCATATACGAGAATTCTCTGAAGTTCGTGAGAGAAATCATCGTTTCATAAGAAAATACAAACTGGTTCAAAATATTGAAAATATGGTGAACTGGTTATAGCGTTTATGATGTGCCATGCATTATTTTGGCGGATACCTTCATGATAGGAAATATGTTTGTGTATATCTCACAATTACTTGCGAGTAGCTGAAATATGTGTTTATAACTCAATTGCTATGTACTTCAACTACGTTAGTGAGTAAATTACTAACGAAGTGTAGATTTTGATATCTTCACTGGCTTTTTGTTTTATGTAACCTCCCCGTTATTTAGCAATACGTCAGAGCGTTTGTTGAGCGCTATATCAGTTCTGTGGAAACGATTGGATTGTTACTAGAAGAATGGGACAGAAATTTGCAACGAAATATCAACAGTTTGGACGATATCGCGTTCATTATGGACACATTGCGAGTGATACGTGAGAAAGAGATCGACACAGATCGTGAACTAATTCAGTGTGAAGTGAGTATTTGGGAGAACGAATTGATTCTTTTCCTTTACTTATTAACCATAGTTATGACAACTATAGAATGAATATATACCGCGTTATTTGTCAACAAAATCCGTTATTTAAATTTCCGAAGAATTATGAATGATGATATTGAATAACTACACAATACTTGTGATATTTCTCGAAACCATCTTCAGTCAGTTCAAGTAAATGCTTTGTGCACTCCGAGAGGGGAATATTAAACTTCCTGTACTAAATAAACAATGATAAATGAAATAGGAGTTGTCAAACATCTCACCGAGTGTAATTAAATGGGGAACTGTTGCCTTATTCTGTGAAATTTCACCCCATACACATGCCTCCTAACTTAATCGGTTCATTCACAGGCGGTAGTTTTATATTTCTTGATGAATCATTTTCTTATAGATTGGAATAATCGGGCAACTTTGTATTTCCAGTAGAACGAATTGAAATTCGGGAGCTTCTATGTAATTAGGATTATTGAAAGCGCTGTCAGGTATGAGGTAAACGTTGATGGTGGTTGATCAAGCTCCACTGTCGCTGGGCTCGTTACAATGTATAACCTAGTGAGGCCTTGGGTATCGCTGTCTTCCCAGTTTTCAGGGTCGGGATACCGGTTCCATCTGGTGATGCCCGGGGCCTCTGTGATTATACATAAGCATGCTGTGAAAAAGCCTCTTTCAGTTGGTCGCAGGTGCACTTTAGTTAATCATATAGAACAAGTTCCAGTCAGACGTTTTTCCGAGAGTTGGGCAACAAAGAAGTAGAAGCGAAACACGAACAACAACACCAATTAACAAGCGGAAATGTTGATAAAATACTAAGACGCAGTGAGGGAAAATTTTCAGTAAAATTTTGAAACGAAATACTACCAACACTGTAGAGATACAAAAACCAGGACGTTTCACATAGGATTATTCTTTCCACGATAAAATACGGATACCTTCGTCTGTCCAATCGAGCAGCAGAAATTCGGTTGCAACCTATTCCGGCCGCGTGGTGTGATTAAAAATAGCAATCTACACATTTCACGAGACACATTGGTTCGGTTTGAGAAACTACAATGAATAAACAAAAACGTGGTTAGTGATATACTGTCAATGCCGACGGCAGGCGTCCATTCGTGAAATTGGCGTACCTGGCATCATGCTACTCACAACTTAACAGTAGCTAAACCAAAAATGTATCCAAACTGGTTGAATTTTTAAGACAGCGAAAAAGCAAACGATGATCTAAAGTCTAAAGAAATGTCTAGCACTTTAAAGAAATACAGGCCAAATGATGAAGGCCACTATTGTGTTTTTGAGGATCAAAACGGCAGAAGTCATCGAAAGCGATAAGTCCGTGGGGAACACAGTGACTAAGGGCTTAAGCCGTACAGATCATAGCCGAAGGTATTGCCATGAATGTTTCGCAACCTACTTCGGAAGGAGTTGTCGTTCTACATCATTTCGCTGTTCTAATGTGACCACTTATGTATCCCACATTTGTACATTTAAGGCAGGTGTATTAAGCTAACCTTACCTTAACTGTCGGTGTACTTGCGAAAACTCTATACGTCTTTCCGTGGTATAGGACCGTCCTATTACATCGGATTTATATCTTGTGAATATTGTATTAAAATACACAGTTCTGTTATAACTTTATCCTGTTCGAACTCATTACTGCCAGGAAGCAAACGCTCTACTGACGAAATTCGACTTGCCCTATCCAAAAGATATTGGAGATCGTGTCGAACTGGTTCGATGCGCATATTTGCGCATCAAGGAACGAGTGTTTAGTGTGACAGATCATATACTAGCTATCCAAGGCGGATATAAAGATGGTTTGTTGGAAAGCATTCGAGAACTGAAAGAATCCACCGCAGTTTTCGAGTCGGATTATGACGAGGTGAGTCTGAATCAACTTCCGAATCGGTGCTAGTGTTACACGAACTATCTGTGGTGACTAAACTTTTTCTGATATTTTTTTATTTTTGACGTAGACTAAACTAGAAAAAGTCACGCTTTCGTCAGAGGTCATCGGTTTTTATGGATGACAAAAATGTGGAAGTTTTCTTCGACAGGGAATAGTTACTGGGATAAAAACATCCTGGTTTAATTGTTTTAAGATGGGTGAAATTTTTCACCTTGGATGATGCCCCGCCCCACATCCCCTGGTCGCTGTGATGATTCAAATGCGAAATGGATTAAACGGGAAGATC
This sequence comes from Fasciola hepatica, assembly GCA_948099385.1. NCBI lineage: Eukaryota > Metazoa > Platyhelminthes > Trematoda > Plagiorchiida > Fasciolidae > Fasciola > Fasciola hepatica. The sequence goes on along the minus strand of CANUEZ040000116.1, from coordinate 11,756,113 downwards.
GTCACCACACTGACCTCACAGTATAATCAAACTGAATAAATTCGAGATGTGAGTGCACAGATTGGGTAAACAGAGGAGAAACCGAACAAATTTTTCATCAATTAAATGAAGAAAGCATCCAAATGTTCATCACTTTAATTTTATCTGAGTCGTAAGTGGCGTGCATGAAAGAAGAGTCAATTTTTTAGAATTATCGTGTATTTCTTCATAAGTTATTTCATCAGTTAATCAAGGAAAACCTTCAGAACGAGAACAAGTGATTCCAAAATTCGGTTTTGATGTAAGTAGTATGTTATTGTACCTGATGGTTCTTTGAAAGTATAGGGATGATTGGGAAGGAGAGTACCAGGTACGCATACCTGATCAGCGGCAGCAACCGCGAAACCGGTCGTGTGCTTCCGGGGAAACGTTTTCCTGTCATCCAGATACAATGACATACTACATCTAAAAGTATGTTTGACACTGAATGAGAAACATTGCTGGCGTTACTAAGACTTCTTCGAAGGACCCAGCGTAAGTAACACGATCAAGCCCGATAGTCAGTTTATTGCATTTCTGTGTACCTTCATGGGGTGGTAACTCTGAGGAATTCTTTTCTAGACCATACAAACACAAATATCCTCCGGAATAAAAGCTCATCCGCATTGAGTGTTCACAACCTTACCGGACTGCTGATTCTGTCATTTCACCAAATTTACACCGTGCTCTAAACCAGTCAACTTGATGTTTGCGATATTCGACTAATCAGTGTTCGGGACACGTATATGAGTTTTAGATAATCGGCAAGCATATTTCTGACTTTTATGTCTGACTAATAAAAATTATTGGGCGATTTTACACTGTGCAGAAAGGACCCATGGTTCCAGGTTTGCCACCGCAAGAAGCTTTGGATAAACAAATTCAATTCAAAAATCGTTATGACAATCTAATTAGGAAAATCACATCAGCAATCAAAGGGGAATTGTTATTCGGATTGGAACCGTCTGACTATAGTCGCGTGCAACAAATCGGACGTGAATTGGATCTACTCCAACGACTGTATGGGTTGTACAACGAGGTGAATCGTACTGTGGCAGGTTACTACGAAATTATATGGCAAGATGTGGATATGGAGAAAATTGGAGCCGATTTACAAGAGTTTCAGAACAAGTGAGTGTATTTTTTCTTCAGTTCTTCGCGATGGTTGTTTCACTGTGGAAAAAGCGGCAATAGCCAAGTTTAGTTAAGCTCTTTCAACCATTAACCTCACATTCCTGAGTCCCTGGTTTTGGTATCGTTTTCGGTCGCTAATTCGCCAAATCATCAAGTCCCAGGTGAAGCGTAGAGAATAAATAGACAGAACAAGATGGTGTAAATGAAAACCACGTGGACGAATAGAAATGGCTAATGCAAACATGCCACCGACCGCGGTCACGACAATCGGTTATGTATTTCATAGAATTTTTCCACATTAATTTCTGTGACCACAGGGATTCATCCTCCAACCGCTACCCCCCTTGGAGAACAATGTATACAGAATAAATCTATCGATCTAACTATTACCGTGTTTCTCCGATAATACGCCTAGTCTTATATTTCTTTTTGCTTCGAAAACTGCGCTACGGCTTCATTTTGAGGGATGTCTTGCTTCTCCGATATACAGGTCAAAAGTTATTCATGTGCAAAATTCTGCATATTTTCCAATACAATCACACACTACAGCCTCTTCCGTGGAAGTCTCCCTCTATCTTTCCGAATGATCACTCTACTACGTTCACCATTTACTTGCACAGAGTGGGTTCCACTGAGCACCTCTAAGTGACAAACAGTGATCCTCGCGTCTTTTTCAAATGTTTGCGCGAATTGCGTTCTCTTATTTTTCGGATTTTAGAGCTCAGGAAATTCTGCATTAAATCAACCCTTATGCCTATCTTTGTTTCTCTCGGCGTTATGCTAAACTTACTCTATTTCTCCACCGGGATGTTTTCCTCGTTATGAAAGCAAGTTTCTATAGTTTTATTTCTAAATATTCACGTAGTCAGTCTTAAATCTTCCAACCCGTTTTTTGAACTGATCAACAAGACGTGATATGCACGGTAATGCCTGTGAAAAACGTGATGTCTCCACTTTGATTTACGTATTATTCATTACCGGTTTACCTTCAAGTTAAAATGGTATAGTTTCGTTTGGTTGTTCCCCTGTCACCTTTTCCGAACTTTGAATGAAAGATTTTGTCATTTTGCGAAAGTCTACCAAAGTTATATCATGATCCAGTAATATCTGCCGCCTGCATTCAATATCCTTGCAAAGAAACAATCTTATTCGTGCGACAAAATTTGCACCAATATCTTATCCGACTTGACCCATCTATTGCCTATGCATTTAACTCGGTGTGTCTTCATCCTCCGGCGGGTGTAAATGCAACTTGTTCCACTCTCGGGCAACCACTCATCGTTCATCTATCCTACCCTCTCTTGCAAAGTATTTCAACAACGCATCACTGGCGTCTGAGGAACTCAAAAAAAGCTTCATTTTAACTTATTTTGCTATCATTCCCTTGTTATCACTGCTTAAAACAAGTATTTATTACGCAACTTTCTATTTGTTTGAATGGCCAAAGGATTTACCTTAAAAGCAGTGCACCGATGAGCATGGTGCTGAAAATCCACCCCAATGGGATCAATAAAGCCACATTTTGACTTAACTGTCCTGGTATGATGCTAAGTTTTCATTCATTTGCCCTAAGACGAACAGTAAGCCGTTCTGTAACCGTCACGACTATCCAGCAACGCTAGATGTTCCCGGAATCCTTTAATATTAGCGAGTCATACAGCTCTTTTCGTACTGCTCTTGTCTTCACCGTGCACCGTCCAATCGACAACGCCGATCGCGAAGCAGTCGAATCAATCAATACTACTCTACGCATTCACATTTAAGCGTAACTGGTCTGCCCTCGGCTTTACTGCTATTGTAGGGATTGCTGAAATCGCAACGGGATCACATGGGCTTACCAGAAGTAGTTGTACGTGGGACGCATGCCCGGTTTTTTGTAGCCCAATGAGCTTTCTTAATGTGGTTTCCCGCAAGCCGTCTATCAGGTTTACTTGGCTCATTAATCTGTTTTATTCCGCGGAAATTCATTTGGGATTGGTTTATTTGCAGGGTTTAATGGCATGTCTAGTGTATTCCAAACCATAAAAGCGACATTACGAAGGTATTTTCCGTATTTATTTTTTTCACTGGATTTAAAATATTCTCAGTAAACTCATTGAATTCAGCTTAAAAGTTTGTTGAATTACTTCCCCCACCTGTCTGTCTGTCTATCTGTCTATCCTCACAAACACGTTCAGATGTAAACGTCTCCCCAAAGCGTTGAAAGAGTGGCCTGCCTATACAGATCTCGAGAAAACAATCAATGATTTCAATGAAAAAGTGCCACTACTGGAAATGATGACCAATAAAGCAATGAAACCACGACATTGGCAACGTTTGGCCGATTTGACACACTACAATTTCAATGTGGAGTCGGAAAATTTCACGCTGAAAAACATGCTTGATGCTCCATTGTTGGATGTAAAAGATGATGTTGAGGATATTTGTGTTTCCGCTGTTCGAGAAAAAGATATCGAGGCCAAACTGAATGTGGTCATCGCGGACTGGGCTAATCAGGAGCTCAGATTGGCTCCGTTCAAAACACGTGGCGACTTACTCTTGAAGGGTGATCGAGTAGCCGAGATTGTTCCAATGCTGGAAGATTCGCTTATGGTGCTCAGTTCACTGATGAGTAATCGGTCAGTTGAATTTTAATTTCTCTTTCTAAATAGGAATTGAAACTAGTGATTTGAGTCAGGCTTTCGCTTGATTATTGAATTTCTGATTCTTATATAGATTTTACGGTGGTTCGAAATTTCCATACTTTCAGTAGCACTGCATGGAGGCCATTCAGTCAGTTTTGTTATATTATTGTCCGAATAATCCCACAGAGCACAGGAGACCAACACAGGCTGGCGAACAAGCTCATTTTCAGGGATCCGTAATCATGCCATTACATCACATTTTATATGAACAATGTTAAGTGAACAGAACCAAAATCAAGATAAAGTGATGAGTCAGAATTAGAGGGGGGAGGGATCAAGTCTTACATGCGTGACCTAGATCCGTCTCTGGAACGTGAGTGAGTGTTTTCGGCGTCATTAGTCTGATCAACAGATCTGCGGTTTGTTTGAGGGTAGGGGGTGGGCCAATGAAGCGCTTGCACGAACTGTTTTTGGAAGCATTACGCAGGATTGTAGAGACGAATGCATACCGCTTCCGCTATGACTAGAACACGGCAATTCATCAGTCTTGATTGCCCACTTCGAACTTTGTAAATTGGCCGGAACGCTTCGGCCACATTCACTGAGTGGTTAGACTGGACCATGTGTGAACATAGCGCTCGTAATTATTTTGATTGCTCCAGTGTTCAACCAAGCCAGATGGTGGTCACGGGCACGTTCGGATAAGCGTCTGATCGTACGGCCGATGTACACAGTCCCACAGGAACAAGTAAATGAGTATACACAGAATGGGGCCATAGAATCTGACACCTTATCCTTTAATCGTAAATACACATACGGCTTTGATGTGAATACAATATGGAGCTTCGCCACGTAAAATGTCTTATCGACAGCCCCTGAGCGGCGCGCTAGTGAACAATGAGGTGACGTCAAATGTAAACTTTTATTTCTCTCTCGGGTTTATACTTTGGACACTGTCCACAAAATCGAAAGTGTCTCGTAAACTATGTTTTAAGACTGCAGCTCTAACAGGCTCCAATAAGCCAGTTAGCCACCTGGCTACTGCATGGTAGGGTGAGGTATATATGTCTAAAATAGGTCTTAAAGATACGTTTTCCTTGTGGACTTTTGGTAAGCCGTACAGCCTGGGAATTATCGTCCCGATTGGTCGTGTCCGTTCGAATGTGGTCGAATCTATGATCCTTTTTCTGCTTCAGTCATCGTAATCTCTTGGAGATAGACTTTTCTATTTGGGTTTTATTAGTTCAAAAAGCTGAACCAAGAGAACATAACATGCGGTTCAGGTTATTCTCGCATTGGTTACCCAATCTGTGTATTTCTTGGAGTGTGTATTCTCTGGTGGGAGAAAAAATCGGCAAATCTCTTGTTCTTTGGTGATTCAACCTCAAGGCTGGTACGTACCATAGAGGAACACAAAACAGCAAGTTGTGAATTATCCCCGTCGTTGCGTAGAAAAGGCTGGTGAAGCAGAGGATTTTCTTTTCGACTTTGCGCTTTAGTCAGTTAAACATCAATTCTCAAGTATAGGGGCACATAGATCGACTAGTTGGTAGTGTGCACTGTTAGTGAACCACAACAGTTGCCAGTCGACAGAGAAGTGTACAATCAGCAAGCGAAAAGAGGAATACGAATAACTACTGAAAGAGGTGTTAAGAAAAATGTATGAAAACAGACTTGGAATTAAGGAAAATGTGCTACACAAAGCATTAAGATAGAAGTGCTCGCCTCTTACGATGTGGAAACACGAATGGTGGCGCTAGTTAACACTGGTTGCATAATCCAAGGTTACGGATTTTGTTCTCCCTTATGTAACAGGTGGTCTGTCTATTCACTTTTATGAGTAGCCTGGGATGTTACTAACAGCATTCTAAATAGGGTTCTTAAATCAATTACATGTCCGCTGTCGATCATGTTTTTCAGAATATCACTTGATATATTTTGGATAGCATATATGCTTCAATTTAAATCCGTTCAATATTCCAGTTGTCTCGCTTCTGACAAAGATATCCAGATTGTTGATCTTGAACTAAACTAGAGTTGAACGATGGCCAATGTTCAAGACGGTTTGAACTGACGCCCTGTATCAGCCGAGTGCGTTGATTGCCGATTCGATATATCGTTTTAGGCGTAGTCTTTACAGACGAGTGTGAATTACTCTTGCACTGTTTGACAGCTTGTGCATTTCCCAATCAAAAATGAAACTGAACTATCAGCTTTGCTCTTGATAATCTTTCTTCTGGATAGTAACATACGGTATTTATCTTAGTTGCTCTTAGTTAATCGAGAATCAAGGGCGGCAGTAAAGTGTTCAGATGTGATTTCAACCTTCGCCCTACCTTTGACTAGTCAGTCAAAGTAAACGATGGTTTATAACCGCGATGCTGGACAGCTATGTTGGAGTGAACGTTTTTACAGGTTGGTCCGGGCGCTCGTGGTGGTAAAGTACGATAGGTGTTCATGCATGGGTTCGAATTTCATTTCGACACAAAGTTTTACAAAAGCTACTCATGTACGCACATTTGGTTGGGTCCAAGAGGTTGGTATATATGATATCCATTGTAGCTTAAATGCGGTTCTCAATCATTCTATCCTGATGACACGGGATCAGGTACAGTGTGTGTGGAGGGAAGAGGGTAAGTGTCTCGTTTAGGTAAAAAAATGTACTCGTGAACCCATCTATTTACGCGTCTGATTGCCCGTACGTTATCCCGCCGGGAACAATGGGAGCGGGTACACCCCGGAGCTTCGGATTTCTAATATTACTACTACCAATGGTAGCAGTGTTTAGATTTTTACTTAGCCTGATTTTTCGCGAGAAAAATTGCGTGGCATTGTTCGCTTGAGAAAACGGTGAACAACACCGGAATTTGCAAATCATACATGAGAAGGTTATTTTAACCACAAAGTGGTCGGATGTAGCTGCCCACGCAAATCGAGTGAACCGGTAGTGGTATATAAACCAATTTGAACTAGTTCATCGTGAATGAACGAATCATGTTGGTCAGCTTAGCAGCTCCTCGCATAGAAAGCTCGAATCGAATATCAAGTTATGTAGTAATTTGATCAGCGGTATGTTATACACTAGCACAGTGTCTATCGCCAATCTGTTTGCTGGACGATTTCGTATATTCACTTTGGTCTCCTGTAATGAGTTCCATTCGTGTGCCACAAGTCTCGCTTTTTCATTCATTCTCATCTTCAACTAATCGCACGTTTAACGTCAGTCTATTAGATTTCTTAATCGACCGATACTCACTTTTCTTCCCTTATCGCTTTTAGTTACAATGCTCCGTTTCGAAATTCCATTCAAGAATGGGTACAAAAGTTGAGTACAACAAGCGAAGTCTTGGAGACATGGATGCGTGTACAGAATTTGTGGGTCTATTTAGAAGCGGTGTTTGTCGGTGGTGATATTGCCAAACAATTGCCCGCAGAAGCCAAACGTTTTCAGAGTGTGGACAAAACGTGGGTCAAAGTGATGGAACGTGCCCGAGACACCCCAAATGTCATCGGATGCTGTGCAAGTGATCAGTCTTTGCAAGAACTATTGCCTCGACTGCTCAGTCAGCTGGAATTATGTCAGAAATCATTATCTGGCTACCTGGAACGTAAACGACTAATGTTTCCACGCTTTTTCTTTGTTTCCGATCCGGTGCTGCTGGAAATTCTTGGTCAAGCCTCAGATCCGCATGCCATACAAGGACATCTATTGGCAATTTTTGATAACACAAAACGTGTCCAATTCGCCGAGAAAGCTTTTGACATTTTAGCTGCATTCTCTCAGGAAGACGAAAAATTACCGGTATGTACAGCTGTCCTATACGGTTAGTCATCGATAGAAAACAAATTTGACTATCAAGAATCCCTGCAGGTAATAGGGGTATAGTTTTTTTAGGAAGGTGCTCTCCGGGGCAATGCGGATAGTGGTATTGAACTTTTCCCGAATGAGGTGTGCCAAACCAAGAATATGTGGGGGACATATTTCTCCTAATGAACGATCTGGGGAAGTCATGAGCCTTACTGGGCAGCTTGAACAACTTCGTAGAACTGTCTGGTGTGCGATTTGTGCCATCCAAGTGAGAGGGGGTGTAGCAGAATTGGGTTGGTTCAACATTATCGGTATCTGAGGCGAGTAAATACCAAATAGAAAAGTTCTACCTTCTAGGCAGCTACGATTCATCCACAAGTCGGACATCCTCGAGGTGAAGTATTCTCTGAGGTATGTGGTGGTTGAAAAATGAGCAAAGGTGGCTAGTTCATGGCACCGAAGAAAGGTATCAATAACCTGACAAGTGAAGGACTTCCTGGATTGGCTTTAAGAGGTCCTTTCTCTCAGTGATTAAAAAACGTTAGAGAATATAGTTACGTGTATTGACCAGTTGTGCCCTTTCATTCATACATATTAAGCAGTTTAACGTGATTATTTGTTGTCTTTTCTTCATACACCTGATTAATATGCTTTCCGATTGAGGTTTCGGCTGTGAGATGGCAACCAGAATCACCACACTGAGTGCATGGTTTTGGTTTGTCCAGGTCATTCTAACCCACACAAAGTGTCCAACTACTAATGAGTTCGGGTTTTTCATATCATTAAGCTGGCTGTTTGTAATTATTTGTTTTTATTGAATTAACTTTCATTTGCCCGACCTGTTAACGGAGGAACTTTGTTAAATTTTCTCTACGCGTAGCTCTGCTGGCTACGATTTCCATGTCGATTGAATCATGTCAAAGGGCTCGTGCAAGAGCAATGCTTTCAGATTTTAAGAATGTATTTAACTGACCATTTATCGTATTTATGCAAAGTAACCCGTCATCGGCTGTCTGAACGTGGAACAAACGTGACCACATATCACGTACACAACATCCGCAAATGCTGTCCGGACTGATTTTCAACACTAGTTTGTCTACTAATGAGCATTTCCGTAGCGGATTTCACATTTATATTTTTTTATAATACGTTTTGGGGGAATCAAATGAAACCCAACAGTTCTGTTGTCAAGCTTTGTCATTTTGTTGTTTAATCAAGATGGTCCTTTGGTTAAGCATCCGAAGCCCCCAGTACGACCGTCTTACCCAGCTAATAGAGTGCACGTGAAACTTTAATCTGGTTGGTATTCATACAGGAATTCGAGTCCCACCTAGACCAACGACCTTTATGACTTGGATCATATCAGTATTTTTGTAAACCCAACTTAGATTCTGGGATACAGATGAAATTCCTTTCCTTGGACAGATGGTCAAGCCGGTGAAATGCGAAGGTCACGTGGAGCACTGGTTACATGTATTGCTCAAAGTCGGACAAGCCTCATTGCACGCGCTGATCCGTAAAGCATACTACGAAATTGTCGATCCCGCACTCGATTTAACCGAATTTTTCGACAACCAACTGGCTCAAATCGGCATATTGGGTATCCAAATTTTGTGGACTAGTGATGCAACAGATGCGTTGAATGCGGCCCGGTCTGATGCAAAAATCATGAGCAAAACAAACAAGCACTTTTTGGAAATCCTGAACAAACTGATCGGTGAAACTACACGAGAATTGACCAAGACAATGCGAACCAAATATGAAACACTTATCACGATTCATGTGCATCAGAGGGATATATTTGATGATCTGGTACGTTCCTTTCTGGATCAGGATAAATTATTAATCCCAGACAGTATTATTGTATTATTATTTTTTCAAATCCTAAATTCCATTATATAGTTATTTACCTTCAGGTTGCCGATTCATCCATTATTGGATAAATAACAGAATTGACTTTCCATTTAGACTAACGACTAAACCATACTTTGAGTTATCAATGGCAACCAGTGAACTAGAACTGTAGCTGAGAAGAAATGTACGGCAGTTCTCAAACAAATCAGAATCATCCAGCAGAAGTCATTGAACTGTCACTCTAGGACAAAAGCTCTCTTTACAAAGTTCTGTCAAACGTACGGTACACATGTTACAGATTGGACATAATTCACCGACTCAAATTGAAGATCGGGACCGATTCTTGAACCGAAAAACGAAGAAAATGCAAATTTCCAGAAAAAAACAGGATTGCGGAAAACTAGGCATACAATCCCCGGCGAATACCTCGTAAGGATAGGTTGTTTCAGAAAGAGAGAACAAAGGAATTGAGAAAAAACGGAACAGAAAAAAAGGAAAGCATAACTCCGGAAACCAAAACCGCAACACCGCGTGCTAAAGGGAAGCAAAAAGAGCCTGCGAGAAAACGATATAGAAGAAAAAAACCAAGTTAACAGGCGAAAGTGAGAGGGAAAAAAAGAAACGTCAAAAGAGAGTGAGAATTCAGCTCGATTTGTACCCACTCGTTATTAAATCGAACTGATGTTTACGGTGTGACAGATTTTAGAACACATTCACATGTTGCGTGTGCCCGACCATTCCTCTGTGGTCATGGATGTGCAAGCTGTATTGGACTCAGTCGCACGGACAATTCTCTGGCGTCAGCTGACATTTTACGGTGTTCGAGGGACGCTCATGCCTCTCTCTCTCTCTGTCTGTCTCTCACTCTCTCACTATTTCTCTCTTGTTCTATCTAGATTGTGCTTATGGGGATGTTTCAACCGAGCTGACCGTGAGAAGTGGTCTTCATCAGGGTTGCATTGTATCACTTTTGGTTTCCAATTCTGCAAATTGAAATGATTCTAGAAATAGCCCTACCCTCATATGAGAATACGATTTCCTATTATCCTATGTTGGGCAAAATGCTTGCGTTTCTTCCTCTCTTCGTGTGTGTGTGTGTGTGTGTGTGTGTGTGTTTGTGTGTGTTTAGATGCTGTGAGCTGTGTGTTGTGCTTGTGATTGAGTTAATATGTATGCCAGAAGATGGTCTGTTATTTGTTGTCTGATGGGATAGAGGTGAGACCGAGACCGAGAATGCCATTGATGAAATGATATATGACGTATGGTATATGGAGTAGGGTTTATGGTGTATGGTGTATGGTGTATGGTGTATGGTGTAGGGTGTGTGGGCATGACACAAGATGAGTATGGTAAAAGCCGCACGACCGAACAGGGGCTCGAACCCTGGACCCTCAGATTAAAAGTCTGATGCTCTACCGACTGAGCTATCCGGGCCGGCCTAGTTAGAGCCAAATAAACAAGCAAAAATTATAATACTATAATCAAAAATCCAACACTGGACAAATCAATCCAACGCAGTTCTAAGCATCCAACAGCACTGCACAGCACTTCACAGCACTTCACAGTACAGTACGGCACAGCACAGTGCAACGCAGCGCAGCACATACTAAACCAAGTCGAATACCATACCACACCACACCATATCGGAACAGACAGAAACACAAATCAAACACACTATCGACAAAATTCAATGTACAAGTCTACTAACCACCAACAAGGGCACAAACAGACACACACACAGACACACACAAACACAAAGACGAATTCAAAAAGATGAAAATAAACCACGCACGCACACACATTGATTCTATCGAGTGAGACAGATTGTGTGTGTGTGTGTGTGTGCATGGTTGATTGATTGATTGATTGATTGAGTGAGAAGGCAACTGGAGGGACAGTACTACGCTGCATCTAGTGGGCACCTGTTCTGGTCCATGCCTGTGCACTCAGATTACTTGCTCATATATAGTCGGTTCTGTTCACGTCTCGTCTGTGGTGTGACGACGACTGAGGCCACTCGTACAGCTTAGCTGTTTCTAAATAGATAATTCATCTATAGAGGCACTGTGCTGCTGTTGAACCGGTCGGGCTTTCCTCGGGCATTTTCAACAATGGAGATCAAGTTTTGATATGTGAGTTAAGAGAACTGCTCACATAAATCTGCGAAATTGAACAAATCCGCCAGGGATGAGGTCAATCAGTGATTGTAGCGATTTACAAGAGAGATGTCAGGTGGTTTAGTGGAAACCACAGAGGTATTAGTTTAGAAAGCGTCCAAAGTATGGAAACTTGTCGTCGGAATCATTCTCCGTCGATTACGCAACACTGACGAGCGGTGTAGACGTGAGAATGGAGCCGGTTTCATACCCGGTGGGATGTGTATCGATCTGATGTTTACGGTGTGACAGATTTTAGAACACATTCACATGTTGCGTGTGCCCGACCATTCCTCTGTGGTCATGGATGTGCAAGCTGTATTGGACTCAGTCGCACGGACAATTCTCTGGCGTCAGCTGACATTTTACGGTGTTCGAGGGACGCTCATGCCTCTCTTTCTCTCTCTCTCTCTCTGTCTGTCTGTCTCTCACTCTCTCACTATTTCTCTCTTGTTCTATCTAGATTGTGCTTATGGGGATGTTTCAACCGAGCTGACCGTGAGAAGTGGTCTTCATCAGGGTTGCATTGTATCACTTTTGGTTTCCAATTCTGCAAATTGAAATGATTCTAGAAATAGCCCTACCCTCATATGAGAATACGATTTCCTATTATCCTATGTTGGGCAAAATGCTTGCGTTTCTTCCTCTCTTCGTGTGTGTGTGTGTGTGTGTGTGTGTGTTTGTGTGTGTTTAGATGCTGTGAGCTGTGTGTTGTGCTTGTGATTGAGTTAATATGTATGCCAGAAGATGGTCTGTTATTTGTTGTCTGATGGGATAGAGGTGAGACCGAGACCGAGAATGCCATTGATGAAATGATATATGACGTATGGTATATGGAGTAGGGTTTATGGTGTATGGTGTATGGTGTATGGTGTATGGTGTAGGGTGTGTGGGCATGACACAAGATGAGTATGGTAAAAGCCGCACGCCCGAACAGGGGCTCGAACCCTGGACCCTCAGATTAAAAGTCTGATGCTCTACCGACTGAGCTATCCGGGCCGGCCTAGTTGAAGCCAAATAAACAAGCAAAAATTATAATACTATAATCAAAAATCCAACACTGGACAAATCAATCCAACGCAGTTCTAAGCATCCAACAGCACTGCACAGCACTTCACAGTACAGTACGGCACAGCACAGTGCAACGCAGCGCAGCACATACTAAACCAAGTCGAATACCATACCACACCACACCATATCGGAACAGACAGAAACACAAATCAAACACACTATCGACAAAATTCAATGTACAAGTCTACTAACCACCAACAAGGGCACAAACAGACACACACACAGACACACACAAACACAAAGACGAATTCAAAAAGATGAAAATAAACCACGCACGCACACACATTGATTCTATCGAGTGAGACAGATTGTGTGTGTGTGTGTGTGTGCATGGTTGATTGATTGATTGATTGATTGATTGAGAAGGCAACTGGAGGGACAGTACTACGCTGCATCTAGTGGGCACCTGTTCTGGTCCATGCCTGTGCACTCAGATTACTTGCTCATATATAGTCGGTTCTGTTCACGTCTCGTCTGTGGTGTGACGACGACTGAGGCCACTCGTACAGCTTAGCTGTTTCTAAATAGATAATTCATCTATAGAGGCACTGTGCTGCTGTTGAACCGGTCGGGCTTTCTTCGGGCATTTTCAACAATGGAGATCAAGTTTTGATATGTGAGTTAAGAGAACTGCTCACATAAATCTGCGAAAGTGAACAAATCCGCCAGGGATGAGGTCAATCAGTGATTGTAGCGATTTACAAGAGAGATGTCAGGTGGTTTAGTGGAAACCACAGAGGTATTAGTTTAGAAAGCGTCCAAAGTATGGAAACTTGTCGTCGGAATCATTCTCCGTCGATTACGCAACACTGACGAGCGGTGTAGACGTGAGAATGGAGCCGGTTTCATACCCGGTGGGATGTGTATCGATCTGATGTTTACGGTGTGACAGATTTCAGAACACATTCACATGTTGCGTGTGCCTGACCATTCCTCCGTGGTCATGGA